>CM070091.1:3110000-3505000 GCA_036178185.1 Liparis tanakae | reverse complement strand
TTTTCGGGACGTCGAGTCGGAGTGAGGAAGTTGACTGTGTCTGTGGAGAACCGTGGCCATCCAACACCGCCGCCTGCGTTGCTACGGGAACCCTATTGCTATGGTAGCGGGCTGGAGGTCCTTCACGCCTCGTTGCGAGACCTTCGCGAGCGAAAACAAAAAGAAACGCGACGGAGTGAGAGATGAAGAAGCTGGAGAGAGAACGAACTGGGGACGAGGAGAGCGGCGAGGGGAAACGAGGAAGAGACGGGAAGGCAGCAACACACGGCCGGAGGGAGGAAGAGAGGAAGGGAGGGAGGGGTGAAGGAGGAAGAGATAAAAGTAAATCCCCGGAGGAAAGAAAAAGCTAGAGGAATGCAAATAGAAGCAGGGAGGGAGATTGCAGCGAGGAAGAGCTGCGGCTCGACTCCGTCTGAGGAGGTGAAATATGAATGAATGAGACGAGAGAAGGCATCGTGGGTGGGGAAAGAAAGCAGAGGGATGATTGGAGGAGAGGAAGCCGTTGCATAGATCTCGATAACAAAGGAGATGGACGGGGGGAGGATCTACTGTGACCGAGAGGAGCGGGAGTGAAGGCCGGCGTCGGGTCGAGGCCGCGCTCGTCTTCTTCGCGGCTCATCTTTGAGAACCGTGGATAATTCCCCGTGGAATGAGGATCGGCCGTAGCTTTTACCCGATTTCACAGAGGATGGCGGCACATATGAACCACACGCACACACACACACACACACACACACACACACTGTGAATCCCTGCCGTGTCATGGGAGGTGAGGCGAGGACTGGTCAGCGCTCGGCGCTCGGTTTCCTGTTGATGTGCAGGCGGCCTCCATTTTTTTTTTTTTTTTTTTTTTTTTTTTTTTTTGGAGTGCAGGAAAAATGTGCCCAGTCACCGCGGAGGCAGGAGCTCGGGTTGGCTCGGTGTCGGGAGGCGGCGACGCCTGATTTTGTCACACTCGAGTCAGATTTGAAAAGAGCCAGATGGTGACGCGGTAAAAATAGACCGCGCGTCGCACTTCCTGTGTGTTCGCCGCGCAACTCGACGGCGTCTGATTGAACGCCAGAGAGCGGCAGCTCAGCGTGATGTCTGATAATCATCATCGGACGCTGCATGGGCCGGACGTTTCCTCCTCTGCCCTTTGGGTCAGGATAGGGTGGGGAGTTTGGAAACACACACACACACACACACACACACACACACACACACACACACACACACACACACACACACACACACACACTTTGTCACATGCTACCTCTCGTTATGACCGTATATGGTGACTACCACGTCCTGAATGTTCGGCCTCCACTGCTCAACAAACGGGAAGTGAACGTCGCCACAAAAGACGATGCAATATAAACGCTGTGCCAACCTTTCTTTGCTTGCACACACACACGCACACACACACACACACTTAGCACACACACACACACACACACGCACGCTTACTTCAGTCATCGTTCATGTGTAATAACTTTGGGTTTTTAGAGCATACGGTTGCCATCTTAGTTTTATCATATCAAACTTCTGCTTCACAACAAAATGTAGCTAAATATAATTAAATGGAGATTGTTCTGTTTTACTATCTCATCCACTTACATATATTTAGGTATATAAATATATGTAAGTGAATATATTTATGTATATAAATATATGTATATATGCGGGAAAATGTATCCGAGGGAAGTTATCTGCCATAGATAATATTATCTATAATAATAAAGAGCTTTACATGGTTTTTAATAATGACATTAATTTAAAACAAGCGCAGAAATATCAAAATGCATCATCAACCGTCTTTTCTTCATTATTCTGTGAATTCCGAGAGTCCGGATCGGAGCGTCAGTAAATGACCATTTGTTTGATTTTCCTTCTCGACTCTCAAACACACAGAAACCATCTCTGCACTTTAATTAAATAAAAGTGTGGCTCTTATTGTTTGCCTTGCATGTTTTCACCTCTTGTTTCTAACGTGAATCGTTTTTGTTCCGCAGGTTCTCTACAAGGAGGATTTCGAGAAGAGTAAAGGGAAAGGTTTCAGCGTGGTCGCCGACACGCCGGAGATGCAGAGAATTAAGAAGATGCAGGATCAAATCAGCAATGTAAGTGTCGGCAACACAGACAACCACAATGTTAAAAGTCAAAAGTTATCTTTGTCAATTTTCCAATGTTGAACATTCAGAAAATCGAAAAATACGTTTTGTCTCTTTTGTCCGACATAAAGTGAAATAATAGTAATAAAGTAATAAATACATTTCAGTTAACAAAGAACATTTAGACAACATACACTACCGTTCACAAGTTTGGGGTCATCCAGACAATTTTGTCTTCCATGAAAACTCACACTTTTATTTATTAAATGAATACAAGATAAATACAAAATATAGTCAAGACATTGACAAGGTTATAAATAATGATTTTTTTTTTTTTTTTTTATTGTAAATATTAATGTTCTTCAGACTTGTCGCTCAAAGGAAGGCCAGTTTTAGAGCTTCTCTTACAAGCCTAACTGTTTTCAGCTGCGCTCACATAAAAAGGGTTTCAATGAGCGGAATAATCTGTTTGTGGAAAATGCAAAATAAAAAGTTATACAGGGGGGGGTTCTACCCCTCTGCTCGTCTTCTAAGGCAATAACACAATGTACCACTAGAACATGGAGATGGGCCTCTACACACCTCTGTAGAGACTTCATTAAAAACAGAGAATAGTCATTTACCACATTAACTATGGAGAGTGCATTTCTGATTAATTTAATGTAATTTTCATTGGAAATAACAGTGCATTTATGTCACTTCCTGTGATCGACTGCCTAATCCCGGTCCTCAGAGAGCTTCAACAGATCAAGAACTTTTAGCATATCGTTAATGAGCGTCTTGGTCACTGACGTCAGTAAATGCCACGCAGCTCCTCGGTAAAGAAACTCTCCGCACGGCCGATTCTTCTCCACCCTCCTCTCCTGTCCCTCGGCTCCAGGTATTGATTTGCAGTTTCTCTGTAAATAACTAAACGGCGCTGGAGAAAGGTTTGCCGTCGTTACCTCGGCCTGCGCGAGCCAGCTGTAGAGGCATCTTTCCAAGAGAAACGCACTGGGATGCGGAGCAGCCTTCATTACCCACAACCAGCGCGGCACTGGCCTCGCTAATTGCATAATTGCATAATTAGCGAGGAGTGTGATGGGTGATGGGTAATTACTGCTTTCATGTGGTTAAAGATCTCGGATGTATAAGATCGAGGACATTCCCAAGACAAAGAAAGATACACATGGATAACAGGGGGGGATTACAGGGCGATTTTGGCGGGAAGAATTTTGTGTTTTTAGTCCAAATTGCTCAACGAAACATCTGCTTGCAATTAGCGCGTCGCTCGGAGCCGAACGCCGCGTCGTTCTCTCGCTCTCGTCTCTAAGGAGCAAACCGGTACACTCTTTCAACCCTTTAACTTGTATTTCTTGTCGTTCTTGTTCCATCTTCTTCTTCTTTTTGCTTCGTCACGACTCTTCTCTCACCGCCTTCCTCTCGTCAAGCGCCGGAGATTGAGACGCGTAGTAGTTTTAGTTCAACAGCAGCCGGGGCCCTTCCTGTAAATACACACACACACACACACACACACACACACACACACACACACACACACACACACGAGCCATCTGTTCGGCCTTCCTTCAAAACAAACCAAAATGATCTCCCTCACACGCTCAGCATATTGCACTCGAGAAGCCGCCCCACTGTCCTTTGCACAAACACGCCGCGGTCCCGACCCGTCTGTGAACACACGCCTCGTAACGCCAGCAGCACACTGGGCTCATTGACACACTGAGAGTCGCTCTGTTGTCGGCCCGGTAACAAGGGGCCCGGGTTATATAGTGGCGGAGCACCCGGCGTCGGCTTCATCGTCGTGACCCCGTTTCGGGGCTCAATGCCGCCTTTGTCGCGCCGGCTGGAGGTCGATCGGGAACTCTGTTGACGTTGTGGTGCAGGTGCTTCTTTTTGTTAATTAAACAGGATCTCGAGGGGAAATGATCCGGTGCATCCGATAGTTTTAATGCAGGGTTCGTACGGTCATGGAAAACCTGGAAAAGTCATGGAATTTTAAAATGGTCATTTCCAGGCCTGGAAAAGTCATGGACAAAACTTAAATCATAAAAGTTTTGGAAAAGTCATGGAAATGTGCTATAATCACATGTTCATTTACGCCGAGTTTGAAATGATTAATATATTTTTTAAAGAAAGAAAGACGCTCAAATTATAAGCCGGCGTACCAACATATTTTTAAATTGTTCATGTTTATACCGAGATTACACTTTGGTCATGGAAATTTGGTTAAAAGTCATGGAAAAAACTAATCATAAAAGTTTTGGAAAAGTCATGGAAATTTGTTATAATTGCATGTTCATTTACGCCGAGTTTGAAATAATTAATGTGATTATTATTTATTTATTTTTATTTGTATTTATTTTTAAAAGAAAGACGCTCAAAATATAAGCCGGCGTACACAACCAATACGCAACATTTTCAAAATGTTTCATGTTTAAACCGAGATTTCAGTTTGGTCATGGAAATTTGGTGAAAAGTCATGGAAATCCATCAGTCAAAATGTGTAAGAACCCTGTTAATATAAATGTGTTTGCTAATATCGTTAGTTCACGCTTCGAGGTCAGAGGTCATGAATGGACATCGCCCAGCAGGAGCGCCGATGTGAAGCGCCGCGGGTCTTTTGAGCCAACGTACCCGCTCAAATTCAAAGCGAAGAGCCCAATATAATCCGGATCCTAATGTTTGATTTCACTTCCCAACGATGGTGTTCAAAAAAAGGGAATCGAGCTGAAGCGAGGGGTTTCGGTAACGAAGGACAAAGTCCCCGAACGCAGGTTTCACTTTTTAGAAGAAGATACCGTTATTGACATCACGTCACGCCTGAATAAACTTAATAAAAAACTGCTGGACAATTCAATTAAATAATTAAAATAATTAGGTACTTTATTTTTTATGAGTCACATTTTACAAAAGCTTTCAGGTTGTGTGTTAATTTAGTTTTAATGCATCCCTTTTATTACTTGAAATGAGAAAAGCACATTTATCTATTAGAGTATGTATTTATATTTCATCCAGTTGAATTTTAATCCAATAATAATTAATTTGTAGATATTAATTCAATTGAACGATTTGACGGTTGGTGACTAAATTCAGATGATAATGCAACTGCTGGGCCACTTTAACACATAAGGCACTGAATCACAGCACCGGTGACTCATTGAGACTTCACGGACCTTCTAGGACGTGTTATCCAAATGGACCTCCCTGAACTCTAATGTAATGCCCGTGTTCTGGTGGGTTCACTCGCTCCTCCCCGGTGTGTCGCTGAGCGTTGTTCAGCAGCCGTGAGCGCGCACCGTGCACTACTTCCGGCGGAGGCAATGTCATTTCCTCTCTGGTTTTGCTTGCAAGTAGGGCGCCCTTCCACCATCACCACCAACACAGGGCTGCGGAGCAAGCAGGGGCCCTCTGGTGGAGAGAAACGTTGTTACACCCTGGGACGACTTCCTGCATAGATGACCACACCTGTAGATGTTAACCCTCCTGATATCTTCAAGTTTACTAACGTCTTTTACCCGTGGGGCCAATTTGACCCCAGTAATTAAAACCTCCAGAAAATGAGAAGAATTAATATTTAATAGCCCTTTAAGTAAATAAAAAAGTTGATATTTCTTATATGTTTTACACAGTGAAAAACAGCCTGGGGTCAAATTAAACCCAAAGAACACCGATGCGTACAAGTTGTGTTCAGGACAGTGAAAACATATCATCATGTGACTTGTATGTTTTCCCAAATAAATTAGGAAAAGTCATGAAATATGAAGCAAAAAAAATGTATGTCATTCATTTATTTTGAGACGTTAAACATGGAATGGGGTCAAATTGACCGCAAAGGTAACAGGAGGGTTAAGCTTGTGCGTCATCGTCTTCTAATGTGATATTACACCGTTTGTCTCTTGCAGATAAAGTACCATGAGGAGTACGACAAGAAGATGGGAGCAAAGCCACATAGCGTGCCGTGCAACGCCAGCCAAGGTATTCCTTCTGACACACACCCAACCGTAGCGTTACACTTGTACTGATCACTCGCTCTACGGTTGTAGACGCAGTAGAAGCAGCAATAGTAGTACACGTATATATCTTTTTTTTTATGTAAGTAAGAGAAGAGCCTAGTTTCTTAAAGCATCGTCCCTGTGTGAGCTCAACAGGCAGGGTGGCGCCGCTCGGGGATCTTAGTTGTAACTTGTTCACGGCCGCCCTCCTATTATTATTATTAAAAATATCATGAAAGTAACTACTTGTGTATTATTACATTACATTACATGTCATTAAGCAGACACTTTTATCTAAAGCGACTTACAATAAGTGCATTTCAACCTAGAGTACAAACTAAGAACAGCAAGAATACAGAAAGTAACATTTCCTCAACATAGTCAAGATACAAAAGTACCATAATAAGAGCCATTCAAGTGCTACTAAAGTGCAAATCTGTGTTCTTAATCCAGATATAGTCGGTGTATAATCTGATAATAAATGGTTCAAATGAGCAGCTTTCAAGTCATGGATATGAAGAATAGTATGTATAGTATTAACACCAAGCGCCTTCGCTGAGTAACAACAGGAGCCACTGGACGCACGTCTCGTCTTGCCTTGTTTTTAAGTTCCTCCCTCTATCCACAATGCATCTTAATCCCAGGCTCTAATAGACCTGGCGTTAAGATGC
Source organism: Liparis tanakae (assembly GCA_036178185.1). Taxonomy (NCBI): domain Eukaryota; kingdom Metazoa; phylum Chordata; class Actinopteri; order Perciformes; family Liparidae; genus Liparis; species Liparis tanakae. Next base: position 3,498,244 of record CM070091.1, on the reverse strand, counting down.
ATTTCAATAATATACAGGGTTCGTACGGTCATGGAAAACCTGGAAAGGTCATGGAATTTTAAAATGGTCATTTCCAGGCCTGGAAAAGTCATGGAAAAAAACTTAAATCATAAAAGTTTTGGAAAAGTCGTGTAAATGTTGTTATATTCACATGTTCATTTACGCCGAGTTTAAAATAATTCATATGTTTTTGAAAGGAAGACGCTTAAAATCTAAGCCGGCATACGCTCTCATACTATCGGTGCAAGTATTATTTTTTTTCCCGTTGCAAGTGAACGCACCTTAACTGGAGAGTTCTCTGGCCGTAGCAACAGTAGCTCAGGAAGCGGTCGTGATGTGTAATTTGTTTCATCTAAGGTGTATCGTATGCTTTGTAATTCTCATTCTTTGAATACTACATTTTCAAAAAATTTCATGTGGACACCAAGAATTCAGCTTGGTCATGGAAACGTGGTCAAAGTCATGAAAATCCACCGGTCAACATGTGTAGGAACCCTGAATATATCATAAAAAGCTAATCCGTCTTCTGTGCCTTCAGTTTCACCGGCCCCTTCCCAGCCGCCTGCAGCCTCTCAGAACTTCAACCATGAGCCCACTCCCGCCCCGATGCAGGCCGCCGCCGCCGCCGCCGCCCCGCCTCCCAGCGCAGGGGTAGGTCCTCCACCGACGCTCCGCACCAAATGAGACGTATATTCCACCGCCGACCGTTCGCCGCGGCTGAACTCCGTGTGGTTGTCCTCAGAAGCGGTACCGGGCCGTGTACGACTACGCCGCCGCCGACGAGGACGAGGTGTCCTTCGTGGACGGAGACGTGATCATCGACGTGCAGCAGATCGACGAGGGCTGGATGTACGGCCGCGTGGAGCGCACCGGCCAGCAGGGCATGCTGCCCTCCAACTACGTGGAGTCCATCTGAGGGAGGGAGAGAAGAATGAGGAGGTAGAGAAAGGGAAGGAAGGAAAGGAAAAGTCCAGTGCCATCTCATCTTAACGCCGCTTCCTCTTGATTTTACTCTTGTTCCTTAATCTGTCCTGTGAGACCCTGAACCACACCCCCACCCCCACCCCCATGCTGCTCCACCACAGACGCCCTTGACCCATCCGTCTGTCCTTCCCCGTCTGTCTGCCTGCCTCTTCCTCTTCCTCTCTCTGCCTGTGCCGATGCCTCTCTGTTCGGGTGTTCGTCATCCTCTTTGTTTTCCCCAACCTGGCTCCGCTTTTTCAAGTGCCGTCACAAGTGGAAAAATGAAAGTCTTAAAGGATTAACTCTCAGTAGGCCAGGGGTCACGCCTTGCCCACAGCTCCATCCTCGCTATAGCGCTTAACAATCCTAGCACAACATCATGCAACAACATAGGAAGGAAAGAAAACGTATATAAAAAGCCCCCCCCCCCCACGGGTCGGTCACCACAGCTGCAGACTTTGTTCTGTGGAGTAAAATAAGTTTGAAGTGCGGGAGGGGGTGGCATTTTGTTTTGTTATAGGCTTGGTCTTTTTTCTTCTTCTTCTTCTTCTTCTTCTTCTTCTTCTTTTACATTCTGCAGCGTGCTCTTGGCCAGACTGGAAACACAGTGTAGAATCTCAGTCTCTCAGAACTAAGCTTGAATATGTTTGACTTGTGTACATTCCTTTAACCTCTAACCGCGTTGCTGTTGCGCCAATCAGCCACTTATCAGTCTTAACAGAGAGGTTTTTAATATATTTATAGATCGACGCGTTCGGCGCGGCGGCGCGCGCATCGTCGTGAAACTGGAAGCGTAGCCTAACGGAAGAGCGCCTTCCTTCTGCCGTGGCCTTTCTCGGGCGATCCAGGAGGGATCAGGGAGAAGTTAGGGGACGTCATCGGTCCATCTCTTGCAGCCGCACTGACTACGTCACCTCGGGTGGGCTGTGCACCTTTTATTCCTGTTTTCTCGCGGCCTGAATGCCTTCAGTCCCGAGAGAATCACAAAGTTACTTAGTGGTCGAGGTTAAACTGTCATGGGAACAGGTCGAGTCCTGTCTGCTCTTTTTGCTATAAAATAATCAATAAAAAAACACACGTTCATAGAAGAGAAGGCCAAGCACAATTATGTTGTGATTTTTTTTTTTTTTTTTTTCTTCTATTTTAAATTCATTCCACTGTTTTTGTGAACATTCCCATTTTTATTTTTTTCCATTTTGATGTGAGAAATTGTTCAATCCATGGTTGTGGTAAATGTCATTCTCATGCTGTTCTTCCTTTTGCCTTTCTTTGTTACTGTTTGATGCTTATAATTAATAAAAAAATCAGTGTATTCAATAAATAAAATTAGCAACTCAGTTTATAAACCGCGGCCGAAGTGTTTTCGTCTGGACGGTCGCGGCTTCGGGTCAGAACCATCCAGAAGTCGACCGCTCAAGCTCGTTTCTGATCAGCGGATCCATCTGAATGAGTTAAATATTCAAAGGAAGGGTCACGTTCCAGAACGCATTCAAAATACACAACGTAGAGAATCGATGCTCTGGTCTTTATAATAAAGCCAGGCCTTTCGGGGCAGAGCATGGAAGCATCGTTTGTTTAGTTTTTTGTTCTTTCGGCAGGTGAATCCCCAAAATGATCCAACTTCTTCGAGGTTCGACCAGTAGATCATCTAAATGTTCAAGCGTTCGCTTGGCGGTGGTCACCGAGGAGAAGTTTGGTTTATAAACGCACAAAATGCGGTATCGCTCTACATGCTGTATTTCTGTGAGGACGATCTGTATATGATTTATTTTTTATAATTAACCATTTCGCAGCGGTGTAAATAATCTCACTGGCCCCTGACCACGCACCCCGCTCCCCCTCCCGCCCCTCCTTTTTTTGTTTTCTTGCCGTTTCATTTTCCTGTGATGCACTGTGACCGTCACAGACGCGAGCGACCAGGGCGGCGCCTTTTTTTTAAAGGTGCGGAGGGCAAATGTTCAGCTTTATTAAAAGAAACGAGGCTCTCGTGTAGCTAGATGACATTGTACAATTGTATATGTATCATAAAGGTGAATTAGGGAACTGTTTTTACAGGTCACGGTGCTCTGGGAAGTGGCTTGCCTTCCGATTTAAAGTCGTTCATCTTATTTTTGTGGATGTGGCTGAGGGGGATGTCGTGTGATTTAAGTCGACTCGTGGAAAAAAAAAAGATCCCGTTTGGTGTGGGTTGGTGTTGAACACGCATAACATTTTGCAACATTGATAAATTGTGACATTGCTGAAACTACAGGTGTGTAGGTTGCCAAATAAAACAAAACAAACCCAGACTGGGTACGCCTGTATTTAGCATTAACCTCAACTTGACAGCGGGACAGGTTTATTTGCAAACCAGATGCTTGATGGGAAAACTGGAGAGTTTGGGGTTTGGCCTGAGGGGAAATGATTGTTATTCCTGGCTTATGGTGACATTTGATTTAATGACGAAGCTACTCGCACTGGTATACATCCAATTCAAACGTTCTTATTGTTTTCTTTCTTTACGGTGTTGATTTTGACCGTTGGTATTCTGGATTAACCTCTTTTTTTATTTTTTTTTAAGTGGGCAGTGTTGTGTAAGTGGGACTCTGGAGGGATTTCTTAAGGCGACGTCAGATTTGAGCGTGTGGTGGTGCGAGTGTGAGGCTGGTGGCGGGCGGGGGGGCGAGGGCAGTGATGTGATGCCCTCAATCTCCCAGGCTGAGAGGCAGGGCGGGTTGTTTGTCTGACCTGGATATTAGTTAGGAGTTAACCTCTTCACGCCAATTACCGCTCTTTTGCTCGGGCATCACTCATCGCCTGAACCGTAACTTCATATCATAACCCCGTTCCATTCAGTGTGTCTCGTCTCCTGTCCACCCGCCTGCTGAGATCCCTCTTTCCTTCAGACTTCATTGTAGGCTCCTGCACTTCTGATGAATCATCCCCTGCTTCTATGATACTGGGTATATACTGTAGACTTCGCAGACTGAAATCATGTAATCCACAATCAGGTTTAGCATTCAGACCGGTGTTGTGCATTCCACCTCAAATTGTTTTGTTTTTTTGTATCATTTTGTTGTTTCAAAAAAAATAAACAAACATAATATATGCACATTGACATACGTGTGTATTCAAAACACGTTCTGAATACATACTCAGAATTACGGACCTGATATCATCTCCTGTTGCCCTGTTACAACACTTCAAATTGTACTTATGATTCTGAAGATTCAATAAAATGTCATTTTTTTTCTCAGATTGTTTGTGCTGTGTCTTATGTTGTGCAGCGGGACGCATTTAGATTTAAAAGTCCTTTTAGACAACTTGTGCTGAAATAATACTATATTGCAAAAAGCTTTCAGTTTGTTAACTTCGCATTGAAAATGCTGGAGGTTATGTTTTGATCACTGTTTATTTATTTGTATGCGTGTTACTCGCGTAAGTCAAAAAGTATTAAACCGAATCGCATGGAATTTGGTGGGATGATTGGATATTATCCAGGGACCATTTGATTAGATTTTGGGATCGATTGGGTCAAAGGTCACGGTCAAGGTCATGAAAAGGTTAACATCTTTTTACCATAGCACGGTCAATTTTTATCCGATTGGCATGCAAATAATGCCAAAATGTTCATAATTCAATGCCCGTTTTTGTGATATGCGAAGGTATGCGCTCTACCGAGTGCCCGTTCTAATTGTCAGTGTTGATTAAAGACGAAGACCTCAACACATAATCTGCCATGTTGCACAACAGACTAACTTTAGTTTGTAGCTCAGTCCCTCTTGGAAAGGAAGAGGTGTCGAGTTGGATGCAACCTGCTGCCTCACAGCTACGTCCCACTAAATACTACTCACTGCTCCTTTAAGGAGTATGCATGCACCATGGGAACACTATAAACTACAATAAAAAGGAATCTCCACAAGACAAGTACTCGAGATGACGTCATGAGGACAGGTAGTTGTTGTATTTGTTTGTGCTGTAACTTATGTTTGATTTTCAGTTTATACCTATAATATACAAGTGTATATATATCCTCGCTATATATCCTTCAAGATGTGCATCACTCAGAGAACAATATGGGGGGGGGGGGAATGGTTCAATGGTTTAATAATAAATTATATTATTATTATCTGATAATAAAGTGGGGCTAAATGGTTCAATATAGACTATATTGCATAAATGCAAGACTAGTCGAAGCACAGCTGCCAGTATATTTGATACACGGAGCTAAAAACGTTTGCAATAGTCTTGCATTTAATCATCCCTTCATGAAACGCATAATGAGATGTGTCGCTGCTACTTCCCGGTAATTATGCAGGACTAATGGATTAACAGTCGCAATAAAATGAACGTTTCCAAATCACCATCCAGCTGGGACACGGATACCCGGAAGTTAGCAAGTTGTACTTCCTGTTCGTGCATCGCCCTTTACAACGACACATTTTCTGTTAACGAACAAACCATTTTAATAGTTGTGGAGGTTTTATTAGGGATTAGTGTTGTGACTTTTAATAAAAAAACGAAATTCACAAACACACCGGGTAACAAAACCCACATTCGCCTTCTGAGTTTCGGCAGTGGGCGTGGCTTAATGTATACAACCCGGGGCCGAAGGGTCGCGATGACTCGCGCTCCCTCCGAATGGTTCCGATCTCGGCCGATCTCCTGCGCCCGCGGTACAGCTGCGTTGTAGCTGCGCGTCCGTCTCCAGTCCGCCTCTGACACTATTTCAATCATGGTGGACATTTTGATGTTGATGTTTTTCGCCATCATTGGCCTCGTTTTCCTCTCCTACATCATCTACTTGCTGTGATGAAGATGATGAAGATGATGATGAAGCGCCCTGCTCCGCCACATGAACGGCTGCAGCGCAGTCATTCGGGGGATGTGTCTTTCCTTTCCCGCACCCCTGGTTTCCATCATGGACAAATGGTAAAGGCGCATTTCATTCATATAATCAACTACTATTTTTATATAAATGTGATATTTTGCTCCAGCCTAATTAGAGATGATTTTACACGGAAATGGCTGTGTAGCTTTCCCTTTATGCCGGCTACAGGCTCCAATACATGTGGGAAGTGATCACACTATTTCACTTGACTAAGCTAATACGATTATGCATTGGTGATAAACTGTACATGTTTGTATCTGTTTCAGGGAGCTGGGTCCAGCCACCGAGGTTTCCCCAGTGGCGCTCTCCTGGAGGAGGAGGGGGGGCATAGGATAAACAAATAGACAAGTGGAAGCCCCCGTTTCTCCTCCTTTTAGTAGGTCAGGATCCTACTTCAAAACGACTCCTCCCACGTATTTGCAATCAGTCTGACCAATGCATTATCTATGCTACCCAAAGGTTGTGCATGTCTCTTTAAGAGGAGACTGTTACCTCTGCACAAGTCCTCTCCGCCCATGGATGCAGGACGGGTTTTGTAGTGTTGAGCGTGATGCAGGTGTCGAGTTTGCCTTTCTAACAACACTGTGAGCTCATTGTGATGTGTCGTGTTCCGTTGGACCGCGTCATCCTGTGACTTCGTGGCCAACCCGTGTGTGCTCATGTTCTGCCTGGGTTGAGTCAGCCTTCACATCAGTGTTATTATATTACTTTATTCACGTGTTTCCAATATGTTCTTCTCCTCACTACTATCAAGATTATCTGTCAGATTAAAGCCAAGGGGAACATTTCAGTTATATAACTCATATGTGTTTGTCTGTTTTGGGGCTGTAAATGACATCCACGGGGAGCAATGATGCCATTTCAGAAATTAATCAACCATTTATGCTCTTCTCATTTTTAGCACCATACCTCATATATGTTGTGTTTTCACTGTTTACTGATGCACTGATGCTTTACTTGATGACGGTATTTCACATGACATGTCTAATAAAGATGATTTCAGTAAACCCAGCTGCTTTGTCTTCATTTCAACACAATATGATTTTTATTTTTGCTGCACAAAGCATTGCTCACCTATAATGCTCTCATCATTCCTAAAGCCTGTGGGATCTATTTCTTAGTATACAGCATTTATATTTATTTGCAATATTGGAAAGTGACATGAGATATGATACTCGGAGACAGAATAGTGTGACTGTCATCAACAATCCCTGGCTGGCCCAAACCAGACACATTACACAAATATTGCTTTTGAAATAAGCCTTTATATTTGGTGTGAACAGCTCACAAGACTATAGATAGATAGATATACTTTATTAATCCCCAAGGGGAAATTTGTTGTCATAGTAGCAGCACCAATAAACTAAACACACAAGAATAACATATAAAATATAAAAAACAGTGGCTGTGCAAAGTATACAAAGTGAAATATAAAATACAAAATATATATATATATATATATATATATATATATATATATATATATATATATATACACAACATATATGCATACACAAACATTATAATATTTTAATAATGACTGCAGTGTAAAATTAAATGAAATATAGACAGAGTGTGCACAATGCAAAGTTTGTGTATGTGTGTAGTGTAAATGAAACTCTTTTAAATAATACTTTGCACCCACTGATTATGAGATTTCTGAGGCCTATACTGCTCCAAGGCCTCCATGCTGAAGTGTATTAAGGAACAGTCGTTATTGTGAGGGCTGTGTGGCGCTGTCTCCGGTGGTATCTAAATTAGTCATTGAGTCTTTGACCTTGAGGGAGAAACAGCTTTACAATGCAATGAGGAATATACATTTATTCCACCCCCGCCCCCCAATTGTCATGCATGGGCCTCAAAAAACATCACAACAAATAGATTCCTAACTGGGTCATACTCTCATCAAACTCTGTGTGACTCTTTAACCCTCCTATTACCTGTGGGGTCAATTTGACCCCATTCAACATTTGAGGTCTCTAAATATTTTTTATTTTTTAGGGTCAACTGGGAAAACATAAAATTCACATGATGATATGTTTTCAATGTCCTGAACACAACCTATACGCATCGGTGTTCTTTGGGGTCAATTTGACCCCAGGCTGTTTTTCACTGTGTAAAACATATAAGAAATATCATCATTTTTTATTGTTTTAAAGGGCTATTTAGGTAGTCAACAAACAAACATAAAGTACCTCACACTTAAACTTGGGGAACAATATTAATTCTAATCATTTTCTGGAGGTTTTAATTGCTGTGGTCAAAAAGGGTAAAAGATGTTAGTAAATTTGAAGGAAACAGAAGTGTTAAGGATTGAAGCCCCATGATCAATATTTACTTTTCAGTGAGAGCATGTCGGTGTGGTGGTGTGAGCAGCTACCGTATGTGTGCCACACGCTGTCCACCAGGTGGCGCTGTTTACCTGCAGTAGGCTATGGATACATCAGCTGATGGCAGTGGAGCAATAAGTAAACACACCTGGCTCAGTTCGAACAGGTGATGTGAGACAGTGTGTGGTTTAAATGTTACAGTCACGGTTGCTGAACATCGGCAGATTCATTAAGTTTGTATGTCTTCAAATGCACTAATTCAACAAATGTTACCCCTTAGATTAGATATAGATGTGTTGTTGATGATTTTATATAACTAACATATTTCTTCTTGTTTCTCAGTCTACTTCAATAAATTATATTATATTTTGAAAAACGTAACATAAAGCTTATTTGAGTGAAATGTGTCAGACAATTAAATCATTATTAAAATGTAATAATGATTTAATTGTCTGACACATTTCACAATATACATTTAATTTAAATGTATATTTTTGGGACCTTTTCTCTATCGTTCTTGCAGTATTATTGTCATGGAGAATTTATATTGTATTGACTGGAACTCAGTTGTATTGTGGCTTGAAAACAAGATTAATTTCTAATTTGTGATTTCGTCAATAGCTGAAGGATTGCGTGTCTTCCACATCTTACTCTCCAATAACTCTATAAATTGACAGCTCAGCTTATTAAGTTGCATATTTAAAGAATGTTATGCATTCCTTAGGTAATCTTAATCTTCTTAACCTTTTAAAAAATACTTTTCCTGAACATACTCTAAAAAAAAACCTTGAGGAAATTGTTCCACATGTTGGTAAGTACACTTATTTAGATGAGAAGACACTTCCCTGTCTGTTCTGTAAATATGACGCTACAGGTAGCTTAGCTTAGTTTAGCTTAATTCAATGCAAAGACTGTAAACAGGGCGAAACAGCTAGCAGTCTCACTATCTCGCAGGAATAGTGCTCTACATTGTGTACAAATTAAACAACACAATGTAGCATGTGGATAAGTAAGGTTTCAAAGTGCTGGTCTTTGGATTTTGTCACTTTTGGACAAAGCCATGCTAGCTGTTTCCCCTTGTTTCTAGTCTCTATGCTAAGCTAAGCTAACCAGCGGCTGGCTTTAGCTTTATCTGCAGCATACAGACGTGGGAGTGATACCAACCTCCTCATCGACTCTCAGCAAGAAAGCACATATCTCCATATTCCTTTAGTGTGTGCGTGTGTGTGTGTGTGTGTGTGTGTGTGTGTGTGTGTGTGTGTGGTGCGATCCTCCTCTGAACACTTAGCTAAAGTTTCTCCCACATGTGTGCAGACAGACCCACTCTGGAGTGGGAAATAATCGGAATTCCTCCACTGATAGTATAATCTACCACTCACAGCCACACAATACACCCGCTGTTCTGTCTGAGAGCACACACACACACACATACACACACACACACACATACACACACACACACACGCACACACCCGCAGTCATCTCACTTCAAACAGCCTCTCTGGCTCCTCGGCCAGATCAAATGACGCTGCAGCGGTCTACAGTCGAGGATCTTCAAGGCAAGAGAAGGCTGCATTAAAGCTGGACTTCAGAAAGTAGGCCGGGGTTTGTTTGGTTGTCTGCGGCTCCACATGTTGCGTGACCTTGTTGTTTTGCATTCCTGACCCTCATTCCTCTCCTTCCTTCACTGGCCTGTCACACTGCGCCTAAATACCCTATCAGATCATGTCACAGCTATGTTATGCATCCATTAAATCAAAATAAGCCAGAACAGGTGCTCTTTTGTTTTCCAGCTGCGGGGGCCTTGGGTTTCCCCCAAAAGCAGTATTTCTGGGTATCCGCGTTAATACGGGACATTTTTAAACTGTTTATGCTGACTTTATAAGGCCGATTCGCCCCACAGGACAGCCTGGTCCCGTGGCACTGCTGCAGCTGCAGCTGCTGGCAGCGTGTCGAGCGTTCTGTTATGTCATATCCAATACATAACAATACACATTGGGTTTTTATCCATCTTTAAAGGTCATTCATTGAGGAGATTTATGTCATTGTGATATCATTTTCTATTCTTCCCCCACACATTCAACAATAATATAACAAGCGACCTGTTATAAATTATACTGATATCTCAAAAGTCAAAACTGCACGGCAGCCACACAACATGTAGTCTTTTAAACCCAGCAGTGGGCGTGGCTATCTGCATCCATGTGTATATCCCTCCTATTACCTTTGGGGTCAATTTGACCCATTCAATGTTTAACGTCTCTAAAAAAAATATTGATATCATTATTTTGCTTCATATTTCATAATTTTTCCTAATTTATTGGGGACAACTGGGAAAACATCAAATTCACATGATGATATGTTTTCACTGTCCTGATCACAACTTGTACGCATCGGTGTTCTTTGGGGTCAATCTGACCCCAGGCTGTTTTTCATTGTGCAAAAAATATAAGAACTAGAATGGGCACTCGGTAGAGCGCATACCTTCGCATATCACAAGATTGAATTATGAACAATTTGGCACTAGTTTCACGCAAATCGGATGCCAATTAACCGAGATATCGCAAATTTACGTTTTCACCTTTTCATGACCTTGACCTTGACCTTTGACCCAATCACTCCCAAAAACTAATCGATTGTTCCTTGGGTCATGACCAATCATCCCACCAAGTTTCATAAGAATTGGCTGAATTTTGTCTGATTTAGACGAATAACTGACGGACGGACGGACATATTCACAAATAAATGAATACACGCTGGCGAAAACATTACCATCATTTCAATGCGAAGGTAAATATCAACTTTTTTATTTATTTAAAGGGCTGTTTAGGTAGTCAACAAACAAACAAAAAGTACCTTAAGAAACTTGAGAAACCATATGAATTCAAATAATTTTCTCGAGGTTTTAATTGCTGTGGTCAAATTGACCCCGAGGGTAAAACATGTTAGAACATTTGAAGGTAACAGGACAGTTAACCAACAGCTGCATAAAGCAATCACAACTCTTCAACATAACTCCTGAAATGCTCACAAATCCATCATATGTAATACCTTGAGAATTTCCCCTTCTGATATGTTGCCACTATCCACGTCTCCTGATGCACGGCGCTTGTTGGTAACAACATCTCCTCTGTGCCACCTGTAACCTCTTGCAACCTTCGCCTGCATGCCAATCAGATGGAGTTGTGGGAGGATAGAGAGCGGAGGAGAATCGAGTGTAATAACACAATAGATTGAGAGGGGTGGTGAAGGGCTGCAGGATAAAGAGCAAATAAAGAAATAAGAGGCAGTGAAAGAAAAGAGCCGGGGAGGGAGGGAAGAAAGGCTATATGTGCTTAGCAATGGCCTTCGCTGGTGGAGTTCCTGTTGTTGTGCGGAGGGAAACTCCCTCCGAGAGGAAAACGACAGAGGATGTCTTTTTCCTGGCCGAGCAAGAATGCCCGGGCCTCGAGGTCTTTCCTCCTCTCATGTGGGTTTTATACAAGTTTACAGAGTTTTCATGCTAATGTGTGACCTGCTGTCCTTCTGTCTCGCTCTGGAGGCCGGCCAACGTTGCCCCGGTGCATTCACATGTTGCCGAAGAGGCGAGCTCAGGGGGGAGAACATTCCTCCCAGAGGCACTGGGATGTGTGCTCTTAAACACAGCGTGCGCCGCCACTACACACCGGACTACACGTCCCGACATGCTCCTCCCCAGAAGGGGGCGTGGCCCACGAATCCAAGGGCCAATGGCTTTGTGTCTGGGCTTCTGTGGTTGGCGTGTTGCACGGCAGCTGTTGTCAATGGCAACAGAGGTTTTCAAGGAAGCATGAGCTGGGCAGCTGGTAGAGGGTCCCTCAGTCCTCCACCGGGAGTCACGTGATTCCCCCGGTAGCCAATCCCCGCCCTCCGCCCTCCTCTCTTCCTCGCTCCTTCCCTCTCATTTGCTCGCTGTGGATCTCTTTGGGTGCAGCAGGAGGGGGAGGGGAGATGGAAAGAGAGGAGGGAAGTGGATACAGAGAGGGAGGGAGGGAGGGAGGGAGGGAGGGAGGGGAGACGGGGCGAGGGGCCAGCTCACACAGGGAACGAGTGAAGGAGCTTTTTCAAAACGTAAACGGAGAGCGGGACTCTTCCCTCTGGGTGGTTATCAAGGAGAGAGGCGAGGATCCCGCGCGCAGCCCCTCCAGACTCCACCCTGAGCAGCAGGAGAAGGAAAGGAGACGGGGAGGAGGACAAGTGAGGAGTGCTTTTGGTTTGACACACTCAGAGACACAAGGACAGACACAACCATGCCTCTGTGGGGAGGCGCAGCCATCGGCGGCCAGGCTGCCTCGCCTGCGTGAGGGGGAGCAGGACCGGGAATACGGAACAAGGACAAGAAGAAGAAGAAGAAGAAGAAGAAGAAGAGGAGACGAGGAGACGAGGCAGACAGCCGGCGATCTCGTGCCATGACAGTGAACAGGAGGAAGGAGGAGACTCGCTGAAATCATGGACCAGGTGAGGATGGAGAGGAGGAGAGGAAGGGAGGGACTGAAGGGGAAGTGAAGGGGACCGCCCGCTTTACTGCTCTTCCCATTCACACCTTGCCGACACCAAACAAACACAGCATTCATAACATCCATCATCCCCCTTTCCCGTCCCCTCAAGGCGAAAAACTAACAGCGCAGCACGCTGCTTATCCCGCGATGTGTTTGCAGAAGAGCTATAGGTTTCACTCTGGGGGCAGTGCCAGGGGGGGTGCCAGTGCCAGGGGGGGGGGGGGGGGAGTGCCAGTGCCAGGCCTCTGGAGAGATGACGCCGCGTAAAAAACATCCCCGGCGTAGATGTGTGCAGAAAAAAGATCGACACTCCGGGAGTGGAGAGAGAGAGAGAGAGAGAGAGAGAGAGAGAGAGAGACATCACAAGAGGGGTGTGGCTCAGTCTTAACATGTCACAGAGAGGGAGTCAGGAGATGGGGTGGCGTGCAACAGGGTCCCCATCCCGTCTACGTCCACGTTCATTCATTCAGGCTCAGAGGAGCTGCACTCCATTTGACCGCCCTCTGCAAAAATGAAAATCTAAGTAAAATGAAATATCTCAAATGAAGGCAATCTATGCTTGTTTTTTGACTGACAAGATATTTCTTCTTACAAGGCAGTTTTAATGTTGGAGCGTTTCACTTGTTTTAAGAAATCTTGGCAAGTCAAATTTTCCTGTTCTGTTGGCAGATCATTTGACTTATTTCAATTAATATTCCCTCATTTTATTACTTTTTTTCCTTGTTTTTTGTGGCTGAATTTTTGCAGTATATAGCTTGTTGCCACTTTCACCCTTTAACATCTTCAGTCACTTCCTTTGATACGACGTGGAGAGTTTTACCGCCTCTGTGAGGGATGATTGCCGCTGCTGTCGGCAGGTGTATCCAGGTTGGACGCCCGGCAACCGGCTGCTTGGTGTTGAGTGTGTGACGAATGGTCGTCGAGGAGGAGGAGGAGAGAGCGCACACGCCCTCCTCGTAGCTCGCCTACGTTGCCGGTGTAAGTCCTAGTTACCGATGACCTCATCCGCCCCTTCCCTCCCTCTTTCCTTTGCTTCTTCTTTGCGTCCTTTCCTCCTGAGGTGGAAATGTTGTGAGCATCAGGTTTGCCATTAAAGAGGAGGAGGAGGAGGATGAGGAAGAGAGAGAGATAAGCAGGGGTGCCCGGGTGCCCAACCCTTCGCTAGGCTGAATAATGCATGTGGTCCATGAAGGGAACATCTCTGTGTCCGCTCGCTCAGGTCGGGGTGACGTTAGCCCCCCAGTAATAGCAGGGATGATCTCATTACTGCTGCTGGCTGTGTGTGTGTGTGTGTGTGTGTGTGTGTGTGTGTTTTAGGTGAACACATTTGTTGGAGGCGTGCCAGGTTATTCGCTTGTTTTCTTTCTAACTCTTAACCTTATTTCCCCCAAATTGGAAGCCTCAGGCCACAAGACAGCGTGTTTGAGTCCATGGGTCATGGCCTCAGTGATACACACACACACACACACACACACACACACTATCAGTATCAGTTCAGATTTCTGCGCCAAAAAAAACAACAAGAACGGTGTGGCTTACAGCACAATGTACCTCGCAGGAAACGAAAACTATTTATAAGGCTGGTGAGAAATGCTGACACAGCGTCGGCCTTGGTGCAGTGTGGAGGCCGGTGACATTTTAATAGACGGGCCATATTGTGATGTCGCGGCCAAAATTTGATTATAGCGCTTCCTGTTGGTCACGTGATCGTGTCGTTGTCGTTTTCGCGAAAGCTTTATCTGGGCTCGTGTTTCCTGCCGCCGGCCTGCTGCTTCCAGATGATTCTGGATGCCTGAGGAGCTCCCGGCGACCTCCCTGCCTTTAGCGGCGTAAACACGCCGTGCGAAAGTAAACAAAGGGCATATACTGTTACTACAGTCGTGGAGAGGCTGGAAGGCTTTTCCTCTTTGTCCTCATTTTTCCGTCCTGCGCGAAGGAACAGACACACACAGGGCGTGAGACATATCCATCAGCAGAACGAAACTCTAGGATATCAGTCGCGCGCAATTCCAGGATGCTTTATTTTCATTGGTTGCTGGATTAAATGTTACCCGGATACAACAGATACGTCTGTTTTCTGATGGGTTATTGCGTAGCCCATTTCTTTCTTTTGATTGGCTGATAAGTGGCACCTCACAGCAGAACTCAGGGGAGCGCTTGATTTCTCCTCGGTGAGGGCATTAAATCATGAAATAGCCGAGATTTGTTTTTGCGTGAGAAATACGATGTGTGGCGGGAGTGCGTGAGTTAAGACCGAAATGCGTGAGTCTCACGCTCAATGCGTGACGCTTGAGAGCCCTGCACACACATGTTCAGAGGCCCGGCGGTGAGGAGGGCAGCGGCTCAGGGAGGAAGAGGAGAAGGCCGCTTACGTGAAGCGCCTGTGAGAGGGAGTCGAGGGCGGCGGCGGGACGCCTCTTCCTCTCCGCGCTCTGCACTTGATCAAGCCCATCTTCGGTGGAGGCGTCTACTTTTATACGTCTATAAAACACACGCACTGCCACCGGGAGTGTTCTCAGTGCACCCCCCCAAAAGAAAAACACTCGCGCAAGGACGAATAAAATGCCAGAGCCGCTGTAAATCAGTTTGGGTCATTAGTGCTTTACGATCAATAGTCGTTAATGGATCTGAGCGGAGCTGCTGCTGCTGCTGCCTTCTGGGTTTAACGCACCCTGACCGCACAGAAACAAGTGCTTCTCTTCGCTGCAACGGCGTGAAAGAAAAGGAGAGACGTTGGTGAGAGATGATGAAAGACAGAGGGAGAGAAGAGCAACTTCCAGGGGGGATGCTGCTGCTGCTGCTGCAGGGAGACGAGTGGTCCACGAGGCGGGGGGGGGGGATCCCTGATCCTCCTGGAGGAGACTCAGTGACGACTCCCCGGAGGCTCGGCCGGGCCGTCAAGGCGGCATGTTCCTATGCGTGTGTGTGTATGTGTGTACCAATGTGTGTGTGTGTGTGTGTGTGTGTGTGAGTCCCTGTGGCTCCCTGCCAGAGTTATCTTGCAAATTATTTCGTCTGTTTCCCAAAGATGTGACTGAAGTGAGCTCGGAGCGAAGCAGCCGTGGAGGGAGATATTTTCGGAGAGGGAAAGTGTGTGAGTATGTGTGTGTGTGTGTGTGTGTGTGAGAGAGAGAAAAGAAAGGGTCTTATTAAGTTACAAACGAGATAGTGAGAGGGAACGTGAAAGACAACAAGTGTGAGCGAGGGAAGGATAAAGGAAAAGCCTCATGGTGGAACAGGTGGCCTAATCTGAAGCCCCGCCCATCGCACCCCGGAGCCCCCTGCCCACAGCGCTCCAATCTTTGGACTCTCAGGAATTTCTTGCGCTATTGTCCTGAGCGGCAGAGACTGAAAGGCTCTCAAAGAATGAACTTTGTATGCGTATTTGCATCTAAATTGAAATTAAACGCACGTATATAAACATATATATTGATCTCCTCACCCCTGGAGGGAGCCGCGGCAGTTCTGTCACGCAGGGAAAGCGAGATATTACGATGGAAATGAACATGCGAGCTATGGGAGAGGAGTTTAGTTTTGAGGGACATTTGTGGATCGTCCCTGGCAGCGATTACAAGGTCTCAGATAAAGCATGCGGTCCGAATGTGTATCAAAATAATTTGGTGCAAAGGTACACATATCGGCAATCTGTAGCTGACACACACACACTTTTTTTTTGCTTGAGTCCAGGGTTCGTACGGTCATGGAAAACCTGGAAAAGTCATGGAATTAAAAAATGTTCATTTCCAGGCCTGGAAAAGTCATTGAAAAAACTTAAATCACAAAAGTTTAGGAAAAGTCATGGAAATTAGTTTTTTTGAAAGGAAGACTCAAATTATAAGCCGGCATACGCCAAGTCCAAACAGATTTGCACATAAAGGATAATAGTTTGATTAAAAGAATAAACATTTATATAAGTGTTTCTAAGAATAAACATGTATAGTAATGTGTATTCTTTTAATCAAACTATTGCCTCTCATTTGTTTCATTTAAGGTATATTGTATGCTTTGTAATTCTCATTGTTTGAATACTACATTTTCAAAAGGTTTTCTCGTACACACCGAGATTTCAGTTTGATCATGGAAATGTGGTTTAAAGTCCTGGAAAAGTCCTGGAAAAGTCCTGGAATCCCACTGGTCCAATGTGTACGAACCCTGTGAGTAGGTGATGCCAAGTGTAAGATGCGGATGCTTTTGCGTGTGCAGGATGTGAGTATACAGGGTTCATGTTCTTAATTCAGGCTCTATTGGATTTCCCAGGCGGGAGATAACCGAATGGTCGATGCCTGCAGGCAGACAAGGAGCAAACGCTCCCGTGAAAGTAAACCAGGACACCCGTCTCTGGGAGGTAAACAGCTCCTGTTCAGCTCAGGACGACCGCTTCGGACCTCACCCTCAATGCACTTGAGTGGCGACTAATGAATGACTGCAGATGGCAGGGGCGATGGGGGGTTCTCCAGCAGGGGTCAAAGGTCAGCCCGTGTGGTTAAAGCCCTTCCTGTCAGCAGCACTTTGCATCAGTCCGATGGCACAGAATGAGCAGGGGTGAAGAGAACAAAACAGAGAGATTAGGTTTATCGGTAGCATCCAATTATGAGTGTGTTTGCGTCTGACTCGGTCCGGTTTAAGCTGACGCGCCTGTCCGGCGGAGCTCTTGGTATCCTCCGTCTCTCACATCCATAACTTGATGTCAGTCTGGAATGAACAGCTGTGCGGATGATGCCTGCTGTTTCACTACTTTTATAATTAAGCAAACCCCATAGATGCCCTACTGTTAGGGGGCACCACAGCTGCATGTCAGTAATGAAACGCACGCTTAATAAACCGCCGGCCTCTTGGCCTATTTTCTATTATAACGACTGAAGATAAGTTGAATTGTTTATCTGAACTACATCTGAGTTGTGATTCTGAAGATATTCCTCAGTGTGTCATCGCGCCGTCCCTCTGTTTCCCCACGCTGACCCTCAGTATGCGTCAGATGTCATATTCAGGCGCTCTTTTACGGCTGTGACTGTCCCTTTAAATGCCGCTCAGGCTACGCAACATTTCTTTGGCCATATTTTGGGCTCAGGCTGCACGAGTATCATCGCCATAAATCCTGTTAAATCCCACTGATGGGGATGAAATGAAAAACTCACCTCATCTGAGGACGACTTCATTTTGCATTCTCCACCCTTTACCCCACCTCACCCTGCAACCGCTGTACTGAGCCCTCTTGTGGCCGCCAAGCGCAACTGCGGCTCAACTTCTGTCTTTTCAGAGGGCTTTAAGGATTATCTATTTAGGGAAATCTCTGCAAATGAACAGATGGTGGTCTTTTTACAGAATTCAACCCAGAATAACAAGTTTGTTTTGCTGATGTTGACGGTGCACATTTATGTTAATTCCACATGGGAAATATATGACCATCCCGTCTTGTTGACCCACATTGATCACAGTAGGAAATGTGTAGCATTGTGTGTTATCTACTCATTAAGATCTTAAATCATGGACACATATACATACTTATTCTTTAACTACTATATAAAAATGTCTTGATTCAAATTGACATGTTTATCAGCATTATTATGCTTATTTAAATTAAATTAAATTCTGTGAATGTTCTTCTAAATTCAGTATCTCTCTGGGTCTATATTTTGTAAATGTTTTAGAGGTGATCAATGCCAATGTTCACTCTGATCTTATCAATGTCTCTGATTTAGACTCAAGCATGAAGTCTAACACCAACATTACAATTACATTAGCTGACAACAGCATTTAGGATGTGGGAAACATTGACGGTTGGTTGGATGAAGACAGAGGACATTCTGAAGGTTAAAAACCCGTCAACGTATTCTGTCCTCTAAAAGGAGCTTTAAGAACATGTCTAGACACATTTATCTGAGTTTTAAGGCGGGGGAAACCGGGATTAGGATATGATCCCCACAATAATACAGGATTATACTGTTTACTGTATTTCTGGAAGAGGTGTGGCTGGAAGTTTTTGTTGTACTACAAATCCTCTCAAGAGTATTTCATGTCAATCGGTAATCTCTTTTTATGAGACGATGAAGTGTATAACAGAAAGGTGTGCCTCTTCGTGGAAACGATCCTCTGTAATTAGTTTAATTAAGTTAAGACTGAAGCTTAGGTTTTATTCAATAAGATAAAAGTCTTATTTAGTTTCAAATATCTTCATTATTTTACAGAGATTTGGCCAAGAAGGCAGCATGAGTCATATCAGTACAACACAATAAAAAAAAAAAAATAAAAAAAAAAAAATAATAATAATAATAATGCATTTAATTTGTATCGCACTCTTCCTTCAAAGAATCTTAGAATACCACACAGATAGTGAAAAACAAATAAAACCGATTAAAACTTAGTTAAAGCAACCCATAAAAATAAATAAAAAAAGAAGAATTTAAGAAATTAATTAATTAAATACACATATATCTCGAAAAAACAATGTTTCTTTGAGGGCAGGAGATTAGTGTAAGTGCTGTTAATGGCGTGGTAAACACGCCTGCCCAGAAGATTCAGGTAACTGCCCGGATGAAAGCAAAATTCCCAATTTATCGGAATGTAGGCAAAATAGCCTCCCGGAAACATTTGTAACATGTGTTATCAAGTCACAGGGTTTTACCCATTCACAAATCATTCAGTTGTCCATTTTTCCGACGTGTATTCAGGGAACATGGCGCCAATAGTTTTTTTAGATTTAATTTTTTGTTTTTTATATTGTCTGTCACTGTTTTATGTTATCTTGTTTGAAACTTTGTGTGACGTGCTACTGCTACTGTCTTGGCCAGGACACTCTTGTAAAGGAGATTTTTAATCTCAATGAGGCATTTCCTGGTTGAATACATTTAAAATAAAAAAATTAAAATAAAAATAATATGATATATGATATATGATGATAATACGTCATTCCACGCCATTTATTTTCCGACGTCCCTGACTCATCAGTGACCAGCATACGAATCTGATGCAAACTGTTTTGCTGCTACCAGATTCACTGGTTCCCGAATGTGGCTCGATGAACACACGTTTCACCCTCAGAGCTCTTTTCCGTTGCAGGAAGTGACGCCGGAGGCAGGAAGTGTAGCCGTGAAATGTAAAAGCCGCGAACACATTCGGCCTCTCTGAAGTAGGAAGGAAGCTCGCCGTGTATTCCCCCTCTCTCTCTCTCTCTCTCTCAGAAGAGGTTGCTAGGAAGACAAAGGTGACGGAGGGGCTACCACAGGGATGTCCTGAGATGTGTGCCAAGCATTTATAGGAAGAGGTATGGTTTATAGGAACAGTGGAATTCCCTGTGTGATTCACGTGTTGTCGTCTGCAGCTTTGAGCGATGGAGCGAGACAGACGGGAGACTCGGGAGTTGAACCGATGGTCATCCGGGCAAACGGTGACACCTGAACTTCCGCTATATACTCTCCTCCTCCTCAGGCTCGCCGTATTTCCTTCCTCCTTGTTCCTTTATCTCAAACGCTCCCACATGGCTGCTCTAATCAGCTTTCGCCATGTTCCAAAAAAAAGCGGAAGCTCAGCTTTTCATGTTCTTGGGGTGAGATAGTGTATCGGCTTGTGCTGGGAGAGAGAGATAGGACTTCAACTGCCTTGGAAGTTTTGTGGCGATAAGCTCGCATATGTAAAACCCAGTGGAATGTTAACAGTGGATACGTGTTGATACTGGTGTGTGTGTGGGGGGAAACCAGTGTAAAAAGGGCTGAAATGGAGGTTGAGAACGCTCTATGCATGTCCGGCCACCAGCGCTAAGGACGGTGGTCCTTGACCTGCGTGTGTGTGTGTGTGTGTGTGTTTCTGCATCCCTGGCTTCAGTGAGTCATCCCCTCCAGCCTCCCACCCTGCAGCAGAACCTCCTCGAGGCTCCGGTGTTCTGTCATTTTTTGCTGCCTTGTCAAAATGTGCTACCCGCTGCATAAACCGATAGGTGTGTATCGATTCATGCTACCCTATCTGATAGGATGTTATTGTACTATCACAACATGCTTTTCTTTCAAAGTTCAATGTTTCACTTTTCACTGTTAAAGTGTTTATCTTCAACACTAAATACCCTAATAATAAACCAGTGCTTTATTATGATAATGTGAACAAACTCATGTTTACAATAATTTGTTGACACAAAAGAAATAGCAACTGCTTATCACTCATTAATCTACGTCATTATTACATATTATTACTACCTGTACAATATACATGCTGAATGTACTTTTAACTATGGAAATAATCGGGATTTTGATGATGTCACTCCCCGTTATCAGACCTGCATCGACAGGGTGGCAAAACATTATGGGCGTGTCAAAAAAAACTCGGAAATTCGACTCGACGCATGCGCAATACCACAAGGTATCGGTTCTCGACAAGTAGCATGAAATAACAGAACACCGGCGTATAGACCTCCGTCTCTCTGCTACGTTTTATTCTGTCTGAATTACTGCGGCCGGCAGAAGAATGCGGCAGGCAGCTGCAGGAGAGACGGGGGATTAAAAACCAAATGCAGCGCGGGGCGAGGCGGGGAGAGGAGGCGGGTCAGCGGGTCAGCAGAGGAACACACAACACTGGGATGAGAGATGCTGACTGGACATCTAGAAGTGTCCTCTTTGGACAATAGGATGAAGGTTCCTTTATGTTTTGTTTTTTTGTCACTTACATTTTTTATTTGTTTTACTGATATAAAAATAAAAAAATTACAAAGACGTCAGACATAAACACTTACACATATATATATATATATACATATATACATACACATACACACATACACATATACACATAAACATATACATATATATATATATACATATACACATACATACACACATAACTACACCTACATCCATACACACACACCCATACATACATACATACATATACACACGCATACATACACATACATATACACATATCCGCCCCTCCAAAAACAACAACCACCCAAAAAAACAAAAAAAACAACAACAACAACAACAACAACAAAAACAATCCCGGTTCCTTCATGTTCAAATAAGGTTGAAGTTGAAGTTCTTATTGTCTGCAATCAGACTTTTGCTTGTGTTTGACTGTTTACTTTGAATCCTATGTACGTTACATCTTAGCGTGTCATTTCTCTCTGTGTTTTTTCTTGTTTTAGTCCTCTATTGGTTTCTTTATGCACCGTGAAGCCGGCCGGAGGGGAGTAACTTATTGCAGTTTGCTCCACGTTACATTAGTGCTGTGCAGTGCGGACGCGTTGCTGTTCTTTAAGCTGCTCCGCATTACCGCTCAACCACAACCGACGCACACAATGTGATGGATTACGCAACTTCCAGATTACTTTTCATGTCACAGGAACATGAACAGAAAACAACGGCGACTTCAAAAGAAAAAGAAACCAATCCGAATCATAAACTGTGCAGCACACATTGAAGCATGGTCAGATAAAATAAGAAGTACACACGCTTCACTCACACACACATGTTGTTTACATGGAAATTAAAGTGTTAAAAGCACCAAACTTGTTTCTATTATTGGTTCAAGCAATCAGAATAAGTTCATGAGCAAAACGGTTGCACTTTAGACCTTTTCTCTCATTTACATCTAAACATTTCGTCTTGCAGAGCGACAAAGCCCGTCTGTGGCGCCCGGTCAGCTGTTTCCTCCCCTCGTGCCAGTTGTCCGGCCAGACAAAGAGGACTCCTTCGCTCGTGGAAAAGGGGGAATTTACGGCTCTAACCCTAACCCCCCCCCCCCCACACACACACACACACACACAAACACAGCCTTCCCCAAACCCCTTCAAAGGAGTGCCACAGGAGCCTCTGTGTCAACAGGCAGCCAGAGACTCCCAGTCGATTCACTCACATGTCTGGAGCTCATTCGCAGCTCTTCCTCACTCTCCATCACCCATCCGGGGTCTCAATCACACGCCTACAGGTCATGTATGTGCGTGTTCCTACATGCTTGGCGATAAGCAGCTGGGCGTTACATGTTAAGCTCGAGATCATAGTTCACATTTCTCCGGCTCCGGACTCTGAGCGACTCTCACCGGACACGTTGAGAGCCCAGACGGCGATAATCTTTTTGGTTGCATTTGAGACGTGGATAGATAAAATGTAACTCTTTCTTAAATCAGCTGAGAGAGAGAGAGAGAGAGAGAGAGGGCTTGCACATTGTGTCATGTTGGCTCTCAGCAGCAGGAAACCGCTCCAAAGCACTCTTCATTAAACACAACTGAGTCCAGTAAAGGGACCGTGTGACTCTGTTATACACTCCAGAGAGGCTCCAAGTAAACACTGTTGAAAAGATCTGGCAGCAGACTGAAACTGAGGAGATGTGAAGAATGAGGGGGGGGAGAGAGAGAGAGAGAGAGAGAAGGAGGTGCAGAGGGGGGTAAAGCTGGAATAAATGGAGTGACCACAATTGACTGTAGCATACCAGCGCATGGACGCTCTGTGAAGTGGCCTAGGATGGTGGATGGGGGTGGGGGGGGGGATGCCGCCCACCACTCCCAGCATCCCGCAGCCAAGTGAGCAGGGAATGGGAGGTGGGAGGTGGGAGGTGGGCCATGGGCGAGGGGGGCGCAGTCAAGCGAGTAAATAGGATGATGATTGTTTATGGGCTTGTTCGACAAGGCGCCAGGCCAAGTGTGTGTGTGTGTGTGTGTGTGTGTGTGTGTGTGTGTGTGTGTGTAATGGTCGAGGGGAGCTCGGTTGCTCCCTGCCCGTCTCGAGCCGGCCCTGAAGGGAAAGGGGTCTCGTCGGAGCACATCACCGTTAAGCGTCACCCAGCCGGTCATGGTGGTGGTGGTGGTGGTGGTGGTGGTGGTGGGGGTGGTACCCGAGGCCCGGGGCTGTGTGTCAGTGACTCAGTCTGACCCAGAGACGCAGCGCGAGGGCAGGAGAGACATCAGTACGTCCGATAAAAGACACAAGTCTTTTGGTTAGAAGAGGATAGAATTACAGCTCTTCCCCCGCATTTCAAACTCAGCATTTTTAAATACGCTGACCCACCTGCTCAGATATGACACGCGACCCCTCCGACATCTCCCTCCCACCTTCTCTCTGAACCTCTCCGTCTCAGAACATCCATAACGGGAAAAAAAGCTCTTTTTTCCCTGCCTGACACAAATTGATGTGTAGCGTGAGCGTTTATACGCACGCCACGTGGGACAAGACGTGGTCAGACCTCAGCACAGGAGGGGTCGGCCAACATCGGATCGCTCTTCCCACAGAGAAGTGTCGGGCACGGACTGATTTATAGCATAATAGATAACACATGGGCGTTAGACAGAGGCTGCGGAGATAGATCCAGACCCAAGGTCAGAGAAGATGTGGAAAAAGGTCCAGCTGCGATAGGCCTCACGCTCCTTGACCCCCCCCCCCCACACACACACACACACACACAAAAGCAAGCTCCGTGACCCTCCATGTTTCTCAGAGGCCATCTGCCCTGCTCTCCCACCTTAAGACCAGCATACTGCTCCGCTGAGCCACGGTGGATTTCCAGCCCGCAGCCAAAAAAATACTTTGGGCCTCAAACGAGAGACCTGGAGGGGAGAGTTTGGATCACAAGTGGTAATTATCCGTCTCAAATGAGAGATGAGTGAAGGTCATGGCCAGGACTTTGGCAGAGTGTCCTCTTCGAGCCTCTGGCTGGAGGTATTGTGTGTCTCAGAGCGGGCCAGATGCAGAGAGAGCAGACATGGAGGCCGAGTTGGCAGCTGCAGCTCTTTGCCGTGGGAAGCCTCCTCCTGTATACGACTCTGTTTCCCTGTGACCCGGTGTTCTGTCATCTCATGCTACTTGTCGAGAACCGATACCTTGTGGTATTGCGCATGCGCCGAGTCGATTTTCCGAGTTTGTTTGACACGCCCATAATGTTTTGCCACCCTGTCGATGCACGTCTGATAACGGGGAGTGACGTCATCAAAATCCCGATTACTTCCCTAGTTAAAAGTACATTCAGCATGTATATTGTACAGGTAGTAATAATATGTAGTAATGACATGTAGATTAATGAGTGATAAGCAGTTGCTATTTCTTTTGTGTCAACAAATTATTATAAACATTAGTTTGTTCACATTATCATAATAAAGCACTGGTTTATTATTAGGGTATTTAGTGTTGAAGATAAACACTTTAACAGTGAAAAGTGAAACATTGAACTTTGAAAGAAAAGCATATTTTGATAGTACAATAACATCCTATCAGATAGGGTAGCATCGATAGACACACCTGTTGGTTTATGCGGGTGACTATGGGTCAGTGGGTAGCAGGTCCGTCTTTCAATCACGGGGTTGGAGGTTCAAGCCCAGCCCTAGTCGACGTGTCCTTGTGCAAGACACTTAACCTTGAGTTGCTCCCTGTAGCTGTGTCTACAGTCTATGACCCAGGATTGTAAGTCGCTTTGGATGTAAGCGTCAGCTAAATAACATGTAATGTAATATGCAGCGGTAGCTAATTCTGACAAGGCAGCAGAAAATGACAGAACACCGGCAGGCCTTCGACCCGCCTCCCTCATACTTGCACCCCTCAGAGTAACAGTAGCCACCTGCATTTACCACATTTCTTCATCTTCTTCAACCGTTTTCCTTCATCTGGACTTCAACTAATATTTACACCTGCAGCACATGATCAATGCCTCGGTTATGGTGGAGCGTGTACACAGTGAAGTGTGAATGAATGCAACTTCTGGGCAGCAGGCTGAGGTTCCTGCCCTCGATGAGTAACCTTCCCCTGCCTGGACGAGCCCTCTATTGATTCACATGGGCAAGCGTATCCGCAGCCAAAAGGAGGCTAAAAATACAAGTTTTTCCGAGAACGTGTGGGCCATTCTGTCTGGGTTTCTGACATCTCTCAGCGAGGTACGCCTCCATGGAGCTTTGTCCGTCTCTGTTGGGGCCACAGGTTTATCGTGACTCACTCTCTAAATCCGACAGTGTTAGACACGCTGTTTCATGATTAGGATGTGAGATGTTTCACATCTAAAGAAAACCATTTCATAAGTGTGGTATGAGGAAGCTTCTCAGAGCTGCCAGTCAATCTGTTTTTAATCAATTCCTTGTTAAATTTGTTTTAAGCAACGAGGCAAGTGGGAACATTTGTTCCTCCATGAAACTACAGTCAGGGTTGTTTTATAAACAATGAATCAATCAATTGAGCAAATAATCAGCTGATTAATCGGTATTGAAAATGACCCCTTTCTTTTTTTTACAGCATGAGATTCAACACATGTTGAATGTACTTAGTACACCTGCAGGTGCTTTATTATATATTTTTTAATTGTATGCATTTTTATATTTCTACTTGAATACATTTCAAGTACAGCACATTGTCTTGTTTAATTCACTGCATCTGTATTGCATTATAGCGGCAGTTACGTTTCACACCAAACAAACCTATAATAAGCTAAATAAAACCAATACTTAAAGCAATAGGCCTCCTGATAATAATGTTGAATGCAGAACTTCTCCTGAGTATTGTCACACTGCAGTAATGATTAACAGATCATCTTCGGCTGATTTCCGTGTACAACTTCATTTACATTTGATGTATTCGTCCTACATTACTATATTATCAATAACTACACCTGTGCAGTTATTTTCTGAATATGCATATTTTTTCTACATGTTGAGTTGTTCTGTCCGTGCTTTGACTCGTGGGCAGCACTGACCCCTCCCGTCCCGCACACACATGTTTCCGCGCAGCCAGAGGGAGCCCGCACGCTGCGGGTCTGCAGGGCGGAGCGCGCAGACGTACCCAACGCACCTCCTGTAGTTCGGCTGGCTTCTCCCCCCACCGCGTCAAGTCAGACACAATGCGAGGGGAGTGTTTCCGGTAAATAGATCAACCATAAAAGCTTAGACTTCCTGAACAAAGATCAGGAATTATTTAGTCAATTAATACACTTAATATTTAGCCAGGTTTAATCCATATTCGTGACTCCCATGAGTATTCAACAGCGATGAAAGAAGTACTTAGATATTTTACTTAAGTAACTAAAAGTATAAGTTTCCTGTATTACACTTGTTCTTAGGTAAAGCACAAACAAGTCTATATAATATAAGTATAGCTCAACCATACACATATATTGTTATCCATTGCATTTATATATATTTTTATAAATTGTGATGATTATGCATTAATACATAAACTACTAGGTAAAGGTGGGGCTAATTTCGACTAGTTAATGCTGGTTATCTTATTCTTTAGCCTATTTATACATCATCATATTTTTGTTGATGTCTATTTTGTATTTATATTTTTAATCTGTATTATACGTATAAATAAAACATTTAGTGGAGTAAAAAGTACAATATTACAATATTGGGTTCCGAAATGTCGTGGAGTAGAAGTATAAAGTAGCATAACGTCGAAATACTCAAGGAAAGTACAAGTACTGCATAATTGTTCTCGTTAAATAGACCAACTTGTAAAGCACTTGAGTAAAGTTACGTGTGACATTCCACCACTTTAGTTGAAACGTTGACACGTGCCCTCTCGGGATTTTATTCTGAAGGCCGAGTCCCCTGACTTCCGGTGTCCCCCCGTATGTTCTGTCGGCGCTGCGCAGAGTTTCCAGCCAGGGCCGAGCACAGAGGGCTTTACTTATGTACAACCGACGGCCGTCGGGCGGAAGAAGAAGAAGAAGAAGAAGAGGAGGATGAGGAGGGGGTGAACGGCCCGAAACAACGGGAACAGAAAAGGTTTTTTTTTTTTCTACCCCGGGAGGAAGGAAGCTGGAGGAGAGTCGGCCGTATATAAGTTGTGCCCGGAGCATTGTTCCTCTCGGAGCTGCCTCTCCTCGCCGGAGCAGCAACACATCTGCCTCTCCTCGCTGGAGCCCAACCGTCTCTGTCCGATGAATGGAGTTGCTTTCTGCCTTGTTGGAATACCCCCCTACGCGGAGAACCACGTACGTATCATACCACCGACAACACACCGACACCTGGGCGCGCGTTACGGCGCGGCTGCCGGTCAGAGAGCGTGATTTACTAAGAGGATTAACACTAGTTTGCATATAGCCGCTGTGGACGCATACACACGCATGCACGCGCGCGCGCACACGCGGCGACGTACTGTACAGAAAGCAAATGTTGGGTCAGTGTTTTTCTGCAGCTTTTGTTCGCTATTGTTGGCGGCAAATGGTGCGCGACGTGTCGGCCGCTTCCCCGGAGGGGTCCGCGGTCCCCTCCGGTCTTTTGTCCGCCTCGCGCCGCACCGGGAGGCGGGCAGGCTGTCAGTGGAGACCCGGGACGTCCCACTCAGAGAGGGGTGATGGGAGAGATTCTTCTTCTTCTTCTTCTTCTTCTTCTTCTTCTTCTTCTTCTTCTTCTTCTTCTTCTTCTTCTTCTTCTTCTTCTTCTTCTTCTTCTTCTTCTTCTTCTTCTTCTTCTTCTTCTTCTTCTTCTTCTTCTTCTTCTTCTTCTGTTTATTTGTTCTTCTTCTTCTCTACTATTAATTAGGCACATTAGTCAAAAGAACTGTCTCTATATGGACTGCACTTCCAATCCCTGTTGATGTTTTTACCCCCACAAGCATCACATAGTGCCACACACACACACATACACACACACACACACACACACACACACACACACACACACACACACACACACACACACACACTCTCACACACACACACACACACACACACTGTGATGGAGGTTTCCTAAATGGGGAAATAACAGTAAATGGAAAGGTGGGGAACGTGTGAGCATCACACGACTTCACATCTGTAGAAAGACACCGTTATAACTGTGTCATAGAGCGTATCTGGATGCCTTTTGGGTTTTAGAAGGACACGTCCCATCCGTACCCAGTGTTTATAGTCTGCAGAGCAGAGAGATAAACCGAGTTATCGTAACTTTGTTGAAGTATATGAAGTTACTCCTGCTCCGACTGCAGGAATGTGTTGTGGAGCACCGATGTGTCATCGTGGAGTCATGAGGTAACATGTCATCCTGGGCGGTGGTCTGCTTGTCGAAGGAGGCATACGCTTCGGTATACTGGGATAGTAGTGTGTGTGTGTGTGTGTGTGTGCGTGTGTGTGTGTGTGTGTGCTTTGATTTTACCCAAGAGGATCCACGTGTGATGTGGTCGTGTCGGGGAGTTGCTTGGTCCACTGGTGTAATGTGTGTGTGTGTGTGTGTGTGTGTGTGTGTGTTTTATGAGGTTGTATTCACATGAGTCTCTCCTGTGTGTTGTGTTATCGCTCCTCATCATCCTTTGCTGTCACTCTGTGTGCCAAGTCTCAGATTCATGAGCACACAACTCTTTTTTGTGTCCCCCCCCACACACACACACACATGTTCCACCTACCTTTGCTCCCTTTTTTTATGTTAAGAGTTCATCCCGTCTGGCAAAGCACAACGTTTCCCTCTCTGCGGTCACTTTAAACCTCCCCGGTTGTATGTGGACGTCACAGAGCTGCGTGGATTTATCTTCTATCTTTTACATTTTGAAATGCGTGTTTCGTTTCTTTTTGTCTTAAAACACTTTGTACTCTAACTACCGCTGTGCCCACAAAACTGTCGCCTTAATTAAGTCATAAAACTACAGTCAGAGTGTCTGACGTCCTCCAGCGTCTCTCTCTCTCTCTCTCTCTTTCGCTCCAACGCCGATCCTCGACTCCTCTAATCTCAGTCCCCGACCTCTTTCATACCTGACCTTTGACCCTGCATGTCTCAGCCAACACCCAGCTCTCGTTCAACCGGGCCCCTCTCTCTCTCTCTCTCTCTCTCTGCATGTCACCTCACTCGTCCGGAGAGAGGAGTTTATCTTCACCGCGGCGGTTTTATTGCGAAGCGCTAATTGTCTCCTCGAGATGTGCAATCGCGCTCTAATCTGTTTTTTAATGATTCATTTGACTAAACGCGGCTTTGTGAGTCGCTTCAGCATCCGAGTCCCGAGGAGGCCGCGGCGGGCGCGTCGACGGCGTGCGGCGGGCTCAATGGCGTGCGGGGTGCGTGCCGAGATCAATAGAGGCAGCAGACAACAGGGCGGGTGCAGGGGGCGGGGCCAGCGTGACGTCCGATGCTGCATTGTGCCACGTGACGCTTCGAGTGTATCGATGATGGGAAACCCGAGAGCGCCTTCATGAAAACGCCGAGCCGGTCGATGTTGAAGCCCCGCGCACGTGCACCGCAGGCTTAACGTGGCGTGCTCCTGCAGCCTCTCCCGAGTGCGTCCAGACGTGACTTTTATCTTTTTTTTTCTGACCCGTGACAGTTGCTCTTCAGCCGTCTTTACATAATAGCTTCCCAACAGTCACGCCCAGGCTTCAGAGAGAGGCGGCGGCTGATCCACAGGCAGTCTTTTATTTAGTCTTTTAGTCTTTTTAGTGAGCACCAGCTGATCACAAGGCCTCAGACCACAGAGGCCCCTCTGCAGTCAGCAGGTCCAGGACGCGGCTCCTGGTCCTATAGGCAGCGCTAACTGGAAGCAGCTGCACGATGCTGCAGAGGAAAGCATTCCTGTGATCGTTTGCAGATGCTTTCACCCCCGTCGGAGGCACGGAGCAAAGACAATGCTGCAATGTTGTGCGTTTACGAGGCTCTTTGTGCAGAGTATGCCAGTTCAATGCTGTGTGATGCTGGTGTGTAACCTGGGGCCTCCAGCTGAGGGGTCGCAGGATGAATGTGAGGAGTTGTGATGATTTAACAGGGTTCGTACGGTCATGGAAAACCTGGAAAAGTCATGGAATTTTAAAATGGCCATTTCCAGGCCTGGAAAAGTCATGGAAAAAACTTAAATCATAAAAGTTTGGGAAAAGTCATGGAAATGTGTTATAATCACATGTTCATTTACGCCGAGTTTGAAATAATTAATACGTTTTTAAAAGAAAGATGCTAAAAATATAAGCCGGTGTACGCTCTAAATGCGCACAATTTTCAAAACATTTCATGTTTATACCGAGATTCCAGTTTGGTCATGGAAATTTGGTTTAAAGTCATGGAAAAGTCCTGGAAATCTATTGGTCAAAATCTGTAAGAACCCTGCTTTAGAGAAGTCGCTTTACAAATGTGATGTTTGATCTATTTCCCAGGAGGGTTAAATTAAAACTTCGCATTGAAAATGCGGAAGGTAAAATCCATTAGTCAAAATGTGTAAGAACCCTGTTTAAGACAGAAAAAGCAGAAGGAAAAGTTCACTAATAATGTAAATACACATTTAACATTTCCTCTTACTACACCATATGTTGTAAATTGATTATAAATGAGTGTGTAATACAATACTGTATTACAGTATTTCCTTTTTTGTCCCGGCAGATAGGGACGAAGAGGTCATGTGACATCAACTCAAGTTCGCCACACTTCGACAGCCTGTTGAGTGTTGCATTATGGGACATATTACAGTATTAGCACATGCATTTATTTCATTAATCAAAGCTGAACATGGGCCGTTCCCGAAACACGCCAGGTGTTTTGTTATTCCCTGCGTCAGTGGGCGCACAGAGAGCGTGGCGGCGGCGGCGTGTTCCGGAGCGCCCGGCCGCACGCCGCTCACGCCGTTAAAACGTCTCTCGACGCCGTCACCCCCGCTGCATTCCTGGAGACAACAGCTGCACCGCCGCTCGCACCTCCCGCCCACAATCATTAACCTGGAGAGTGTGTGTGTGTTGACACACTTTAATCACACACACACACACACACACACACACACACACACACACACACACACGAACACACATGACGGAGCACAGGTGTTCACAGATATACACTCTCCAGCATGTTTACATCCCACTTTAACGGTCAGAGTTAAACACAATCAAATCATAATTTGTGCACAGGTGCATGAAACACACACACACACACACACACACACACACACACACACACACACACACTGTATTCCGGTGCTTTCTGTTTGAAGATCTGACTCCGTCTGATTAGTCCCTTTCCCCTGATGTTTGCATGAGGAAGTCCTTGATGCTGAACAAACATGGTGTGTGAGTGTGTGAGTGTGTGAGTGTGTAGGTGTGTGAGTGTGTAGGTGGGCGAAGGGCATCAGGCACCATTGACCTTGTTTACTGTGGTGAGAGGGGAGCGGCTGCTGGAGTGCAGCGTGTTTCTGTTGCTAATGGCTCTTTATTGATCCCCTGGTGGGTCTCTGTACCGTATTGGACATGTGTGTGTGTGTGTGTGTGTGAGTGTGATCATGAAACATTGAAAATGTTGATTGAAAAATGTTGTAATTGGGAGTAAAAAGTCCAGGAATTACAACACCTTCAAATCATTGCATTCCATATTGACCTGCACTATTGCATATATTGTCTTTTTGCTTGTTTCATCTTTATTTTACATGTTTTTTTTATGGCTGCACCATTTCATCAAATGTAAGAATGTCCCGATTATTTAAAACCCTTTCCCCAGATTCAGCCCGGCTTATTGGGTATATCTTTTGAAGCGTTGGGCCACTGGAGCTCGATCAAAGGTCTGACTGACCCGGTGGTGGGTCGGCCGGTTGAAGAGGTTAATTCATTTTTGTTTGGGTTCCTGGGAATGTTCACGTGACTCCAACATGTGGTTCATTAAAGAAGAAAAGACGCCGGCTGAGCTCAGAAGTTGAAGGTTTTACGTGTTTTCCAACGTTGATTTCTCTGATGGAAACTGCAGCGACCCAAACCTGATGCCACTGCTTTCTATATCAGCTCATAGAACTAATCTGAGATTAGAGAAAGTAAGTTTTGCCCAGAGATTGGTGCTCAGCCTAAAAGGGGCGTGACTTACTTGACTAGCATCCTGCAGGGGTCCCTTTTCTACTTTTATCGACTCTTATTCCTCTGTTTTCCTTCGAGTTCAGCATGTTAGCTGCACATGAAGGTTACCTGTCCCCTGAACAGGCAGCACACGTCTCCTTTCTTGCCTCCCAGCTGGATGCATTTCATGTGGCGTCTGACTCCCAGGCTCTGGGAGGTTTGTTGGGAAACAAAGCCTCTCTCAGAAACAGATGAGGCCTAATTAGATTCAGCCTGTTGATGGTCTGGCCTGCGTCAGTGGCTCTTTGTACGCGGGCCTGCAGAGACCCTGTGTGGACCTGTTTGCGTGCGTGCCTGTGTGTGTGTGTGTGTGTGTGTGTGTGTGTGTGTGTGTGTGTGTCTCACTCAGTGTGTTGTTCCTGTGCAGGAAAATAAGATACAGCATTGCACACGAGGGGCTTGGTGTGGAGGTGATGCTCGTTCCATCGGAGGTATGAAGAACAGGCCAGGTCTTGTTCTGAAATGCAGACGTGTCTCCGTCTGCGTCTGTCTGCAGGGTCAGCCCGAAGGCAGCGAGACCGGGTTTGCATCAGGGTCAAGGTTCAGGGGTGAGGGGGGCCCCCTTCGTCACACACACTTGTCCCCCAGCAAATAGGCTAAAGAGGCAGGAGGGGACCCCTGTCACTGCAGGTCCCACGGGGGTTAAGCAGGGGCCGCACTCAGATGATCAACTCCAGCATCTTATTTTGTCTTTCTCACATCCCACGATATCAAACGTGCACATTTTTGCGCGGCGTTCTCACCGTGTTTACTTTTTTTCTTCTTTTTTTTTTTGCAAAGAGGCCCGGCGATAAGACTGTTTGCAGAAGGCTGAACGGCGGCCCGGGCCTCGCTGCAATCAGCCTCGCTGCGTTTTTTTTTAACCAACAGCCCGGGATTGCGCTGGAATGTGAGAGACGGAGGAAGGAGGAAAAGGAGAAGATAACAGAATAGAGAGAATCCTAAACACAATGAAGCAATGGAGAGTAGAGACTAAACAATCCTCCACTCGTAACCTGCAGAAGAGACCCCGGGTGTCACGATGCTCGCTCTCTCAGCAGCCAGAGGCTGCAGACCTCCACGTTGTCCCAGTGGTGGGAGAGAAGGGAATTCTTCAAATATTAAATACATATGTTTGGGTTTAGTGGAAATACAATCGAGAAACTCTTTCCAGATACAATAACCAGGTACGGATGTTTTTAATGGAAGGCGTCACACAGCTGAACGATTCATTACGCTGATCCACAGATCCTGTAAATGATATCGATGAACTCACGATTAGTTTCATTATAAATAAACCTGTTGTTCTTTTTGATTCATCATTTTGCAGATTAAACGTTCAAGGATCAAAAGATACCAAAGATATTCTATCTCTTTTTTATGAGAATGAAAAGTTTGATCACCATTTCTTTCTTGAAATGTTGAATACAGGGATTTAGTGATTATCAAAACAGTTGGCCATTTATTTTTTGGATCCCATATTTTCCTTATTGCCGCTCAACGGCTGGGAAACGTCTTTTAAACTTTACAACCAAACAACCTCCAGAACCACATCCACACATATTTGTCGTCATATCCGTGTGTTTCATACTTCATACATGCAGTGAGTGCAACAAATAATGCATTATTATAATTATTATATATATTGATATGATATAATATATACCTTTATTCGTCCCACAGTGCGGAAATTTCAAAATCGCAGCACATCAGAGCATTAATAAAAAATAATTATAAAACACAAAACTAAATACTAAAAAACTAAAAACTAAATACTAATACTAATAATAAATATACAAGGGAAAAACAAAGTAAAATAAATAATTAAATAAATAAATAAAAATATGCGTACATCTGCAGATATATTATTTAAAGGATTCATTATACACCTCCTGCGATTGTGTCGTGACATAAACTGATATTTGAGCTCAACACATCCTGATTCGTATCTCAAATATGTGATTTCTATACAACTGGTCAAAGAATCACAAATGGTACAA
Organism: Liparis tanakae; assembly: GCA_036178185.1. NCBI lineage: Eukaryota > Metazoa > Chordata > Actinopteri > Perciformes > Liparidae > Liparis > Liparis tanakae. Next base: position 3,463,851 of record CM070091.1, on the reverse strand, counting down.
ATACAAATAAATATACAAGGGGAAAACAAAGTAAAGTGCTGAGTAAAGTGTTCTAAAGCAATCTACTGCAGTTTGTTGTGCAGCCTGACAGCTGCAGGAAGGACCATATTCATTCATACACTAATACATATTCATTCATACACTAATACATATTCATTCATACGCTAATACATATTCATTCATACACTAATACAATATGCATCATCACACGCCATATCAACACGCGATGTAAACCGTCTGCATGTTCGGGTTACAAAACGTTTCTGTGCCTAATTAACGATTTCCAGAAGCGTCGCAGCGTGTTTCTGCTTTAGAAGCTCGGCCAGGAAGTCGTAAAGCGGCGTAAGAAGTCCGGGAGGTTCCTCCGTAGCGGTACCGTCCGTCAGCGCGGCACGCTGACCTCCATCTTTACTTCCTAAACAACCCGGTCTGGGAGGAAGGAGGAGACGGTGGAGGAGCCGATGAGGAGCTGAGGATGCTGGGAGGAGATAGTGCGCTGTGGTTTTCCTGAGGCCTGCTGGTCCGGCACAACACCGCCTCTGTTTACATGTTCAAGATCCTCTCACAAGATAATTTTTATTTGCTTACTTCTGCACCAGCGGTCCAAATTCTGCTTTCAGGGTTGAACTTATAGTCTCAATGGAATGCTTTGACATCTCGAGAGTTCATTGGCTTTATTCATCGCCGAGGGATACGTGCGCATCGACACGCCGCTGCGAAGCTGCAGCCGACGCACAAAGAGTGAAGAGACGCGAAGAGTGAAGCCGTCCACTCCCGAGCGCCTCGTTACAGCGTGTTTGTTTCATTCGTATCCCGACAGAAAAGGAGAAGCAAGCCCAGCTGTTCTTCGACAGGAAGTCACTTGTTGATATGATTTCTTAACAAGGCCCGGAGACTTTCAGCCTTCTTGTCACTGTGAGGTTTCCAGGCAACCATTACGGTCTTTCGCCTCTCGTTCGGCCTTCATATAATCAAAACAAATCTCGTCAACAGAGAAACCTGAGCCTTCGTAACGTATCGCTCCGACGTTGAGGGAGCGACCCTTTACAGGGATCGTACGGTCATGGAAAACCTGGAAGAGTCATGGAGTTTTTAAATGGTCATTTTCAGGCCTGGAGAAGTCATGGAAAAAATGTAAATTATAAAAGTTTTGGAAAAGTCATGGACATTTGTTGTAATCACATGTTCATATACGCCGAGTTTGACATAATTAATATGTTTTTTAAAGAAAGACGCTCAATATATAAGCCGGCGTACGCTCTCGATACGCAACATTTTCTAAATGTTTCATGTTTATACCGAGATTCCAGTTTGGTCATGGACATTTGGTTTTAAGTCATGGAAAAGTCCTGGAAATCTATTGGTCAAAATCTGTAAGAACCCTGCTTTAGAGAAGTCGCTTTACAAATGTGATGTTTGATCTATTTCCCAGGAGGGTTAAATTAAAACTTCGCATTGAAAATGCGGAAGGTAATATTTTGATGGCCGTGTATTTGTATGCGTGCGTGGGTGTTATTCGCATAAGTTAAAAAGTATTAAACCGAATCGCATGAAATTTGGTGGGATGATTGGTTATTATCCGGGGACCATTTGATTAGATTTTGGGATCGATCGGGACAAAGGTCAAGGTCATAAAAAAGGTCAACATCTTCTTTTTACCATAGTGCGGTCAATTTCTATCCAATTGTCATGCAACTAATGCCAAAATGTTCATAATTCAATGCCCGATCTTGTTATATGTGAAGGTTTGCGATCTACCGAGTGCCCATTCTAGTTCTGTTCCATTTGATTCGATTTTGGGATCGATCGGGTCAAAGGTCAAGGTCATGAACAAGGTCAAAATCTTCTTTGAATCGCATGACATTTGGTGGGATGATTGGTAATTATCCGGGGACCATTTGATTAGATTTTGGGATTGATTGCGTCAAAGGTCAATGTCATGGAAAGGTCAACATCTTCTTTTTACCATAGCACAGTAATTTTTTATGTTCAGATTTCAATGCCCAATCTTGTGATACACGAAGGTATGCGCTCCACCGAGTGCCCGTTCTAGTTTGTAACGTGTCTAATTGCAGCTGAAGAGGTAGCAGCTTTGTTTACTTAGTGGGTTTGCTTCGAGCGATGGAGGGAACACCTCAATCAGAATACGATGTGCATGCGAATATAGAGTGCGTTTTTATTTTAACCATTGCCAAATTCCAGCGTTCTCGTTTCCTCACTTCCCCGTGTCTTTGAGCCGTTTCCGTCCCGGACCCTAGTTCCTCTCTCCGTTACCTTCTTTGGTCATCTTTCTCCTTTCGGGAATCTCCTGTTTCCAACACGCTGTTGTTGCTTTCATTCCGTACGTTTTTTTTCTCCTGAACCTTTACGGCCGTAAACATTCTTCATCTCGACTCGGCCGTGCTTTTTTTTAGAAATAGCTCCTCTGAGCTCTATGCCGCCCTTAAAGCGTGATGTATTGGTGCGTAAGTCTGCGCCATAAAAGGTTTGTTTCGGTGTGATTCTCGTGTATCCAGCTCCCTTCTTCTCCTCCCACTCAGTTTACAGAACCAAAACCGACGGGCCGGTATGTTCCTATTAGCGTCTTTCATCTGAATAACAGGGTAAAACTGTGTGTGTGTGTGTGTGTGTCGAAGCAGGATAGAAAACCCGAAAGCAATGACATCTCAAGCTCTGACCTTTTTCTTTCTGGTCATGAAACCTCGAGTGGACAGTTTATTTCTGCAGGGCGAATGTGAGACTCTTGACTCGTTGCCTCTCCTGCTTTATAAAAGGGCGCTAATGCGTAGCGACAGAGGCTAAACGCAGGGAAACAACATCCGCCTGGCATACGGATCTCACCGGTACACGAAGAAAACAACAAACACCCACGGCATCCCTCTCCACGAGAGACGTCCCTCGTGTAGTCGTCTGCAGCGTGGGAAGGAGAGGAGAAACGGAAAAAAAGGAGGCGGAAGGGTGAAAAAGCAACGCTTTGGATGTAATGCCCTGGCTCTTCAGTTCACACGGTGTGTGTGTGTGTGTGTGTGTGTGTGTGTGTGTGTGTGTGTGAGAGGAGGAGCTCATGTGATCGTCTTCGCTTCGGTATCCGTGCTCGACGGGATTGGAGAAAATGTCGATTTTACAGAAGAGAGGAGAAGTTCTGTCCGCCCGGGAAGACTCCCGCCGAGATCGATTACGTGTGCGTGAATATCTTTTCACCCGTCAAGAGGTCAGCGACGGCCCGCGGAGAGTCACGAGGGTCGGAAAACGGATCGAGATTTGGGACGGAGTGTGTGAGAAAATAAATCTCAGGGAACACTTCAATTACTCTTACATCGCGGACTCGGCCGCTTGAGCGAGTCTCTTAAAAAGCAGTGTATACACGAGCAATCGTCAAATAGTTTCCCACCATAATTCCCCCAAATACCCCAAAAACAATCCACAATTCTCAAGAGGCGACAATCTGCCGGTGGGAACCTCATCGGGAAGTACTTTTTTAGCAAAGTGGAACGACTCCGCTGCTCTGAAGGCTCCCTAAATGGACGCCGTACCCCCCCCCCCCCCGGACCGGACGACCGCGAGAGCGGCGAGCGGCGCGGGACTTCCTCGGCGTGGCGCGTGGCAGGAATGTAAAAAAAAACAGATGACCTCAAATGGAAACTCCGGGCCACTTCGCCGGCTCCAGTAAACACCGAGCAGGCCGGCCCTCTCTTTTGATTCGACCACGCCACGCCCCCAAACCCTGGACCGCCGCCTGGTTTGGCTGGAGACGGATCCACGGCTTTCGGGGTCCGGCGGGCGTCCCTCCTCCGCTCCCGAACTTATAATTTTCTCCTGTTAATGACACAGAGGCGGAGGATGGTGCTAAATATAACTGGGGCTTGTGGATGGGGGAGCAGCCAAGAAAGTGTGGGGGGGGGCTCGGAGCACGGCGGCCCTTCGCCCAGACGGAGACGACGGAGGGAGGCGGAGGGAAAACGAGAGGCCTGTGGTTTTCTGCTGCCGAGGCCTCTGCTCCTAAAAAACAACCGGGAAAGAAAGAGAAGAGGCAGGAAAAAAAGGAGGAGAGAGGGAGGGGGGGTGGGCTCGTATTGCAGCGGAGCTCAGACGTGACGCTCTGATTGCTCCCAGCGGTTGTGGTCGTACAGACGAGAGAGAGAGAGAGAGAGAGGGTGGGGTAAAGGGGTGGAGGGGTGGGGGTGGGGTACAGTGCAAGAGGAGCAGGGTTAGCTCCCTTCCAGATGACGCAATGGATCTCATGGCACACACACACACACACACACACACACACACACACACACACATCGGCACCCAGATGGATCGGCTCAAGAGAAAGTACAGCTGCCACGAAACCCAGCCGCCGATACGGCCGGATGTGGCGAGCTCCCGTCCGTCTCCGCCTCCGTGTTTTTCGGCTATCACGCCTTCAGCTGAAACAGATGTGCCGGTTGTTCGTGCTCCGGAAGGGAGAACAAAACTCCGTCGGCAGTGCTTTTGTTTTCGTGAAGCTCGCTGGTTTGGTTTCCAAATTCAGAATTCAGTTCTCCCGACCGGCCCCCCGGTTTAAAGGTCGACGTTGTTTAAAAATCGGCATCGAATGATCTGGAAGGCGTCAATGTAAGAGGTTTACGTCACAATCTCTGAAAACATTGGCTGTGAAAACCAATTCCAGACCTACAATGAGCGTAAACGTCTTTTTTGTTCTTCTCTTGCCGGAACAGAAGCGCCTTGTTGGTTCCCATGGCAACTGTTAGCATGGAGGTGATGGGTGACTGAGGCCAGGTGGAAGACAGGTGTCAAGGCGAAGCCTCACAACTCGCTACAGCTGCAATAGGAAGCCTGAGTTATTATAAAGGATGACGTACCCCCCTAAAAAAGCACATTTGTTACTTGCCTTGTGGGAGTTATTCACGCAGGTATTTTGGATTAGAGTTGTTGTTATTGACATGTTATTGTATCCTGTTACAAATATATTACAGGAATGCAAAGGTGTGTTTGAGGTGTGTTTGAGGTGTGTTGTGTTTCACCAACACATGTTGTTGTTTTGTTTTTTATATCATTTTTTAAAAAACATTTTGTTTCCCACAATCAACGTGGTATTTACCTCCATCGGCATGGAGCTGGAGACAGGCGTCTTTAAAAAAGCATCATAAAAACCAAACCATCAATAAATATGATATGATATGATATATACCTTCAGAGCATTAATAAAAATAATTATAAAACACAAAACTAAATACAAAAAAACAACAACAAAAATACTAATACTAAATATACAGGGGAAAACAAAGTAAAGTGCTGAGTAAAGTAAAGTGTTGAGTAAAGTGTTGAATACGAAAATACGACTGCGATGGAGAGAAAGCGCCCGAGGATAGAAGTGATGGAGTGAAGCGTGCACACACACACACACACACACACACACACACCTCTCTGTTGGACGTGCCCTGATCGTAGCGAGCGCTCTGGGGGAGACGCTCCCTGCTAATGAGGTTAAAGTGGAGCGCCGGCGCTCCGCTTACCGGGCAGGAGAGCGTGATGGGCGTGGACGCTCGCCGTGGACGCTCTATCAAAACCACCGCTGCCCTCTGCTATGAAACGCCGCTGCGCTCTATGAAAACGGGTCAAAGGCTCATATGTGCCGTGTTATGTTAACACACACTACACTATGCACACTGCACACTGCACATCCACTTTTGCACTCCTGCCCGTTTTTTGTATTGTATTATAGTACTTATTGTGTTTGTGTAGTACTTATTGTGTGTGTATGTTTTTTATGTTCACTCTATGCACCTATACACCAGAACAAATTCCAGGCAGGTGTAAACCTACCTGGCAATAAATACTATTCTGCTTACTTTCGCATTGAAAATGCAGGAGGTCATGTTTTGATCGCCGTGTATTTGTATGCGTGCGTGATATTCGAATAAGTCAAAAAGTATTTAACCAAATCGCGTGAAATTTGGTGGGATGAGTGGTTATTATCCGGGGACCATTCGATTAGATTTTGGGATCGATCGGGTCAAAGGTCAAGGTCATGACAAGATCAACATCTTCTTTTTACCATAGCACGGTCAATTTATATCCAATTGTCATGCAACTAATGCCAAAATGTTCATAATTCAATGCTCAATCTTGTGATATGCGAAGGTCTGCGCTCTACCAAGTGCCCGTTCTAGTTCTGATATGCAATGGTTCCTCCCCCCCCCCCACACACACACACACTCGCACACTAATACAAGTCTTATGCAGCGTGTAATTATTCGTCAACATCCCACGGCAGACGAGGGTCGCCGTCGTTTGGCCTTCAGTCTCGACGATGCAACACACAGGAGATAATTGGAGAGTATCTGTGAGGGAATATGCGCACGTGTCCTCACTCTCTCTCTGCCATCTGCTCTCTCTCTCTCTCTCTCTCTCTCTCTCTCACGTCCTCATCCCGCTTTCTCCCTCGGATCACTCTCTCTGCCCTCGTTTTTTATTCTCTCCCCCGGTGTTCACTTTCGAACATCTGTTACCCCCCATACTCCGAGTTCCCTCGTGGCAGATGTTGCATGATGGACACGGGAGGGTTTTGTGTTATAGATCATATAACGAGATTTTTACTGTTGCAGCTTGCTTTAGTCAAGGTATATCTACTGGTCATATATATATATATATATATATATATATATATATATATATATATATATATATACACCACTGTTCAAAAGTTTAGGGTCACTTAGAAATGTCTTTATTTTTCAAAGAAAAGCATGTTTTTGGAATGAAGATAACATTAAATTATTAAGAAATGCACTCTATACATTATTAACGTGGTAAATGACTAATATCTACACGGTTGTATAGAGGCCCATCTCCAGTGTTCTAACGTCACATTGTGTTATCGCCTTAGAAGACTAACGGAGGGGTAGAATTTTAGAAAACCCATTTGTTATGTTAGCACAGCTGAAAACAGTTATGCTGGTCAGAGAAGCTTTTCAACTGGCCTTCCTTTTGAGCTTGAAGTCTGAAGAACGCAAGTCATATTTAAAATAAAAATCATTATTTCTAACCTTGTTAATGTATTTACTATATTTTCTATTCATTTTGCAATTCAAGGGATAAATAAAAGTGAGTTTTCATGGAAAACACGAAATTGTCTTGTTGGGTGACCCCAAACTTTTGAACGGTAGTGTATATAGTTGAAACAGAACAATTAAACAACAGAAAATAGTTTAGTATTATATCACTGCCATTCTCTCTTTTATATTGCTGTAATCTGAATGTTTATTTTCTGGGCTCAAAACAAGACATTTGAAGATTTAGCTCGGACTTAAACCATTATTTTAAAAATAACCAACAGGCCAAGAAACATTGTTAAATTGGTTTTGCTTTTTAAGTAAAGAAAGTAAAGCAAATCCTCACATTTTAAGAAGCTCAATTCACCAAATATGTGTCATTTTTGCTGAATAAATGACATTAACCATCTACGTATCCACTTGAGCCCGAGAAAAGGACTCAGCAACAACTTCGATCCTATTTTCATCATTCGGCAAAAATACCATCTTCACATTCTCACATTTGTGTAAGTGTGTTCTACACGATTATTTGCACAATATTTGGATGACTGAGGTTTCCAGCTTTGTGTTTCCACGCTGACAGGACTCACATGGCGCCATGGCAACAACAAGCACATGTAAGGGACGCATGCGTGATGCGTTGTTGGCTTCTTGAGGAGGATCCCTGCTCGGACTTCCAGAGTAAACTGTGCATTGTTGTTGTTGTTGTTGTTGTTGTTGTTGTTGTTGTTGTGTTGTGTACATCCTGGTCGGTCAGGGAGGGAGGCGCGGACCACCCAGCTCCCGTCAGCTGTGGGTTGACGGGACATCTGACCCTCTGAGTCCACCTGCTCTCGGCTCTGGACTTCCAGAGACTGTTTCCACCTCAAAGCCCACAGCAGGTGTGACCTCTATGACCCCCCCTCCCCCAAACTCAGACGTTATTAATTAGTAGTTGACACGAGGGCACCGGTAACTACTCGTATGTTGACTCGTCCTGCACACACACACACACACACACACACACACACACACACACACACACACACACACACACACACACACACACACACACACACACACACACACACACGACGTGGTGGTGATGGTGTATGTGATGGTGTATGTGGCTGCATGTTGATCCCCACCCTTTTTGTCCCACTGGGCTTCTTCTCGCCGCTCTGCTGTGAGACTCTGTGCTGTCGCTGCCCTCTAGTGGCTGCTCCTGGTACTGCAGCCAGATAAGCCAATAGATTCTTTTGGCGCTGAGTTTCTCTGGAGATTAACTTTAAAATGAACCTGCTAACAACAGTCGTGTCCTGTTCTCCCCCGTATAATCCAGATTACTGGTCTAGACGGTGGCATGGACTCCATCACTGGTTAATATAAAAGGCCGAGTCAGTTTTTTTAAGGCTTTTACTTATTTGATCAGATATTTTTAGACTAAAAGTCAGATTTTAGACTATTTATTTTGACAAAGCATTTTTTCTAAAACTTAAATGATACCCAGCCGTGTGTGTAACGTTATGGGCTTGTCCAAAACTATCAAGTACACGCGAGAAAAAAACAAAACAAAGCTTTTTTGGAGAAACGGTAAACAAAATCTTTCCCTCACATCCTGTTCATCAACTCAGATGTATCTTATAAAACCCTCGCTGTGCATCATGCATATGTTTGGGGTTCTCTTGTTGTCTGTCATTTCTAGCAACAGTGTGATGACACATGACACCTCCCACGCCACATGTCGAGTCTGCGGTGTGTGAGTGCCGCGCTCCCCTCGCCAGCAGGGGACAGGATTCACACTCTGAGGCGAGGAGGAGGCTCCTCTTCGCCCATCGGGGTCCTGCATCTCGTTCCCGGCGCTGTCGTGTCCGTTTTTTGGGAGTTTCATTGTGAGCATAAACCGCGGCCACGTCCTTTTTTGATTTGCCGCCGCCTGTGTTTAGAGAAAACGTCCCACCGGCCCGGGTTTGTTTGTGACCCGCCAACTAAAAGCTCCCTCAGCCTTCCTGTGTACTTCCCCTCAGGCCTCAGTCCTCCTCCTCCTCCTCCTCCTCCTCCTCCTCCTCCTCCTCCTCCTCCTCCTCCTCCTCCTCCTCCTCCTCCTCCTCCTCATCCTCCTCCTCCTCCTCCTCCTCACACCTCTGTTCTAAAATGTGTCGGTGGAGAAATGTAGTTTAGTCTTGCGAAGGCGCTCGCAGTGGAAAAAAAGGAGGAGGGAGGCCCCTCTGTGACTCCGTGTTATGCGTGCGGCGGGGATTAAAACATATCAGCGAACTAATCTGTGCGTTACACCGACAGCCAGGCTCCACAAATACCTCCCTCCCTCCTCTCTCTCCCTCCTTCCTCAGCCCTCTCACTTTTCCACGGCTGACATTGTTATCAGAGAGTCGGGAAATCAAAAGCCGGCGCGTGGCGCCGATCTCCGAGGAGCCGCCACGCGCCGGCCTTTGATTTCCTGACTCCCCAGGAGCTCCGAGCTGCCAGGTTTGTGATGGAGAACAAATAAGTGATATGAAGTGTGCCTCGCCTCCGGGCTGCAGCGTGTGTGTGTGTGTGTGTGTGTGTGTGTGTGTGTGTGTGTCGTCTGAGCAGATAAGGGAGGCGAGTTGCACTGATGCACGAGCAGCTGGTGCAGGAGACGTTGTGGGAGACTTCATCGTATACTGCCTTAGTCCTCATTTTTTTGTAAATGCCTCCATGGCTTACCTTTCGTTTCCATATTAGACGCCGCTCCCTTCCTCCTCGTGCAAAAAACTAAGTGTTATTACGACAAACGTGACGTGGAATCCCCCCTCGGCGCCCGTGTGTTTCTCAGATATTAAACTCTGGTGATCTGCAGCCGGATGCGGTTTCATCTCACGTCTCTCCCTCCTGGAGGAGGATCGGACCTCCTTCCGCGATCCGGTCTCTCCGTCCAACCCAGAGAGAAAAGAGTGACCCCCCCCCCCACACACACACACACACACACACACGCACGCACACACACACACACACAGCCACAGCCCTCTGACTTTATGAGGAACCCTAATTACATAGTCTGGTATATTTATACTCGGCTGTGACTCAGTGTGGTGTGTGTGTATGTATGTGTGTGTGTGTGTGTGTGTGTGTGTGTGTTAGTGAAAGTGTATTCCATCCAGGCATGAAGTGGAGTGTCGTTTGAGCTAAATTGTGCCTGCGTTCATTTATAAACAGATTCCTTCAAAGTTACATTTTTCTTGAGAAAGTAAACGAGCACCGCGTTGTTGCAAAAACAAAAAGAGGGACACAGAAGCTTTGAAAGGGAACATCGCTCATGCAGTTCAATGAACTTCAGCCATAGGTGGTCTTTTTTGGAATGGCTATAGTATTAGCTGATGTTTCAATGGTTCAACAGTTTAAACTTCACCACTTTAATGTCATTAGGGTTGTTTGGAGTCGGTCTTGGATGGAAAGTCTGTTGGATTTAACGACATGGGCGTTTACCAGGCAAGGAGGTCTTTAATGAAACCCACTACGGGTTGCATTATGGGAAGTGTAGGATCCAGGGTTTTTGAGCTTGACCGATACTGACACACACACACTCATACGGTTATTTTCCGACATGGCCAACATGTTGTCTAAAGTCGTTATGTTAAAGCTCTTTGATTTGTCTTTATTTTTTATTGCAATACTACAGTGTTGAAGTCGCACATTGGCAAAATAACTTCAATCTTCTATAACTGTATGTTCTGTTTTCCAAGATGTGGATATAAAAAAGAAAATAAAGCAAGAAAGCAGTTAAAAACAATGCGACTCGTGGGATTAGAGCCTAAAACCATCCGATTTCCCTCTTTACATAACAGCGAATATTTTCATTTTAAACCCCCGGATTACATGTCTTTGTAACTTCAATCTTCTATTCTGTAAATTCTTTTTTCCACGATGTGTATATAAAAAGAAAACAAAGCAAGAAAGAATTTAAAAACAATGCGACTCGTGGGATTAGAGCCTAAAACCATCCGGTTTCACTCTTTGCATAACAGCAATTTTTTTCATTTTAAACCCCTGGATTACATTTCTTCGTAATTCAATCTTCTATATCTGTAAATTCTGTTTTCCACGATGTGTATATAAAAAGAAAACAAAGCAAGAAAGCAGTTAAAAACAATGCGACTCGTGGGATTAGAGCCTAAAACCATCCGGTTTCACTCTTTGCATAACAGCAATTTTTTTCATTTTAAACCCCCGGATTACATTTCTTCGTAATTCAATCTTCTATATCTGTAAATTCTGTTTTCCACGATGTGTATATAAAAAGAAAACAAAGCAAGAAAGCAGTTAAAAACAATGCGACTCGTGGGATTAGAGCCTAAAACCATCCGATTTCCCTCTTTACATAACAGCGAATATTTTCATTTTAAGCCCCCGGATTACATGTCTTTGTATTTATCGCCTCATCAATCCCGACGGGCTCCTCGGGTCCGCAGTGCGTGTTCTGGTCCGCGAGGCGTATCCAGAGGGAACGGTCTCCGTGACGTCGGCGGCCCTCTCCGGTCGAGTCGGTACTTGTCCCCGCGGCGCGGCGGGTGAAACCTGTCTAACCTCGTCGGTAACGGATGTGTTGGGATGTGTGAGAGGCGATGAGCGTCTGAAACAACATGGTCACCTGCCTGCCGCTCTCCAACGGATCCTGGACCCCGGGCTGCTTGGTGAGGGGGGGGGGGGTCACCTCTGTTTAGGTATCACTGGGCTCTATGGGTGCATCCTGCAAGAGAGAGAGAGAGAGAGTGTGTGTGTGTGTCTGAGCACGTTGACAGTCGTTTTATTTTGAAAGCACTCCTTACTCCTTAAGAGACAGTGTGTGTGTGTGTGTGTGTGTGTGTGTGTGTGTGTGTGTGAGAGGGAGTTTGATAAAGAGTGCACGTTGATATCCAGTAGCAGTCGTTTTATTTTGAAAGCGCTCCTTACTCTCATCTTTTTTTTTTCATTTTCTCCTCTCATTATCATCTTTCCTTCTCCATTTCCCCTCTTATGTCAAAAAAGAGAGAAAAAGAGAGACTGTGTGTGTGTGTGTGTGTGTGTGTGTGTGTGTGTGAGCAGGAGTTTGATAACGAGTGCACGTTGACATCCAGTAGCAGTCGTTTTATTTTGAAAGCGCTCCTTACTGTTACGTTTTTTTCTCCATTTTCTCCTCTCATTATCATCTTTCCTTCTCTATTTCCCCCTCTTATGTCAAAAAAAAGAGACCGTGTGTGTGTGTGTGTGTGTGGGCGGGAGTTTGATAACGAGTGCACGTTGACATCCAGTAGCAGTCGTTTTATTTTGAAAGCGCTCATTACTCTCATCTTTTTTTCCATTTTCTCCTCTCATTTATCATCTTTCCGTCTCCATTTTCCCCTCTTATGTCAAAAAAAGAAAAAAGAAAACGAGCAGCGGGGAAAATGTTTTCTTTTCTCTTTGTACTGGAAATCGGCCTCTTTTCTTTTCTGTGTTTCTTTTTTTCTCTCCTTTTTTTCCCTCTGGGTCTTCCCTCCGGGCGGAGGGGAGGCGGCGGAGGCAGGGTCGGCTTTTGTGGAGTTTAGCGCCTGGATCCCAGCTTTGTCACTTGTGTTTGTATCACACACACACACACACACACACACACACACATGAAGCACATGTGCAGCCCTCAAGCTTCGTCTACAACCACCCAGCGGATCTACCCGGCAACAGGTCTCCGTCTGGACCCCCGTCCCCTCCGACGTCTGGCCTCGGCGGGGTCCGGCGCTCTCGGATTAAACGGTGGCGCTCCGTCCGTCCGTCCGTCCGTTCCAGCTGTTTGCTCGCTGATGACTATCGGACCGGCCTCGCGTGGAAGAGAGGAGCGATTGTTTGGATACGGATTGAGTCACAAAAACAAGGAAGAAAGAGAAAGCAAAAAAAAAGAAAACAGAGCGAGGGATGGAATAGCTGATGCTCGCTGAGATAAAGACACTTTGGGTTGAAGACGACAGTTGGATGAAGGGATTTGTTTGGCACTAGAGAGAAACCGGGAAGAAAAGAGAGCGAGAGAGAGAGAGGGAGGGAGGGAGGAGAGAGAGAGAGAGAGGATCCAGCCCTCTGGGACGGCAGTGTATGTTTTGGGGGTGGCTTTGTATGCAGAACATCACCGGACACCGACGAGAGGGACGCTGTCGGTGGTTCTCCGTGTGTGTGTGTGTGTGTGTGTGTGTGTGTCTGTGGTGGAACCAGACCGGACTCCTCCGGGTTCGGATGTGTGTGAGAGATTTGAAGACGTTGAACTCTTGGGATTTAAACTTTCTGACCGCGATGGAGTGGAGCCAGCGGACGGGGCGTTAAGAGGAGTCCCAGAGGAGCGTTCATTTTGGACCTAGTCCACACGCTTTGGGTAGCGTGTGTGCGTGTGTGTGTGTGTGTGTGTGTGTGTGTGTGTGTGTGTGGGCAGCCCATGTGGGCGTTGAGGGATGCGGATCTGATGCCCACCGCGATGCTGCCGTGCCCGTCGCAGGCCGGGTCCGACTGGAGCTTCCAGAACCCGGTGGGGGTGGACTGCAGCGCCCCCGAGCCGCGCTGCATCTGGCTGGCGGTGCTCCGCAGGGCCGCGGGTTCGGCGCCGCCGCCGCCACCCACGCCGCCGCCCACCACCACGTCCGCCGGGCACGGCCAGAGCGCTCGCCATCCCGGGGTAAGGACGGCTCTTCCTCCGGGGGCCGCGGAGTCGTCGCTTTGAAGCTTCGGTTTGGAGGGTTTTAAATCCAATGTTTTAGTTGGAGGCTTTATAAATAATCATATATGGATGTTTTTATGCATGACCACAGCCGGTAATGAATGGTTATTTTTTTGGTTTCATTACATTTGAAGCTGTTGGATGCTTTCGTAGTTCAAACTGTGAATTGATTGTTACCTTCGCATTGGAAATGCGGAAAGTTATTTATTTATTTATTTATTTGTATGCGTGTTACTCGCATAAGTCAAAAAGTATCAAACCGAATCGCATGAAGTTTGGTGGGATGATTGGTAATTATCCGGGAAACATTTGAGTCAATTTTGGGATCGATCGGGTCAAAGGTCAATGCCAAGGTCATGAAAAGGTCAAAATCTTCTTTTTACCATAGCACAGTCAATTGTTATCCAATTGGCATGCAACTAATGCCAACATTTTCATAATTCAACGCCCAATCTTGTGATATGTGAAGGTATGCGCTCTACCGAGTGCCCGTTCTAGTTACAAATGTATTGATTAAGTGTCTGTCATCAGCTTTGTGAGCGTTACATACGGTTGTCATGTGAATCGGTTGTTTGCCGTGATAAGAGATGACACTCTGATATCTGCCGATGCGTCTCCATAACCGCCGTTTGGGATGCCAGTCGTGTCAACAGAGGCGCCGCGTCACCGTTCCCCCGGTTTCTGAGCCGTTGACAGGTTCTTGAACCTCTCACTGCGCTGCCGGTTGCGTTGCCTTCAGGCTGTTGTTGTTTGGCCCTCGCTGCGTCTCCGTCTCTCCGAGAAACAACAAGGCGCCGCTTGGTGTTGATGGATTGAGACGCACGGTTAGATTATAACTGGATGTGGTTTCTGGATACCGTCCATTCAGAGAGTTCCCATCAACTGTCACTCACCTGTGCGCTTTTTAATTATGTCTGCAATGGGAAGATGTGACATCATCATTGTTATTTGGCTTTTGGCAGGTTGTTTTGTGATGGGATTGAATGGTAGTCAATGGTGTAACGATCATTACAAGGCAAGCAGCTACCAGTACAAACAGAATTATATATATATATATATATATATATATATATATATATATATATTTATTTATTTATTATATACAATTATTAAATATATATACAAAAATATATGTATATATACATATATATATGTATACATATACATATATTTAATAATTGTATATAATAAATACATTATATATACATATATAATTTATTTATTTATTATATACAATTATTAAATATATATAAAAATATATATGTATATATATACATATATATGTATATATATGTATAATTTATTTATTTATTCGTTATATACAATTATTAAATCATTCATAATTGTTTTACTTGTTTTTCGACCACTTCCTCATGTAACTTTCAAACACACTTCCAATGCTACATGCTATGGATTAATAAGCATTGAAGTTATGCATTACCCTAAAATGTGTTTAAACTTATTGCAGCCGCTGCAAATATAGACACCATTAAACGGCGGCCGGCTGAGCCTCCTCCTCTCAAACATCTGTAGTTCTTTGTAGTTTCTCCACAGCTGACGTGTGACTCAGCCCGTGTGGCGCATCGGCCCTCTCGTCCCTTGGAGAGGTTTCTAATTAGCGGCTAAAGACAGATGTGTGTGTGTGTGTGTGTGTGTGTGTGTGTGTGTGTGTGTGGGGGGGGGGGTGCTGCTAAGTGCCACTTCTTGCGAGGGCTTGTGGAAACTGAGCGGTTGCACGTCCCCTCCCCCCCCCCCCCCCCAACAATGCTCGAAGAATTTAGGGCATCTCATCCCCACATGATCTCATTTATGTGGAACATTACCTCCTCTTTTTTTAAAACATTTTCCCTGGTTGTTAACACCCCCCCCCCCCCCCCCTCCCCAACCCGATGACACAGTGCCACAATCAGGAATGTGTGTGTGGGGGGAGGAGAGGCTGTATGAACACAGCTGGGACAAACACACAACGGTACGCACACGTTTTGTTTGAAGAGAGAGAGAAGCGCTCTCATGGCGCAGCGCCCTCATACGTCGGGTCCTACGGCCTCACGGTTTGTGTTTTTCGTAACTTTGTTTTTTCCTCGGCGGTCACGGGGTCGGCTTTCGTCTTTGTACCGCGAGCATTTTTATTCAGGCTTGTAATTGTTTCCCCTGCAGCATCCTTTGACAAGAATAACAGAGAAACACTTCCATGAATGAAAATCCTCCGACGGCAGAAGCAGCGAGCTTATTTCCTCTCGATGAGCGTATAAAGTGTCCAGAAAAGCAGCTCCAAAAAATGCATGCACAGCATAATTGAATACGCTTTTGTGGTGACGGCAGAGCAGGAAGGATGACTGAGCTACCAGTAAGCCCAGTAAGAAATATTAGGGCGCTTCTCCAGAACCACGATATCAAACCGTATATAAAAACACGAATTTGCGATATAGCCGCGAGCCGCGAGCCACGTGTCGCCGAGACAAAAGAAAAGTACGATATGTTTTGCTCTTCAAGCTGAACATCCGGTTCAACCGCTATTGTCTCCTCACCTGTCGGCCTCGTTGAGCCGGCAATGGGGTGGAACTGGTTTCTGAGCACACATACTTTAGTCATATCGCCACGATGGTGCACGCACACACACACACACACACACACACATACAATCTCACATGCATGAGTCATAAAACATATTGTTATGTAGATTTCTGAGCGATGTGGGACATTTTAATTGGTTCGGCATGTCTTTATTTTCTAAATCTTTGGTTGGGGTGTTGACAGAGGACGCATCTCGACCTGCAGAGGCGGCGCAGCGCGCCCTCCCATGCGGCCGGTGAGTTCATCAGCATCCCTCTCCCCGCTCGGCCGCCCGGCTCGGGGGTCGTGGGCGCGGATTAAAGGCTCGTCAGCGTTTGCAGCGTCCGTAAAGCTCCACTTTTCAAACGGGTTGCAGCTCTCAGCTGTTTAAAGGGCCATTGTTGTTCTGCCCTGCTGGGCTTTCAGCAGGAGCCCGGCGCCCCGATGGCCGCCGCATTCCTGCAGACTGCTTTGGAGTGAGTGGATGGAGTGAGGAGAGGAGGAGTGTGTGTGTGTGTGTGTGTGTGTGTGTGTGTGTGTGTGTGTGTGTGTGTGTAACACATATGCAGTGGCTGATGATTAGGACTGCAGAAGGACAATACCAGCATGTCCTAGAAAAGCCTCTTACAAACAGAAAAAACATTTTTTACTGGATTTTCCGAAAGATTATAATCCAATTAGCATTTTTTCTATTTTTCTATACATTTTATATGTTTTACAAAGCTGTACTCTAGATTTTGGCTCGAGGTTTTAGAGATTTGCACTTCTAACGAAACAGACGTGTTATAATCCTACCAGCAGGACATCCACTGCTCTCCACTCTTTAGTCTTTTCAGTCATGCATCTTAATTATCTGCTCTCTAATTGAAATTAGGAGGGGATATAACCACAGGAAGCTGTGTGTGTGTGTGTGTGTGTGTGTGTGTGTGTGTGTTCACCACTTCACCCACTAAACACACACTCAAAGCAGGAAGCCGTGGTGTGGTTACGAGCTGCTTTGCATATTCAAATCCAATAGTTTTCCTTTTTTGTTGGTGTTTCAGTGACATCATTCAGGTGATAATGGGATGTGTTTTATCTAAGGGGCATTCAGAGTCGATGTTGGTATTGTAATTAGCTTGGAGTGGCGAGGACGTGTCAGGCGAAAAGAGTGCAGGATACAAAGGATGCATTTCTGTAGGAGAGGAGGAAATACCAAACGTCAATAACAAGAGCGAGGTTTCCCTTCGGTGCCCTGAGCCTGCACAGGAAGTCAAGTTTAGGCTTAAGAACCACAGAACATTTTTTTTTTCCAAGTGCCTCGTTGGTTAAACTGAGTGTCTGGAGAAACCCGAGCATGTCAGCAAGTTTGGGCTCTCTCTCTCTCTCTCTCTCTGTGTGTGTGTGTGTGTGTGTGTGTGTGTGTGTGTGTGTGTGTGTGTGTGTGTGTGTGTGTGTGTGTTGCGTTTGGGGAAAACCGGTAGAAGACAAACTGGTCGTGCCGAGGCGACGGATAGGCGACTGTGGGAAAACAGGAGGCCGATGACTTGGGAGAATAGACGGGGTTCCTACGGTCATGGAAAACCTGGAAAAGTCATGGAATTTAAAAAAAGGTCATTTCCAGGCCTGGAAAAGTCATGGAAAAAAACTTAAATCATAAAAGTTTTGGAAAAGTCATGGAAATGTGTTATAATCACATTCATTTACGCCCAGTTTAAAATAATTCATATGTTTTTGAAAGGAAGATTCTCAAATTGTAGGCCAAGTCCAAACAGATGGATTTGCACATAAAGGATAATAGTTTGATCAAAAGAATACAAATGTATATAAGAGTTTCTAAGAATAAACATGTATAGTAATGTTTTGTCTTTTAATCAAACTATTGCCTCTCATTCATTTCTTTCATTTAAGGTATATTGTATGCTTTGTAATTCTCATTGTTTGTACACACCGAGATTTCAGTTTGGTCATGGAAATTTGGTTTAAAGTCATGGAAAAGTCCTGGAATTCCAATGTGGTCAACATGTGTAGGAACCGAGACCTAGCCGGCCAACGGGGAACCGAGGCCCAGTCGGACCCTGTGTGTTACGGGTAATCACAGGCTTTGGTATTCCCAGCGCCGGGAGGGGCCATGCGGTTGAAACCGGCGTGCCGGAGCCTGTCTCTCGCCGGGGCCCGATACTCCTCCTCTTCGTCCTCTTCATCCTTCTCTCGGTGCTCCCTCCCCTCCTGTGCTTCGACTTGTCGGAGCCAAACCGCTCCCTCGGAGGAATTCTCTTCCTTCTTTTCAACCTTTTGCTTTTTCATTTCCTCTTTTTTCCTCTTTGTCTTTCCTTTCTCTTTATCATTTTTTTTATTCGACACCACCACCCCCCCCCCCAGACATTCCTCCTCCCCGGAGCACTTCTTCACGATGTTTTCACGCCACATAATAGATCTCGGTGCTCGCCTCTCACAGGAAATAGCAGGGGTTACTTTCCATTGTTTAGGCTGCGAGGCTTTGTGTGTCAAAAGCATTTATGCGTCTGTAAAATATCTAAGTATGCTTTGGAAAGTGGTGCGTTTGAACACGTGGAAGAGGAGGTGTTTATTATATATCTTTAACCTTAAAAACATAAGGAATCTAGATGTTCAAACTTCTTCTGGGTCTCATTAGCACACGAAAGCATGTGAGGAGTCGGGAGGGAGGTGAGTGGAGGACCACAGGAGGACGAACGTGTGTGAACGAGTGGAAGAGCCTCCATGATGGAGAGTGGAGGAGCTGTGAGACATTTTATTCACAGGAGCATCTGGTGAGTCCGCCCGGCAACGCCACCAAACTTCCTGCCTCACGACTGCCACTTCCTGTTGTTATGTGACCGCATTACAGGCCTGTCGGGTCACGTGTGTGTGTGTGTGTGTGTGTGTGTGCGTGTGTGTGTGCGTGTGTGACGTGTGTGTGTGTGTGCGTGTGTGTGACGTGTGTGAGGGTTGCTCATTCCGTGGAAGGGTTGCTGCTTATAGTCCAAACACGTTTAGATTGATAGATAGATAGATAGATAGATAGATAGATAGATAGATAGATAGATAGATAGATAGATAGATAGATAGATAGATAGATAGATAGATAGATAGATAGATAGATAGATAGATAGATAGATAGATAGATAGATAGATAGATAGATAGATAGATAGATAGATGATAGATAGGTAGATAGATAGATACTTTATTAATTAATTTGTCATCACAGTAGCAGCACCAATAAACTTAACACACAAGAATAAAATATAAAAAACAGGGATGAAAGATATAGATATATACAAGTAAAATATAAAATACAAAATGAAGTATATATGTATATAAAATGAAACATATATATATACACACACAAACAAATATAATAGTAAAATAATATAATAATAATATAAAAGTAAAATATAAAATACTAAATGAAGTATATATGTATCTAGAATGAAACATATATATATATATATATATATATATATATATATATATATATATATACACACAAACAAATATAATAGTAAAATAATATAATAATAATATAAAAGTTTATCTCCGTTCCGCTAACATTAAAACCCACTAACACACACATTCACACACTTTAAACTGAGTTTCAAGAAACACAAAAAGGTTACGAGGTTTAGATGTTTTTTGGGTCAGCTGACTTTTTAATTGATAGCTGAGTCAGAAGCTTTTCGGTGGAGGCATAAATCTTTCTAAGTTACTTTAAGAGAACAATCACACCTATCTTGTGCACGTGATTTGCTTTATTTAATTGCAGCCCTGGAGCGTTCTCTTTGAATAACGCTGGCAACAAACACAGGCGCACCAAGCCGCACCTGGAGCGTCCTAAAACGCAGCTGTCTGTCCACGTCCTCGTGGACGGAGCCCGCTCTGTCGCTTGTAGGAATTTAGCTCTATCTTCTGACTTTTTCCATGCTCACGAGTCATAGTCTTTATCATCGTAGTGTTGGTAGGATGGGTGAAATCCAGCATGACTCATTTTAAAGCCATTTCTCTTTTGAGATAATTAGCTAATTAATGAGACGGCAGAAAATAGTGACACACGCCTTCACGCTTTCCCCGAGGCTAAATAGTCCAGATGGCTTGTTTTGTTTAACCAGCAATCTAAAACACAAAGATATCCACTTTGCTCCAATTGAACTCTATTTGAATAAATACCTAATATATATTTGAGAAGCTGGAAGTTGTACATTTGGGCTTTTTTTGCATGAAACAGAATTTTAAAGGGGACATATTATGAAAATTCCACTTTTTTAGTGCTTCTCTACGTTAATGTGGGTATCTGGCATGTCTCCCAACACAAGAACGCTGGAAAAAAAACAACTCAGGCGGCTTGTTGTGGTTCCTCTACGTCAGAAACGATTTGTTTGAGTCAGTCAAATGGGATCACCACCAACGTCTACGTAGATGTTGGCATTGGTGTTTCTGACAGGTTTGAAATGATTCTTGTATCTTGTATATGTTACAAACATTACATCAAGACCCCAAAGAACCATATCAACTTGTGGGGAAATGGGCATAATATCTCCCCTTTAAGTCAGAGAGGCTGAGGACAAGTTTGACAGTGAACATGCGGCACCAGATAACTAAACCACAGCTGACTTGACCTCCTCCTCCTGTTTGGTCAGCCGGTCGTGTTTGATTGACGGCTGTGGGCTATATCGTCGGGGCAGCAGGGGGGTGGTAGTTCTCACGTGTGTCTGTCAGCTCAGCGAGCCGGGCGTATTTACTCGGCTCCAGGAATGAGATATTTAGAGAGCGGGGTTCAGATTCTCTGTCAGGTGTCTCCAGGGTGGGAATGTGCTTATGGGCTATATTGTCATATCGCCGTGGCCCTGCTGATGCCCCGCCCACTCCTCCTCTCTACCTCCATCTGGATCACGGAGGTCTGGATCGTGGTCCATGCCGACTACCAACTATTCATACACTCTGTCATACTCATTGAATGTGTTATAACTCTGTAATAACTCCTTCTGGTCACATGACGTCTATTCATCTGTCGTTCCTGCAGAGGGATCCTCCTCTGTTGCTCTCCTGAAGGTTTCTTTCTTTTTTTTCCCTGTGAAAGATTTTTTTTTCTATTTCTTGGGAGGTTTTTCTGATCCGATGCGAGGTCAAAGGTCAGGGATGTCGTATGTGTAAAGCCCTCTGAGACTAATGTGTAATTCGTGAGATTGGGCTACACAAAATAAGCTGAATTGAATTGAATTGAAATTATTCTGACCTGGCTTCATTCAGGACTCTGTGTAACCCCCGGCAGTCGGGGGTGATGTTACCAGATTGTCCGTATGAAGTCGCCTTGTGCATCTGTAGGGAACCAGTCTGTTGCATCTAGAAAACTGCATTATTCCTCCAGGGTTGGTATAAATTATGCGACAATATTATAGATTCGCCTCTGGATTCGAGGGAACGGATGATGATCATTCAGTTCTGCACCGTTTATATTGAAGAACATGTTCTGCATCTGAACATGTGATAATCTCAGATCTTCTATCCCATGGATGTCATTGGAAACATCATCTACCTGAAATATCTGTAAATACAAATGCTGAATATTTATTTATTTACCCTCCATAAGTTCTGGATGTCTCCTATGGACCTTTTTTTCCAGACGTTGCTGGTTGAAGAACCCATTTTCCGACCATCCATCTAAACGTATCAAAAGCCTATAGAAAGTGTCCTGACTCTCTCTCTCTCTCTCTCTGTGTCCACAGGGTAAGGGGCGGAGGGATGGTCTCTCCTCAGCCGGTGACAACCCTCGGCCGCCGATGGCGACCCGGCCGGGAAGGGAGGGGGTCGGCGTGGGCTGGAAGGGTCCCCGGACGCTGGTCCTCCATAAGAACTCCTCGGGTTTCGGCTTCACGCTACGCCACTTCATCGTCTACCCTCCGGAGTCGGCCCTGCACACCGACCAGAAGGTGAGAGCTGCAGGTCCTCCAGAGATTCGACTTTCAAGATGTTGAATTACACTACCGTTCAAAAGTTTGGTGTCACTTAGAAAAAAGAAAAAAAACACAGTTTTTTCCAATGAAAATGACATTAAATTAATCAGAAATACACTCTCTACATAGTTAATGTGGTAAATGACTATTCTCTGTTTTTTAATGAAGTCTCTACAGAGGTGTGTAGAGGCCCATCTCCATGTTCTAGTGGTACATTGTGTTATTGCCTTAGAAGACGAGCAGAGGGGTAGAACCCCCTGGAAACCCTTTTTTTACTTTTTATAACTTTTTATTTAGCATTTTCCACAGATTCCTTGACATTGAAACTCTTTTTATGTGAGCGCAGCTGAAAACAGTTATGCTGGTGAGAGAAGCTCTAAAACTGGCCTTCCTTTGAGCGACAAGTTTGAAGAGCAACATTAATATTTACAATGAAAATCATTATTTATAACCTCGTCAATGTCTTGACTATATTTTGTATTAATCTTGTATTCATTTAATAAATAAAAGTGTGAGTTTTCATGGAAAACACAACATTTTCTCGGTGAGCCCAAACTTTTGAACGGTAGTGTGTGTGAGATATAAACAACCTTAAGGACGGGCCTCCTGTTTTTCTTCCTTTTTTATTTAGTGTCAAGTGTCGTGAAGTTCCTTTTTCAACTTCCTTGTTTATTTTTACAGCGCACATGGTCTCCGTTTAAAAAAAAAAAGCGTTTAAAAGGCTTTTCAAAAGCTTTACGTTTAACTTGCTGAACAGAACTGAGATAAAGCCAATCATCCGGGAGTGGAGGGTCAGGGAGTTGGAGATGATCAGAATGAACTCACAGACACGAGGAGAAAGCCAGCAGAGTGGAGACTAAATAAAGACATTGGTGAAAACAACAAAATTCCCCTTTTTGACCACCTCCAAACAGACGGACTGGGAAGTCTCCATTGTTGTTCGGTATCACTTCACAAGCCGGAGTTGTTTTTAGTGTGTGGAGAATTCAGGATTGTTCTGGTGTTTCGGAGCCGTCCAGCATGTGAGTGAGGAGTGAGCGGTTACTCAGCTCTTTGAGGTGTGGGGGGCAAACGGCTCCAGATGTGAAATTGAGGGATGTGGAGGCCGGGGCGGGGCGAGCCAGCTGAAACAAGGCCTCTATTATTATTCCACCACCCCACCATCCAGCAGCTGCAGATAGGGACGCCGATTGAATGAGGTCTGTTGTCTTAGCCCGGTACCACTCGGTACCAGGCCGGCCCCGGACAATGAGCCCACTGCTGGCCTTTGGCCTCGGTTCTGTCCTCGTCTCCTCTGCCTCGAGGGTCACATGGCGTTTTGGGACAATCAGACTCACAGATCCCAAATTACCCTCGTGGTGACCAATTAGAGGCCCACCGGGTGCATGACTCAATTGGGCATTTATTTCATGTTGTCTGTAGGTCCGGAGCGTCTTCAAGAGCCTTTAATTGTATTATCTGGGACAAAAGATCCATCGACTGTGTGGTCCAAGCAGAACTCATCTCTCTCTTTCCAAATAGCTTGAATACCTTCTTCCTCTGACATAACACACACATGTTCTAATAAATGTAAATAAATAAATCATAATAATCAATGCACTTTGCACGTTGCATGAACCTGTGATTTTGTGTCAGGTGGAATTTGAAAGTCGACAGCCTCGGCTTGATCCACGGCGGCTTTGATTCTTCAGTGTAGACATAAGTTCTGCTAAATGAAAACATGGACATGTACATTAAACAAATACAGCCGATGTTCGCAGTTACCTTTGACTTCTGAGCTGGGAGCTCATAAGTGCTTGCGCGTGTATTTGAATGACGCATCTAACTGCACTGATGCAATCTGCAAAACAGCATCATCAGCATAATAATAATAATAATAATAATAATAATAATAATAATAATAATAACTTTATTTATATAGCACCTTTAAAAACAATGTTTGAAAAAGTGCTCCACAGAGAGTCAAAGGAAAGCAAGTGGAATAGTAAGAAACCAATATTACATTTAAAAGTATATATTACAATTAAAAATGAAAACAAATTAATTAAAACAAATAAATTAAAAAACAAATAAATTACAAATAAATTAAAAACAGACACACTAAATTAGGGGAACCAAAGTTCTGCATAGAAAGACTAGATCACTTAAAAGCTGTTCTATAAAAATGGGTTTTAAGAAGTGATTTAAAAGAAGTACTGATTCTGTGATTCAGATAGTAGATAGGAGGTCATTGTGGGTGTAATGTTATGATGGTAGTTTTACAAATAGTCTCTTCCAGCTGCTTCAGACTCCTCTGCTCTGGACCTGCAGGTACAGTATTTGACCCAGAGGCCCAGACTCTTGTGTCCATCTCTCTCCTCGCCCTCCGTCCCGGATGTGTTCAGGCTGGGGCGGCTCCGTTGTCGAGTGTCCCCAGCTCGGAGCTCCATTCTGGGGTCGGCAGCGCTTCTTTCTCTGCCCCTAAAGCCCCCAGCATTGTCTGCAGAGCCAGGAATGAGCCCACTCAGCGCAGCATAAAGCCAGGCAGCAGTCAGCCCACCGTGCCCCTAACCCCAAACTGTCCACTCAGCTTAGTGTGCGTGTGTGTCTGTGTGTGTGTGTGTGTGTGTGTGTGTGTGTGTGTGTGCGTGTCATCCAATCTTGCCACCAGCTCTGTGTTTATGAGACGTTACTGGTACCTGCAGACAGTCTCGTCACGAGATGCTGGGGAAGTCTCCGGCGTTTGAAGAAGCTGGTTAACATTCATTATTGATCAACTTTCTTTTTGTAATTTGTATTATGTATTATAATTATTATTGATCAGGGGAATTTAAGATAGTAAACTGAGTTGAGTTCAGTGTTAAAAGACAGAGCATGAGTTCTCCTGCTTGTGTCGATGCTGAAAAGTAAAAGCCCTCATCCCAGCTCCTCTGTCCGACAGTAAGATGGAAACGCTGAATCAGCATGTGTTCATATTCACGCTCATTATTGATTTCATACGCTCATCCATCTCAATCTGTTATGCCTCTTCTGTCATTAGTGGCAGCCACATTACGTTGTTAGACAAAGTAAAGCTTTTCCTCTGAACCATTAACATGGTTCAGTTTATTCTGTGCCATTGGATCTTCTCAATGTGTTTTAACATTTCTGTTTTGGTCTCTGTTGCTGACTTTGACTGGAATATGAATAGTAATTCTGTCTGTTTCTGTTTTTGCAGGATGAGGAGAACGGTAACGGAAAGGGTGAGTGTTTCTCTTTCTCTTTCTCATCAGACAAAAAATATAAATATTGTACAGTGGGATAGCGATGATGTAATGAACTGCCATCTCCTGCATCGCCTCCTGTCTCTTCTGCTCTGCAGCCTATCTGCGCCCCCTACAGGACGCTATGCAACACTGCATCTAAACTACCAGCAGTCAAGTCCAACTGCATTTAGATAATGATATAAGAACAATAGTCAATGGCTGTCATGTATTCATGTATAATTCATGGTCAGGAAGATCATAAACACAATGAATTTAAAGTCTCTCATATTTGTATACCCAGGAGCAGAAGAAAATATTGATATCATTTTTTTTGCTTCATATTTCATGATTTTTCCTAATTTATTGGGGACACCTGGGAAAACATAAAAGTCACATGATGATATGTTTTCACTGTCCTGAACACAACTTGAACGGATCGATGTTCTTTGGGGTCAATTTGACCCCAGGCTGTTTTTCACTGTGTAAAAAATATAAGAAATATCAACTTTTTTATTTATTTAAAAGGCTGTTTAGGTCGTCAACAAACAAACAAAAAGTACCTGACACTTAAACTTGGAAAACAATATTAATTCTAATCGTTTTCTGGAGATTTTAACTGCTGTGGTCAAAAAGGGTAAAATATGTGAGTGCATTTGAAGGTAACAGGAGGGTTAAAGTTAAAATGAATTTGTCCTTTTTGATTGCATTCAGCGCTCTGATCTTTACACGTCTCGCTCCTTGTCCTTTGTCATGCAGGGTATCAGAAAGGCCGATTGGAGCCAATGGACACCATATTTGTGAAGAGCGTGAGGGAAAAGGGGCCGGCCCATCAGGCGGGCTTGTGCACAGGTAAAGGAAACATGTGGTGCGGGAGCACGGGCGTCACGCTTTGCATTGTAAATCTGTCGGGGAGAGATCGGTCACGTGCCGCTGAGGACGGGAGCGGCTTCAGAGAAGAAAGGGAGCGCAGAACAAAAACAAACCTTTTGTCATCAGCATTAGATTATATAGAGAATTAGTTTTCCCCGACTAGTGACAAGTTGCTTCTTAACATCATTAGTTAATAACTGTTATTGTAAGAAGAAGTAGAATGATGATTATTATAATAATCCTAATAAACTCATTTTTTTTATAGCACGACTAAACCCAAAAGCAGCAATAATGACAACTGCAAATAAAAGATAACATAATAATAATAATAATAATAATAATAATAATAACTTTATTTATATAGCCCTTTTAAAAACAAGGTTTACAAAGTGCTCTACAGATAAACAAAGCATAAACACAACTTAAATGGTGGCAAACAAGAAAGACCACACCATAAAAGCATTGAATACAACTAAAACCAAACAAATAGGCAATTAAAATAAAAACATAAAAGGACGACATCACTTAAAAGCAGTTCTATAAAAGTGGGTTTTAAGAAGTGATTTAAAAGAAGTTATATGAAGTAAACGGAGACGACTAAACACTATGAAACAGAAACGATGAAGATCCGGCTCAACGCTTCACAGACGTGTGGGGAAAAGTGGAGTAAAGGAAAACCTGTTTATTGAAGCGTGTTTCTAGGGGATTGAAAAGATGGAAATTGATTTTGCGAGCCTAATTTCCCCAGGCAGTCTGTCAGCCAGCCTTGTCTGATTTTCTCATGTTGCATTCTGGCTCATCGAGAGCTGAAGAGTCAGCAGTACAGCCCGGGGCTATGCTTTCACGTGCTTTAAAGATAATCAGTAAAGTCTTTAAATCGCTTCTGAATCTTACTGGTAGCCAGTGCTACCACTGGGGTAACATGGCCTCTACGTTTAGGACCAGTTACAATTCCAGCTGCAGCATTTTGAACAAGCTGGAGACCAGAGATTGGATGTTGACGCCATTGCGAGTTGCAATAGTCTAGATTAGAGGAATTAAGAGCATGGACACACAACTGCACAACGATGTTTACCTGCGCCTTGAAAGTCAGGTCGAATCCCAAAAGGGTTTCAGTCCCTTTATTATATATATATACTTCTTCTATTAAATGCCTGAATATGGCTTTCCCAGATTTCCTTTCAGTTCACTAACTTTGTGACATCCGACATACAGAGACCGGTATGACGACTCACATGTTCAGGTTCATTTGATTGAAGTGTTCCTGTTGTGTCTTTTGACAGAAGCTCAGACCGAGTAGACCTGTAGACCTGTAGACCAGTAGACCAGTAGACCTGTAGATCAGTAAACCAGTAGACCTGTAGATCAGTAGACCAGTAGATCAGTAGACCTGTAGACCAGTAGATCAGTAGACCTGTAGATCAGTAAACCAGTAGACCAGTAGATCAGTAAACCAGTAGACCTGTAGATCAGTAAACCAGTAGACCAGTAGATCAGTAAACCAGTAGACCTGTAGAACAGTACAGGGTTCGTACGGTCATGGAAAACCTGGAAAAGTCAGGGAATTTTAAAATGGTCATTTCCAGGCATTTAAAAAACTTAAATCATAAAAGTTTGTGAAAAGTCTTGGAAATGTGTTATAATCACATGTTCATTCACGCCGAGTTTGAAATATTTAATATGTTTTTTAAAGATAGACGCTCAAAATATAAGCCGGCGTACGCTCTCAATACGCAACATTTTCTAAATCTTTCATGTTTATACCGAGATTTCAGTTTGGTCATGGACATTTGGTTTAAAGTCCTGGAAATCCATCGGTCAAAATGTGTAAGAACCCTGCCAGTAGACCAGTAGACCAGTAGACCAGTAGACCAGTAAGCCAGTGGACCAGTGTGCACGCTCCAATACAGGTTGTCCCATCCACACAGTCCCATGCAGTAATGTCTGAGCACCCTGAATGTGCTTCAGCCTGGATGGAGTCTTTATGAATGCACTCAGACTGGGAACACGGAGTTCTCTGTCACTTTTTCTGCATCCTTAGTTCTCAAAACGCTAAGCCGGGCCGACATCCCACAATGGATGTGCAGGTTTTTTCAAAAGGTCACCCAAAAGATGTTTTCTTTAAGACAACGAGCCTCGCCTTTTATTCTAATGATGGAGGAAATGCATCTTTGAAT
Organism: Liparis tanakae; assembly: GCA_036178185.1. Lineage (NCBI taxonomy): Eukaryota > Metazoa > Chordata > Actinopteri > Perciformes > Liparidae > Liparis > Liparis tanakae. The sequence goes on along the minus strand of CM070091.1, from coordinate 3,435,368 downwards.
GATCGTCGTTCGTCTCGGTGCGAACGATTTGAAAGTGAAGGATCGTCAACGCGTATTCATTCATTCGACTTTCGGCTGATGCACTTTGCACGCCTCCCTTAATGTAGATAATAGACTTCATGTTTGGTTGAAGCCAGACACACCTCGGCCTCTGGACCGTACATGAAAAGGATTTTGTAGAAAATTAAAATGCAACACTTTTCAAGTTTTGATAGCTGCCTCGATCCCTGCTTTGTGTCTCTCTTGCCTGGAGGTCTGCACCTGCTTGAGAGGTCAAAGGTCAACATACCTGTTATTCTTGTCTGTGTAACCCGTAGAATAGGCTGGATGTGATAACGTGCCTGTGCCCTGCAGGGGATCGCCTGGTGAAAGTGAACGGGGAGAGTGTTCTGGGGAAGACGTACTCGCAGGTGATCGCCCTGATCCAGAACAGGTAAGACCTCCCGCCTGTCAGCACGCCGAGCCTCCAACGTGTTGGTTCAGCCGACCATCTGTTTGCTTTTTTCACGACGCACACGGAGTCGCTGGTATTCGTTCGCTCTGCTTCATAAAAAAACAAAAAGTAGCCTGAAGCGGCGCGCTCGACTCACGATGCTCCGAGTGGTGGAGAGAGATACTGCGGCTCTGCAGAGGAGAATGGAGAGACTAGAACACGTGAAACTGGACTCTGGAAGGTGTTATCTGGTGAAACTATTTAATAATAATAATAATAATAATAACTTTATTTATATAGCACTTTTAAAAACAAGGTTTACAAAGTGCTCTACAGATAAACAAACATAAACACAACTTAAACAGCAGCAAACAAAAAAGGCCATACCATACAAAACCAAACAAATAGCCAATTAAAATAAAAACATAAAAAAAGTTTTAGAATTTAAGCCAGGTGACCTTTTCTCTTAACATACTCGGGTTAGATTCTTTTTTATTTTTTTACATTTTATTATAAGACAAAAGACAATACATAGACACAACAAACCTAGAGGACAATGAAACAATGCGGAGGACAAAATAACGGACATAACTTCATAAAGTCAGAGTATTGTGAAAAAAGAAAAAAGGGAAAAGAAGAATAGAATAGAAGAATAGAAATATACTTTATTACACAGTAGCACCAATAAACTAAACACAATAAAATATAAATATAAGAAAGAAAGAAAGTGACTGTGCATAAAGTACACAAAGTGAAATATAAAATACAAAATAAAATTATATATATATATATATATATATATATATATATATATATATATATATACACACAACATATATGTAAATACAGCAATGTAAAATTAAATAATATATATATATATATATATATAGACAGTGAAACAAAGGGAAAAAATTTTAATAATTAGAAGGAGAAGAAGAAGAAAGAATGGCAGATGCATGTGTATATGTGTGTGTGTGTGTGTGTGTGTGTGTGTGTGTGTGTGAGATTATATATATATATATATATATATATATATATATATATACATATATATGTATATATTATTTCATCCTTTATTTAAAGAAACCAAAAATTATTGATGATGGCAGATGTACATGTATGAGCGTATGCATGTACTCGGGTTGGATTCTGACCTGTTATTACAAGTTATTTAATTCAGCTCCTGACCTTCTTTTAGACCCCAAAATCCACACGGAGGTTAGAGGTCGGCTGCAGCGCAGCCGCCCGGTGTTAGGGACGCGCTCTCCTGATATGAGATACCTCTACTCCGACTGTCTGCTGATACCGACCCCCGATCTGAAACCAGCGCCCCTCTGTTTACCTCACGCCACAGAAGTCATGGAGCCCGTGGTTGTGGAAGGTGCACGAGGCCAGGTGTTGCTACAGAGCCACATGTAAATCACAGCAGAAACACTCAACTTTATAATGATATTCGATGTGGATCAGCTGCGTCCGGGCGATACCCGATCCACTTAAAGAAGACGATGACGCCCGACGCAGCGTCGGCGGACCGATTCTTTGAGCCGGTCTCCACTCCGGCTGCTAATGTTATAGTTTAGTTTGTGTGAATTAGTCAGGGGATTTATATATACACTACCGACTTTCAAGATGTTGAATTACACTACCGTTCAAAAGTTTGGGGTCACTTAGAAAAAAGAAAAAAAGAACGTTTTTTTCCAATGAAAATGACATAACATTAATTAGAAATACACTCTCTACATAGTTAATGTGTAAATGACTATTCTCTGTTTTTAATGAAGTCTCTACAGAGGTGTGTAGAGGCCCATCTCCATGTTCTAGTGGTACATTGTGTTATCGCCTTAGAAGACGAGCAGAGGGGTAGAACCCCCTGGAAACACTTTTTTATTTTATTTCTATAATTTTTTATTTTGCATTTTCCACAAACAGATTATTTCTTGACATTGAAACCCTTTTTATGTGAGCGCAGCTGAAAACGGTTATGCTGGTGAGAGAAGCTCTACAACTGGCCTTCCTTTGAGCCACAAGTTTGAAGAACATTAATATTTCCAATGAAAATCATTATTTCTAACCTTGTCAATGTCTTGACTATATTTTGTATTAATCTTGTATTCATTTAATAAATAAAAGTGTGAGTTTTCATGGAAAACACAACATTTTCTCGGTGACCCCAAACTTTTGAACGGTAGTGTATATATATATTTTTAAGTATATATTTCTGTGTATCCCACGGTATTGGCCACAAGCCGTTTATTCACCTCCACGTCCCATTTGTCTTCCTTCTTCCCGTCCTCCCCTCGTCTTCCTCCCCTCTCACAGTGAAAGTGTGTTGGAGCTCTCCATTATGCCAAAGGATGAAGACGTGCTTCAGTTGGTAAGTGTGAGTATGGGATTTTTCACGCACCTTCTCTGAACGAACTAACCCACACGTTTCAGCACACGCACGCGCACACTCACGCTTGACACGCAAGCACGGCGCTTGTTGGATTTTGGATTACGTTAGGACCCTGCAGGAAATCTTCTTTGCAGAGTTTAACCTGGCTTCTCGAGGAATGCGGCGCTGTTGTTGCCGTGGCTGCGGAGGGACTCAGAGGCTCTGTGTCGAGATTACATCACGGATTCAACCGAAAGCCGCGGGTATCCCGACTGTCAGAGCTCAGATTAAAACATAAAATTGCGAGAGAAAAAAAAGCGTCTCCGCGCTCGCTCACACACCCATGTACTGTACGGCCGCATTTTTGTCGCTCCACAGGTTGCTCACATGATCAGACACGCATCGACGCTCGCCCCTCCTATTAACCCGGAGCAACATGTCAACACACTAAACCACACATCGACACATGTAAGCGGTCCGTCCGCCACGTTCGGGAACGCCGGCGTTCCCCGACCGCGAGAGGCCGAGGCTCACATCCACGACCGCGTGTCGTATCTGGACATTATAAACCCACTCCTCTGTCCTCGCGCTCCTCCCCTCGCCACTTCTCGCCTGTATCTGCTGCATTCCTCGCATGACATCAGCAGTGCTGCGCCTCCCTCCACACTCCCACAGGGTGGAGTAAGGCAGAGCACGAGAGGGTGGAGAGAGGGAGAGAGAGAGAGGGAGGGAGAGAGGAACGATCCGACGGAGGAGAAAACGAGGAGCAGCAGATTTGAAATTTTGAGAGAAAAAACGCACGACAAGAAAAGTCGTAGAGGAGCGGGAAAAGGAGCGGACGCGTCTTGAGAGGAGAGCGGCGGGCGCGTTGGAGGTAATCGGTCGTCTGTCTGTTTGTGGTGATTACAAAGCGTAACGCACAACCTGAGGACGGATCGTGTCTTCTGTTGCCCGGTGGAGGTTTGCATTAAAAAAGGTGCCGGGTGGGATTTAGTTTCACTTCATCGTGAGAGCGGAAATGGGATGTTAGCGAGTTTGTTTTGGTCCATGTGTTGTTATGAAGTTGTAAACGATGCTTTGAACGCAACACCGCGGCTAATTGATGAAATAGTGAGTCGATGATGCACTTGTTGTTTGCAATGGGCCGTCGTAAAGTGGATACACACTGTATCTATCCTGTGTGTGTGTGTGTGTGTGTGTGTGCGTGATGACATCGTTGGGGACGTCTGCTGCCGGCTGTCGCGACGTCGGGGTCGAGGCGGGTTCACGCCGGCGAGCGAGCGAGCGTGTGTTGGCTTTTACAGCGTTCGTACGGTCGTGGAAAACCTGGAAAAGTCATGGAATTTTAAAATGGTCATTTCCAGGCCTGGAAAAGTCATGGAAAAAACTTAAATCATAAAAGTTTTCATGTTTATACAGAGATTTCCGTTTGTTCATGGAAATTTGTTTTAATGTCATGGAAAAAACTTAAATCATAAAAGTTTGGGAAAAGTCATGGAAATTTGTTATGATCACGTGTTCATTTACGGCGAGTTTGAAATAATTAATGTGATTTTTAAAGAAAGACGCTCAAAATATAAGCCGGCGTACGCAATCAATTTTCTTAATTTTTCATGTTTATACAGAGATTTCAGTTTGGTCATGGACATTTGGTGAAAAGTTCTGGAAAAGTATTGGAAAAGTCCTGGAAATCCATCGGTCAAAATGTGTAAGAACCCTGTGTTCGAGGTGAGAGGTCGTTCCCCTCGGAGGCTTGTTGTGTAACGCAGTGTTATGGTTTTGGTCAGTGTTGTTGTCAAACTTGTTTACCACGAGAGCAAATTATGTAAAGTCGTCACACACACACTCACACACACTCACACACACTCACACACACACTCACACGCCTTTCCTTCGCGCCGCCTCCTCTTATCTCACGTCTCCATCTTCCGTCCCTCTCTCAGGCGTACTCCCAGGATGCCTACCTGACGGGCAACGAGCCCTACACGGGGGGCGCCGAGTACCTCCCCCCGCCGCCGGCCCTCTGTTACCCGCACGCCAAGGCCACGCCCCCCGCCGGAGCGCCGCCGCCATCCGGCTCCATGGGCCAGAACCAGCTGGATAACTGGAGCCGCTGGCCGGGCTCCTCCAGCCCCTCGTCGCCCCTGGACAACCGCTCCGCGGTCGGGAGCCCCGCCAGCTGGCAGGAGGGCCGGGCGGGGGAGCCGGGCGGCGTGGGCCACAGCAGCCCCGCCCACCGCACCGAGGAGATCCAGTACGGCATGACCAGCCAGCAGCCTCAAGGCCAGACCAGGGGGCGCTCCTTCTCCTCCTCTTCCTCATCGGGCGGTCCTCTATCCAGCCCGCTGCAGGTCCACTACTCCAACCACCACCACGCCGCCGCCTCGCAGGCTCAGACGCGCAAGTCCAGCTCCGCCTGGACCAGCCCCCCCCCCCTGCCGCCGCCCCACGGGCGCGCCGGGCGCTGCCAGCAGGCGCTGACCGACTGGTACTACAACCAGGTCCCCGAGCGCCCGGCGCGCTGCATGCCGCCGCGCCACCGCAGCTACTCCCAGGACCGGCTCAGCGACTCCCGGCGGCAGCAGCAGCGGTCGGGCGGCTGGCCGCACAGCGCCTCCCAGGACACCCTGATGCTGCTGCAGCAGTCGGGCCCGGGCCCCCAGGGGGAGCCCTACTGGTCCTACGGAGACTGGGAGGCGGGTCCAGGTAGGGGCCCGAGCGCCGCTAACTACACCCGGACGCGCTCGGAAAACCTGCTGGCCCAGTACGACCGCCACGGACGCTCGCTGGAGATGCTGGACCGGCCGTTTGAGAGGCCGGCGTGGTCGCAGGCTCCTCAGCCGCCCCCCCGGACCGACGCCCAGCCGAGGCAGGGGAGCCATTACGGAGCGCCGCAGGCTCCTCAGGCGTCACGCCACACACAGGCACATTCGAAACACTCCCAGTCCCACTCCCAGGCCCATTCCCATTCCCAGCCTCAGTCCCAGCCTCAGTCCCAGCACCCGGCCCCCCCGACCAGGCGGCTCCCCCCCGGCCAGAGCGTGGACGACCAGCCGGTGGGCTACCGCAGCTACAGCCCCTCCTTCTACCGCAAGACGGGCCGCATCCTGCAGCAGGCGCACTCCTTCCGGGACGCGTCGTACTCCGGCCCTCACATGAACTGGAACGCCACGCCTAAAACCAGCCCCCCGGAGGGCGCCACTGCAGGCCTCGCCGCGTCCCCCCTCGCCGCCGCCGCCGCCGCCCCCGAATCCCAGGACAAAGCGTACAGGCCGACGAACCACGAGAGGGAACGAGGGGCGGCGGCGGCGGCGGCGGAGGAGCCGCTGGCGGCGCCGACCCAGGAAGTGGTGCTGAGGCAGAAGCCTCCCACCGGGCGGAGGAACGCCCACGGCATGCGGCACCCTCACTACGCGCTGCCCATGGACGACGGGCTGGAGCCCTGTCTGTTCTCTCCCGACCCCCAGGACGCGGCTCCGGCCGCCGGCGCCAGGGGAGACGCGGCGCCGCGCAAACCCAACGGCAACCTGGGCCCCCTCCCCACGGAGGACGACTCGCTGGCCTCCATCCCCTTCATAGGTAAGCAAGGGTCAAGGGTCAAGGGTCAAGGTTCGTCTTTAAGAAAGGGACCTGACATTACTGCTGCTGTCATCTGGAGGAGAGAGAAAGTTACAGGGGGCGGGGGAGATTATTATTTAACTCAAACTCAAAAGAGCCATATGCGTCACCAGAAGAGCCACATATGGCTCACAGCCAGAGGTTCAGACACCTGATCTATCGTAACTGGGTATTTACCACACTGAAGTACACGTTAAATACCTGAAGGGGGCGCTACAAGGGAAACACTACATAGTGGGGCTTTAACACTGAGTGATTATTGGATATGACTGAAAGCTTTTTGCTTTAGCTTTGATTCAGACAGAATTAGGAGTTCGGGGGGGAATGTGTGCGTTTCCTTAATTTCCTTCTCGTCTGTCTATTGAGGCTCTAGACTCCAGCTTTCCGTCCTCTCAGGGGGATTGTGTGCGTGCTCGTCTGTGAATGTTTGCACTGGGTAATACGGGCACTTACCAGCACTCTTACAGACAGTGTACTGGTTTGATTGCATCATTTTTGATGGGAATTCCCTTATCCTGCTGCTACAGTCACCATGCTGAGAAAATGAGTCTGGACATCCTAAATGTGTGTGTGTGTGTGTGTGTGTGTGTGTGTGTGTGTGTGTGTGTGTGTGTGTGTGTGTGTGTGTTTGAGAAGGTAGTGCTTGTGATCTCCTAAAATGCATTAATGGTTTAAAAAGAACCCACATTTATAGTATTTTAGTAAGTATCATATTGGTTTTTTTTATATTAAATGGTTCGTATTCATCATCATAAACATGATAAACATGATAAACATCACCATATTAGCATTGTCCTTGAGCAATATGCCACGCTAGCATTAGCATGTGGCGTAAAGCACCCCCGCGCCAAAGAGCAGCTCCGCCCCCAGGTCACTTATTTATAAATGTAAACAAAGGGCTTCCTATAATCGTTTTTTATGTGCGTCTGTATTGCAGCTTGGCTCCCGTTCAACTTTGTGTCACTTGTGCAAGGAGAGAAAACGTGCCATTTACATTCAGTCATTTCCAGGCCTGGAAAAGTCATGGAAAAAACTAAAATCATAAAAGTTTTGGAAAAGTCATGTTCATTTACAACTAGTTTGAAATAATTAATATTTTTTTTAAAGAAAGACGCTCAAAATATAAGCCGGCATACTCTCTCAATACATAATACTTTCTGAATTGTTCATGTTTTTAACGAGATTTCAGTGTGTGTGTGTGTGTGTGTGGGGGGGGGGGGGGTCGTGTCCCAGCTTGTTCCCCGTGCTGAAAAGGGGCTTCGCCGGCTTTGTGCTGCCTGGTATCACTTGACATGTACAGCAGCCATTAAGTCAAAGCGTACGCAAACGATGTTCGCCCATCGGGTGAGGAAAGCAACCGCCGCCGCCGCCGAAGATTAGAATCCGCCGCCTCGGACCCTTTTGACGTGAAGCGAGCGTTGATATTTGAGCTCGGCCAGAAAAAAAAGGCTATTCGCAGGGCTCTCAAGTTTTGAAGACAGGCAAGCGTGAGACATATCCATCAGCATAACGAAACTTTAGGATATCAGTCGCGCGCAATTCCAGGATGCTTTATTTTCATTGGTTGCTGGATTCAATCTTACCCAGATACAACAGATACGTCTGTTTTCTGATGGGTTGTTGCGTAGCCCATTTCTTCTTTTTTGATTGGCTGATAAGTGGCACCTCACAGCAGAACTCCAGGGGAGCGCTTGATTTCTCCACGGTCTCCTGCGGGTCATTAAAACATTAAATAGCCAAGAGTTTTTTTCAGCGTGAGAAATACGATGTGTGGCGGGAGTGCGGGAGTTAAGACCGAAATGCGTGAGTCTCACGAGACTTGAGAGCCCTGTATTTGAAAGAGAGAAAAATCCAGAAGGAATCTGCAAATCAGGAGGACTGTCTCTGCCTTCCCTCAGTCCGTCTGTCAGAGCACATTCTTGCCTCCTACCTTCACCTGAATGAGATGAAACCTGGCAGTCGGAGCTGCAGGCAGGGACACGTCTAACGGCCGTAAACTGAATCTAGATCCTCCCCGCAGACGGGAGCGTAACTCTTCTGTTCTCCGTCTCCCTTCGTCTCTCTATCTCTTTACAAAGATGCTGATTTGATTTCCCCGTTTGGGAGCGCGGGGGTTCAACAGGCGAACATCGCCGCCCTCGTCTGGCGCGGAGCACAGAGGCCGCCTGTGTCTGACGGGGGGGGGGGGGAATGGGCTTCTTTTCTTCTTTTTCTTTTACGAGATATGAGAAAACGCCGTGTTTTTATTTATTTATTATCTCTGTGGCTCATGCAATGTGAATAAAACAAGAAGGGGCATGCTCACAGATGAAGTATTTCACTCTGTACCCACTTGCAGTCTTTCAACATGAACGTAAGCTGTAAATTACCACCAGGGTTTTTTTTTGTGGCGATCCTTGTGGGGAACAGAAGGGCTGCGTCCTCTCAGCTGCCGCCCTTAATGCTGCTACTGTGCTGCTCTGGGGGATGAAGGGTCTGTGTGTCTGAGGGTGGGGGGGGGGGGGGGGGGGTCAGTCTGACTATCTTCGCCAGCTGGACCCTGGACACTCCAGACCAGGACCACCGTCTGCGCTGCCTCCACATGGCCTCTCGTCCCCTCTAACGGTCTCATTTACAAGATGTATGTATTTCATTCTCTCTGTTTATCTCGGGTTTATAGTTTCGTTTATGAAGCGACGACTCATTTTATAATCGATTACTCGTTTTTTTTTTATTTATGAATAATAATGCATTTCATTTTGATCGCACTCTTCCTTCAAAGAATCTCAGAGTGCCATTTATAAAGCAAAAATAATCCATATTAGTTCATCTCAGCTGCTCAATAATGAGGATTTGCATCTTTTTTTTTTGTCTTCCGTAACAATAATAATAATAATAATAATTTCGATTTGTATAGCGCTTTTCTCAGTACTCAATACGCAATAATAAAGTACACAATAAACTTAAACTTAACATCTGAGGGGTAAACTTAACATCTGAGGGGTTTGATTGATCTGTTGATTGAAACAAACGTGCATTTTAAAGTGTTTACGTTGGGCTTTCATTGGGATATGCATGTTCTCTATTTTCTGACATTCAATTGATGAATCGATAAATGGAGGAAATAATCAGAAGAATGGAATAGAATCTTTCCTACAGTCCGAATGCTCGTTTTAAACCATCATTTGCTCATAGTGGGCTGTTTCATTTGGGGAAAAGTTCTTTTCCTGCTTTACATTATTCAACATTTAATTTATTTTATTTATATGACAGAGCCTTCTCCATTTCTGCCCCCTCCCTCTGGAACTCTCTCCCCAAAATCATCCAAGACTGCACCGAACCTTCATCATTTAAATCACAAATCAAAACCCACCTGTTCGAAACTGCTTTTAATGTGTGATTGTGTTGCTCTGTTATGTTCTTATTTGCTTTTATTGTTTGTTTTATCGTAATTTATAATGCATAGCTTTTAGGTTTTTTCTTTTAATTATGTGTTGTAAAGCGTCTTTGAGCAGCAGGAAAAGCTCTATATAAATCTTATGTATTATTATTATTATTTTCTCCAAATAATATGTGCAGAAAAACACAATAGGTATAGTACAAGGTATGGTATTGATGCTGGTACCCTGACTCGTGCTCTAGTAAGTAAAAACAAGAGTTTTGAAGGAATCGTCATGTAGGATTTCGTCCTTTTGTTCCATGTATCTGAATAAGTGAGGATCTGAGACACATGGTGCGTGTCTCAGTGAGGAGGTATGAGCTGTGGCAGAGGGAGCTGCAGCATGCTGCTGCCCCCCTCTGCTGGTCCGGCTCCGTCTTGTGGCTCTGAGCTCTCTGGCTGCACGTTAATGACGGCCTTTGTTAAACCCACAGCCCGGCTATTTCTGGGCAGAGCTGTAAACAGGCAGATTCCTCATCCCAGATTGGAAATGTTTTCCGCCTGATGTCGGACTCTAGTATGCACGGGAGTGAGAGAAAAAATGGCACGGTTGGTAGATGGAAGAAGGGAAAGAGGAATAGAAAGAAAGTAAAGTAAGCTGAGGGTTGAGGAATGATTGCAGAAGGTTGCTGGGACTCAGAGTTAAAATGCAAATTGAATCTGAACAGGAGTGAGATGAAAGCAAAGCAAGCATTTACAAAAAGGCGGTCGTGGTCTGTGCTGGATCTCGGATGGAGAGGCTGTGCTGCCCTCTGGAGTTTACTCACAGAACACACCGGAAACTCAGATGATGAAATCCAGCTTCTCCTCACACAACGCAAATATGAGACTCTAATCTCATCCGTCAGTCAAGAGTTGTGTGTGTGTGTGTGCGTGTGTGTGTGTGTGTGTGTGTGTGTTTCATATCCCTTTGAAACTGTTGAAGACTTGTAGCCTGGGTGACCTATATATTCTGCTCTAAGCCTTTTTGTTATCTCAAACAGAAAATCATAAAAATAGCTTTAAACAGGGTTCGTACGCTCATGGAAAACCTGGAAAAGTCATGGAATTTTAAAATGGTCATTTCCAGGCCTGGAAAAGTCATGGAAAAAACTGAAATCATAAAAGTTTTGGAAAAGTCATGGAAATGTGTCATGATCACATGTTCATTTACACCGAGTTTGAGATAATTAATGTTTTTTAAAGAAAGACGCTCAAAATATAAGCCGGCGTACGCTCTCAATACACAACATGTTCTACATTTTTCATGTTTTTACCGAGATTTCAGTTTGGTCATGGACATTTGGTTTAAAGTCCTGGAAAAGTGATGGAAATCCATCGGTCAAAATGTGTAAGAACCCTGGTTAAATATCGACACCCAGTTGTTCACACTATTCAGATTTTCTTTTCCCGATCGTGTCTTTTCTCTCGTGTGCATCCTCACATCGATCAGATGGCACTGTAGATGTGGATAAAGAACTGAAACCTGGAGTCAGTTCATAAAAACGACCCCCTTAGCAACTGGAAGGCTCCTCCTCAGGTGCTGCAGAGCGCTTCCTTCCTGCGGCCGCAGACACAAGGGCCGTTTCTCAATCAGCGTACTAGAGCATCCTTTCCTCTACTTGTGTCCTTTCCTCTACTTGTGTCCTTTCCTCTACTTGTGTCCTTTTCTCTACTTGTGTCCTTTCCTCTACTAGTGTCCTTTTCTCTACTTGTGTCCTTTTCTCTACTTGTGTCCTTTTCTCTACTTGTGTCCTTTCCTCTACTTGTGTCCTTTTCTCTACTTGTGTTCTTTTCTCTACTTGTGTCCTTTCCTCTACTTGTATCCTTTCCTCTACTTGTGTCCTTTCCTACTTGTGCGTCCTTTCCTCTACTTGTGTCCGTTCCTCTATTTGTGTCATTTCCTCTACTTGTGTCCTTTCCTCTACTTGTGTCCTTTTCTCTACTTGTGTCCTTTCCTCTACTTGTGTCCTTTTCTCTACTTGTGTCCTTTTCTCTACTTGTGTCCTTTCCTCTACTTGTGTCCTTTCCTCTACTTGTGTCCTTGTGTCCTGTCTCCTCATCAGTCTCATGTTCACATTCAAAGTCCTCTTCTCTCTCTTCATGGTCAAAACACCCGGATGTGACTCGATCCTCCCACTTTACCCAGGATGCATCACAGGAGACTTGTGCGTACTCTGGCCAGCAGATATCCCAGAATGCATTTCACCAGCAACCGGAAACAGTAGCGGAGGAGAAAATAAACAACTGACAGTTGACTTTTTATAAATACTGTTGTTAAGTCAGGAATGTCATTTTCGGATGTTTTGTTTATTTGACTGTAAAAAATAATTTACACTGAATAATTAGCGTAAACTCAGGAGCAAGAACAGCTGATGTGGTGATGTCATCAAGTCAGCTGCTGGTCCATCGCAGAAAGACCGTCCTCCCGTCCTCCCGTCCTCCGGAGTCTGGACTCCCAAGACCGGACTCCAAAAGAACACAAGTCTGCAGTCGTGTTCTTTGAATCGAGAACCGGCCAAGTTCTCAATCCTGTAGTTTCTTGTTTGCGTCTGTAAGCGAGCGTCGAGTCTTGTGTTTGTTTCGTCTTTTCTTCACTGGAATCCAAACGTGTGTGGGGTTCGAGGATGTGTCGATTTTGACTAAATGACTGAAATTGAAACTGTAAACATGAACGTTCTCGTCTCGTATACCTGACGATGACCCCGCGGCTCCTCGCCCTTCCTCTCCTCTTACACACCTGATCTAAACCCCCCCCCCCCCCCCCCTCTTTTTAATATCCTACTTCTTCCATTCCGGCCTTTTTCCTCTTAACACCTAACCCCCCCCCCCCCTCTCCTCCTCCTCCCCCCCTCTTAACCCTCCCACAGATGAGCCGACCAGCCCAGGTGCTGATTTGCACGCTCGCCATGTGCCGGCGTCCTCCGTGGTCTCCAGCGGCATGAACTCGGCGCCCGCCGTAGTCACCGGCCCCGCCTCCCCCACCTTCACCTTCCCCCTCACTAGGCTCTTCTCACAGGACTGCAGTGAGTGCCCCCCTCCTCCCCCTCCTCGCTCCCTTTCCTCGCCACTGCATGCAGCTGAAAAAGTGTGACACCAAAAAAAAAAAGAGGATGTTTAGTTCTTTTTCAGAGAGGGAGTGATCAGGGTGGTATTTAAAACCCTCCTGGTTGCTTGTTGTACTAAGTTAGACATTTAGGAGAGTTTTTCTTCTTCTCGCTGCTTAGTTTCCGATTTTCTTGATTATATTTGCATGCGGAGTCTTAAAAGTCTTTTTTTTTCCACCTTAAATTCAATCAATCAAATCTGATTTCAATCAGTTTCTCATCCAAATCCAATAGTTATCCTCCAGAAGTGAGTGTAATGTGTCATGATCTAATCTGAGTATGATTCTCTTGTTGGAAACAGGTGGAAAATAACAAGAATAAGTGAAAACAAGACTTTTGAGGCTGAATATCAGACGATGATGAACATGTGTGCATGCAGCGTTTGTAGAATTGCATGTTTGATAAACTAAAAAAAACACGTCTGTCTCTTTTGGCCTCCAGTTTATTAGAATTGGACAAACTTGCATGACACGTTTCTTTAAGCAGACGCACGCCGGTCTGTGTTCACACCTGCATGCCAGTGGTGAGAAAAGTGACCCGAGTTGATTTAACACAACCCAGCTGTCCAGATCGCCTCCCTGTCGTTCATCCCAACCACACCAAACCCCTCCCCCACCGCCCCCTGCTTCCTCCCTCCCTCACTTACCCCCCCTCTCCTAATCCGACCCCGCCCACTCGGGGGGCGATTGGCATCACATCATCATTCTGTCTTTCTCTCTCTCTCTTTGTTTCTCCTTTCTCTCTCTCTGCTCATCCATCCTCTCACCGAGCAGGCAGTACTAAATCCGGTCGCCGTTCCTCCTATCTTCTAGCCATCACCACCGAGCGCTCCAAGTCGTGTGACGAGGGACTCAACACGTTCCGGGAGGAAGGACGCGTCTTCTCGTGAGTACCGTCGCTCGCAGATGAGGTCTTAAACGGCGCCCGGTCAAGAACGCCGTCTGAGTTGTGTTGTTGTCCTCCACAGGCGGCTACCGAAGAGAGTGAAGAGCTTCTTCACAGACGGGGTGAGTGCTGCAGCTTTCATCACCTAGACCTTCTTCTTCCTCACTGCTCTCTGTATCGTGGTCGACTTTTACATTCAGAAACTAGAACGGGCACTCGGTAGAGCGCATACCTTCGCATATCACACGATTGGGCGTTGAATTATGAACATGTTGGCATTGGTTGCATGACAATTGGATACAAATTGACCATGCTATAGTAAAAAATAAGATTTTGACCTTTCCATGACCTTGACCTTTGACCCGATGGATCCCAAGATCTAATCAAATGGTCCCCGTATAATAACCAATCATCCCACCACATTTCATGCAATTCAAGAAGACGTTGACCTTTTTTTATGACCTTGACCTTTGACCCTTAACCTGATCAATCCCAAAATTATTATTATTTGTGTGCGAGTGTGTGTGTGTGTGTGGGGGGGGAGGAACCATCGCATATCAGAACTAGAACGGGCACTCGTCAGAGCGAAGACCTTCGCATATCACAAGATCGAGCATTGAATTATGAACATTTTGGCATTAGTTGCCAATTGGATATAAATTGACCGCGCTATGGTAAAAAGAAGATTCTGACCTATTCATGACCTTGACCTTTGACCCGATCGATCCCAAAATCTAATCAAATGGTCCCCGGATAATAACCAATCATCCCACCAAATGTCATGCGATTCGGTTTAATACTTTTTGACTTATGCGAGTAACACGCACGCATACAAATACGCGGAGATCAAAACATGACCTTCTGCATTTTCAATGCGACGGTAAAAACTCTAGAGACAAGTGGACGCCCTGCAGCTTTACAGGCACAGTTAACAGACTGACACCGACATACAGGCAGGTACCTGGTATTTGCTCAACAGCTGAACACACACACATCACAAGACTTTCTAACAGAATCTGTGAAAGCACCTAAAACACCGCATCCACGTGAATGCTTCCTGAGTGACGTTTGAGAGCTGTGCGGCTTTCGACCGCAGTACGAAACGGCATTTCCCCTCATTTCCTTTTATCTTGAATATGAAAGTTGAACTACTTTTGCTTTTACTTTATTCACTGAACCATTGACACGTTTTCCTGTGACCTGCTGAAATAGAGTGTAACTTAAGCAGACTTACTGGAGAGGCATACAGTCACTAAATGAACTCTGTCATATCAGATGTACTGGTGCAGTTGACTTAGCTTAGCTAGCTTTTATTCCTCAGGAATCTGCCTCTTCCAGTTTCATTTTATTCAGTCAATCAAATCAAATACAATACAATACTATCCTATATAATATACAAAAGAGAAAGACTGAAAATGTAGAGGTAGAAGCAAAAAATGCATATAAATTCCTATCCTAAATTGAAATCAAAATAAATCAGGAAATTAATATAAAATAAGAAAAAATAATTAATAATAATAATAATTGTATATATATATATATATTTATTTATATATACTACCACATACATATTCCATATTTATACGTTTTTAATTACATTTATAACTCTCAAGAATTGTTTTATAAATAATTCCCTTTCCCTTCCATAATTGGACTACTACAACAGAAATACATCTTCTTTTAATCCCTTTTTTAGCCTTTTGTACCGTGAACTTACAGACATCTCTCAAATCATATCTACACTCATGTATTGAGCGTAAATCAGAAAGTGTAATAAATATTTCCATTTGCAATCGAGGTTTAAAACACTGTCGCTCCTGGAGAGAGTCGCAGTCGGTCGGTGTCAGCTTTAATAAAGCTGACTCATTGTTATGTGAGTTTTGAAAGCAGCATTTGGCAGCGGCTCAACGAGGCCAAATAGATGCTGCCTCAGCTCCTGATGCATCAGATGCAACATTATCTGATGTATATATATATATATATATATATATATATATATATATATATATATATATATATATATATATTTATAAAACACGGGTTACAACTAGACCTTGACCAGCAGCGACGACATGATGATTTGGCCTTGAACATAAAGTGGACTAAACGCCTCAGCAAATGCATCACGGGGTTCGTACGGTCATGGAAAACCTGGAAAAGTCATGGAATTTTTAAATGTTTATTTCTAGGTCTGGAAAAGTCATGGAAAATACTTAAATTACAAAAGTTTTTGAAAAGTCATGGACATTTGTTATATTCACATGTTCATTTATGTCGAGTTTAAAATAATTCATATGTTTTTTAAAGGAAGACTCTTAAATTATAAGCCGGCATAGCCCAAATCCAAACAGATGGATTTGCACATAAAGGATAATAGTTTGATTAATATAATATTTTTTATTATTGTGTTTCTAAGAATAAACATGTATAGTAATGTGTATTCTTTTAATCAAACTATTCTCTCATTATTTTTTTCATTTAAGGTGTATTGTATTCTTTGTAATTCTCATTGTTTGAATACTACTTTTTCAAAAAGTTTCCATGTACACAACGAGATTTCAGTTTGGTCATGTGAATTTGGTTTAAAGTCCTGGAAAAGTCCTGGAAAAGTCCTGGAATTCCACTGGTCCAATGTGTACGAACCCTGAATCAGCATGACAAAAGGAGATGAATCATATTCGGAAAGCGCACGTTGTGAACATTTCCTCGCTTGTGTTTCAGTCCCTGGACAACCTCGGCACAGCGGAAGAGGTTCGATCCAAACGCCACTCCACCTCGGAGCTGGGAAACATCACGTACAGCGACGTGCGACAGGAAGGATGGCTGCACTTCAAACAGATCCTCACGGAGAAGGGCAAGGTGGGCGCGATCAGGAAACGGCTTCGGACGGGGAAAAAAGCCGCGGAAAACCCCCCGGAGGCTCACGTCTCGTCTTTTTGCTCCGCAGAAGGTGGGCAGCGGCATGCGGCCCTGGAAGCGGGTCTTTTCGGTGCTCCGCTCCCATTCGCTGTTCCTCTACAAGGACAAGAGGGAGGCGGTGCTCCGCGGGGCCACCATCGGCGGGGCGGCCGAGGACGAGGAGCAGCCCATCAGCATCCGGGGCTGCCTGGTGGACATCGCGTACAGCGAGACCAAGAGGAAGCACGCCCTGCGGCTGACCACGCAGGACTTCTGTGAGTACCTGCTACAGGCCGAGGACCGGGAGGACATGCTGGAGTGGATAAAGGTCATCAGGGAGAACAGCAAGACGGACAGCGAGGTCAGAGGACACAACGACACCGTTAGACCCGTACCTCTGTAGTTCTAGTACTAATGAAGTTGTGTGTGTGTGTGTGTGTGTGTGTGTGTTGCAGGAGCTCGGTTTATCCAGACAGGCCCTCATCAATAAGAAGCTGAATGATTACAGGAAGCAGAGGTGAGTCACCTGATAACTGATCGTGGATCTGCCTTCACCGCAGCACCTCAGCTGGAGTTAAACCCGCCTCTCTCTCTCTCTCTCTCTCTCTCTCTCTCTCTCTCTCTCTCTCTGTCGCCCCCTGCAGCCCAACAGGAAGTAAGCCCGACTCCTCCCCCAGGATGTCTCGCATGAAGCCTCCCTTCCTGCACGCCAAGGCGGAGAGCGCTGCGGGGGCGCCGCGCTCCCCCAAGTCAGAGGGCAAAGGTCAGTGTCGGGGATCGAGCGATCACACACACCTGCTCCTTATTGTGCTGGAATGTTTGTTTGTTTGTGTATTTTATTCAGTCAATTAAATCAAATACAATACAATATTATCCTATATAATATACAAACGAGAAAGACTGAAATGGTATAGGTAGAAGCAAAAAATGCTTATAAAGTCCTCTCCTAAATTAAAATAAATCAGAAAATGAATATGAAATAAAGAAAAGAAAAAAACAACAACAAACAAAATAAAAAATAAAATATATTTATATATATTACCACATACATCTTCCATATTAATACGTTTTTAATTACATTTATAACTCTAAAGAATAGTTTTATAAATAATTCCCTTGAAAACCAAAAAGCAGTTCACCATTCTTACATCCATTTCCTACAACAGAAATACATCTTCTTTTAATCCCTTTTTTAGCCTTTTGTACCGTGAACTCAAACTGTGTCATTGTTTTTGATTAAATGTCAGAAGTTATGAGATTTATTATCACCTGGAGAGAGCATTGTTTGTCCTGTAAGACGAGTTTCAGGTAGATATGAGGACAGCTCTGGTTAATTATGTTTTATATTTATTAGGGGTAATAGGCTGTGCTTATGAAAGTCTAAAATATCAGCTATAAGTCCTACATTGCAGCTTTATAATAATGCTAAGGCTTGCGCTACATATCATACTTGGTGCTCGTTTTCAATTTCATACATCCCATAAAAAAAAACATTTTCATCATTGCAATCATGACTTTTTATTTGTACCTTTTGTGATTCTTTGACCAGTTGTATAGAAGATATTTGAGATACGAATCAGGATGTGTTTAGCTCAAATATCAGTTTATGTCACGACGCAATCGCAGGAGGTGTACAATGAATTCTTTAAATAATATATCTGCAGATGTACGCATATTTTTATTTATTTAATTTTTTTTTTTTTATTTAATTTATTTGTTTTCCCCTTGTATATTTAGTATTAGTATTTAGTTTTGTGTTTTATAATTCTTTTTATTAATGCTCTGATGTGCACCGCTGCTGTGATTTTTGAAATGTCTCCACTGTGGGACGAATAAAGGAATATATAATTTAATACAATATCATACAATATCATATCATATCATATGTAACAGCCCTTTTTGGATGAGAGCCTTTAAATGTAAATAAGATAAGATAAGATATTAATTTATTAGTCCCACAGTGGGGACATTCAAGGATCACAGCAGCGGGTGTACATAAGAGCATTAATAAAAAGAAAAGATACAAATAAAAACACGAAACACAATAGTAAATACTAAAATACTAAATACTAAAAATACTAAATGCTAAATACAGGACCAACCGAGCCGCTCTGGGACACGCAGTGACGTTTTCTACCCGCTCTGTCCTCAGACGAGAGCGGTCCGCCCAAGTCTCCGTGGGGCATCAACATCATGAAGAAGACGAAGAAGGCGGGGCCTAAAGCTTTCGGCGTGCGGTTGGAGGATTGTCAGCCGGGTGTGATCAACAAGGTGAGCCTCCTCGCCGCCATCATGCAGCGAAACCGCCACCGACGGTTTCACGCGTGGCTGAACCCCGCCTCCCCTCTCAGTTCATCCCGCTGATCGTGGAGATCTGCTGCGGTCTGGTGGAGGACATGGGTCTGGAGTACACGGGCATCTACCGCGTCCCCGGCAACAACGCCATGGTGTCGGCGCTCCAGGATCAGCTCAACAAGGGATGCGAGATCATCCCCACGGAGGAGGCGAGGAGATCCGAATGCAGCCGGACATTTCACCGACGGGCGGCTTTCACTCCACAGAACTGTGTGGCTGACTCCTCTCCGTTTCTTCTTCTGTCAACAGAAGTGGCAAGACCTCAATGTCGTCAGCAGTTTACTCAAATCCTTCTTCCGGAAACTTCCAGAGCCGCTCTTCACCAACGGTTCGTCCCGACATGTCACGACAGGCCGGCCACGCGCAGCTCACACTGCCCTGCATTCATATCAAATGACTGCATTCAAAAGCTCCATTTCACTGTCATTGTTGTGTTTTTTATGTTCATATATATATATATACACACTACCGTTCAAAAGTTTGGGGTCACCAAGACAATGTTGTGTTTTCCATTAAAATTCACACTTTTATTTATCAAATTAATTGCAAAATTATTACAAAATATAGTCAAGACATTGACCAGGTTATAAATAAGGATTTTATTGTAAATATTAATGTTGTTCTTCAAACTTGTTGCTCAAATGAAGGCCAGTTTTAGAGCTTCTCTCACCAGCATAACTGTTTTCAGCTGAGCTCGCATAAAAAGGGTTTTCAAGGGTTTGCTACCCCTCCGTTAGTCTTCTAATAATAATAATACATAAAATTTCTATTGCGCTTATCATAGTACTCAAAGACGCTTCTAAGTACCATCAGAACATGGAGATGGGCCTCTAAACACCTCTGTAGAGACTTTATTACACACCAGAGAATAGTCATTTACCACATTAACTCTGTAGAGAGAGTATTTATGTCATTGAAAAAAAACGAAAAATAAGGACATTTCTAAGTGACCCTAAACCTTTGAACGGTAGTGTATATATATATATATATTTAAATATATATATATATATATATATATATATATATATATATATATATATACTTTTGTGTTTATATTATTATTAATAATATTAATATTTTTACATATTAATTCTACTTTGTTGCCCTTGTTTTTTTTTATGTACCTGGAGAGCAATGGGAAATCCTTACATGGCCAATAAAGGTGATTTTGACTGAATTTATATCTTGACAGACAAATACAACGACTTCATCGACGCCAACCGGATGGATAGTACATCAGACCGACTGAAGACCATGAAGAAACTGGTACGTATTTGTCTCTAGTCTGTGTGTGTGTGTGTGTGTGGGAAGACGTTTGGCAGGTTCAACCGGTTTATCAATACTGTAATTCTTCTGTTTTTTTATGTCACAGATCCGAGACCTTCCGGATTACTACTACCACACTCTGAAGTTCCTGGTCGTTCACCTGAAGACCGTCGCCGACACCTCGGATAAAAACAAGGTGCGTGAAACGCGCTCTGTCAATGAAACCAGAACATAATCGTGCATCACTGGGGAATATTTGCTCATAATGCATTTCGCCGTGTAGATGGAGCCCCGGAACCTGGCCCTGGTGTTCGGGCCGACTCTGGTTCGGACATCTGAAGACAACATGAAAGATATGGTCACGCACATGCCCGACCGCTACAAGATAGTAGAGACGCTCATCCATCATGTAAGAGCACCGCAACACACACACACACACACACACACACACACACACACACACGTGCAAACTACTCTTCTTCAAGATAAATATCTCTTTCTCTCCATGTCGTTCTTGTAGTGCAACTGGTTTTTCGCTGAAGAGCAGGACAAGGATGAGAAGGTATGCGCCCCGTATTGTTTCTTTAGACAGAGAGAGATATTTCAGGAGCCAGTGGAGTGTGTGCGGTCGCCCTGAGAACTGCCCGAGAATGTGTCGCTTGTGACTTCATTATCTGAGAATCTTTACAAGTTGGTGGGAAATATCTAAGAATCTGAATACGTTGTTTCGAGTCATTGTTCGCTACCACCCAGGGCAGCGGTCGGGAACCTGTGGCTCTTTCGGTGACGGCATATGGCTCCCAGACAATTTTGAGTTGAAAAAAAATAAAAATCTCTATCGCGCCAGATTACAGCAGAAGTCATTTAAGGTCCCTTTTCTTAAAGAGCACGTCTTTGTTCTTTTATTAAACTAAAGAGGCGTCTGTTATTGATCGTATCTACACAACAGCATGTCACTTCTGTCTATGTGACGCGTTAAAATTATACGTTAAAAAAACACCATATGGCTCTCAATGAAATATGTTTAGAAATATTTGGCTTTTATGGCTCTCCCAGTCAAAAAGGTTCCTGACCCCTGACCCAGGGGGATTGCTTCCTCTTTTTAAACTTACAAGTGAAATGTTTTAATGCATTATTGTGCAGAAAACATAACACATTTAGTTTTGTATTAAGAAGATTGTCCTAAAGTTCTAAAAGGTCCTTTAACCCTCCTGTTACCTTCAGGGTCAATTTGACCCCATTCAATGTTTAACGTCGGTGTTCTTTGGGGTCAATTTGACCCCAGGCTGTTTTTCACTGTCAAACATATAAGAAATAACAACTTTTTTATATATTTAAAGGGCTATTTAGGTCGTCAACAAACAAACATAAAGTACCTCACACTTGGGGAACAATATTAATTCTAATCATTTTCTGGAGGTTTTAATTGCTGGGGTCAAATTGACCCCAAGGGTAAAACATGTGAGTAAATGTGAAGGTAACAGGAGGGTTAAGAAAACATTTGCAACTTTAGATTTGACCTTGCGGTGTCCTTGTGGTAGACATCACAGATAACGTAGAAACAGTTCTGCACGTCTTTTTTAAAAGCCTTATCTGTAAAAGTCCCCCATTCACAATGTCAGTGCATACATTCCTACAGTTTTGCACGCTGCATGAATCCCCAGTTGTCCGTCTTCTAACCAAAGAGGCAGTAGAAGAATAGAGAATAGAAATATACTTTATTAATCCCCAAGGGGAAATTTGTTGACACAGTAGCACCGATAAACTAAACACAATAAAATATAAATATAATTAAGAAAGAAAGTGACTGTGCATAAAGTATAGTATGCAAAGTGAAATATAAAATATAAAATAAAATATATATGTATATATACAACATATATGTAAATACAGCAATGTAAAATTAAATAAAATATATATATATATATATATATATATATATATATATATAGACAGTAGATCACAGCCTTTCTTCTCGTCTCTCTTCCCTCCAGACGCCGGTGGACACGGAGGACGTGCAGCCCGCCCCCAACATCGACCACCTGCTGCCCAACATCGGCAGGACGGCGCTGCTCGGGGAGGCCTCAGGTGAGCCGCCGACCGCCCGGAGCCCATCGCCTGCTCGCTCTGACCGAGCCGTCCAATAGCGTTAGGGTAGATGTAATCGTAACCCAGAATTAATGCTGCTTTCCATTTCATGCTGGAAGAAAGGAATTCCCCACCAGTGTTTAGTTATTGCGGCGCGTGCTCTCGCCAACGGAGAGGGGAACAAATCTGGAGGATATTATGAAGTTAATTAGAAGGTCTGAGTCTTAATTCTCAAGAAAAAGACGTCAACGAGTCAGAAAATGAATCTTGTGGAACGGGAACGTGTTTTTAAGAATCTACTCTACCGTTCAAAAGTTTGGGGTCGCCAAGACAATCTTGTGTTTTCCATGAAAACTCACACTTTTATTCATCAAATTAATTGCAAAAGTAATAGAAAATATAGTCAAGACATTGACGAGGTTATAAATAATGATTTTTATTGTAAATATTAATGTTGTTCTTCAAGCTTGTGGCTCAAAGGAAGGCCAGTTTTAGAGCTTCTC
The DNA here is from genome assembly GCA_036178185.1 of Liparis tanakae. Taxonomy (NCBI): domain Eukaryota; kingdom Metazoa; phylum Chordata; class Actinopteri; order Perciformes; family Liparidae; genus Liparis; species Liparis tanakae. The sequence continues at coordinate 3,412,444 of CM070091.1, read as the reverse complement.
TCACCAGCATAACTGTTTTCAGCTGCGCTCACATAAAAAGGGCTTTCGAGGGGTTTCTACCCCTCCGTTAGGCTTCTAATAATAATAATAATACATAACATTTATATTGCGCTTTTCATAGTACTCAAAGATGCTTCTAAGGCGATAACACAATGTACCACTAGAACATGGAGATGGGCCTCTACACACCTCTGTAGAGACTTCATTAAAAACAGAGAATAGTCATCTACACATTAACTATGTAGAGAGAATTTATGATTCATTTAATGTTATCTTCATTGAAAAAAAAGAAAAATAAGGACATTTCTAAGTGACCCAAAACTTTTGAACAGTAGTGTATAAAAACGACTTAAAAGTGACTTTAGATTCCTCGTCAGATCGAGATCGCTCCTCGGAAGCGTGTCCCAATTTAAAGCCAGAATTCCCTCATTTCCAACAGAACTGGAACGCGGCATAAGAAATGAAAGCCTGACTTCCGTTAGTACTCGGAGTGTCTCTGTGTTTGATAGCCTACACTTCCTTTCCTTTCTGCTGACCTCTTTTTTCCTCCCCTCGTTGCTCATCTTTCACTCTCTCTGTACGTTTCTGCATTTCCTTCTCTTAGCTGAGCCTGTGGAGCAGCCACTGCGGTAGGATGGGAACTCCCCTGGCAATATGTGTGTGTGTGTGTGTGTGTGTGTGTGTGTGTGTGTGTGTGTGTGTGTGTGTGTGTGTGTTTGCGCGCGCAACCGAGTCCGTGCATCATAATGTGAAAGTGTAACAATGTGTGTGTGTGTGTGTGTGTGTGTGTGTGTGTGTGTGTGAGAGAGACAGGGTGTTAGTGTTGGTGATGGTGTGTGTATCCACGGTCTCATCACCCTCCTTGGAGTCTCTGTGAGAACATGTCACATGACTCGGGCATTACCGCCGTGTTAAAGCTGCTGCATCTGACACTGGAGTGTAGGCGGTGGTCTGTGGCCGAGAGACAATGACCTCACTGACGGCCCTTCGCTCTCCACTCGTCCTACACGCCAGTCTCAGTCAGCGTCGTCCAATCACCAGGCTCCTCCGGTCCCACTTACCTCTGAAGGGACTCTAGGGGGCGCCGTTTCTATCCCGACACCAGAGATATAATCTGATTTGTTCAGTCACACTTTCACCCTTCCTCCACGGTTTAGTGTTTTCTCGATCGAGGCCCAAGCCAACAGCAACATTACAGTCCTGATTCGGATGAAAAACATATCAGGGTTCGTACGGTCATGGAAAACCTTGAAAGGTCATGGAAAATTAAAATGGTCATTTCCAGGCCTGGAAAAGTCATGGAAAAAACTTTAATCATAAAAAGTTTTGGAAAAGTCATGGAAATTTGTTAAAATCACATGTTCATTTACGCCAAGTTTGAAATAATTAATATGTTTTTTAAAGAAAGACGCTCAAAATATAAGCCGACGTACGCTCTCGATACGCTACATTTTCTAAATTGTTCATGTTTATACCGAGATTTCAGTTTGGTCATCGAAATTTGGTTTAAAGTCCTGGAAATCCATCGGTCAAAATGTGTAAGAACCCTGCACATTCTAGAAGTGACCTTTCTAAGTAAGAACGTTTAGCAACTGAAGATCATCTTTCTTTCAATCATTTTATTTTAAGTTTTTACAAGTTACACCAGACAATCAAAAACGAATAAATACACAAATTAAAAAACTATACGGACAATCAGACAAATAAAATAAAATAATTAAAAAAAACACAAACAAGAATCATAAATCATCATCTTCCATATTGAACCAAGTGAAGATCATCTGTGATATATTTACTGACCCATCACATTATTTCCACTGTTTTTTCATTGATAAGCTGTTACCAGAAATGGTGACCTATTCTCACGAAAGGTCCCAGATTTGAATAACCGACATAGCAGAAAGGGACGGTTCCCGTTGAGCGTTCGTCTATAAATAGCAATAAAAAGTTCATCCTTGTCTCACATAGACTTAGACGATTGGTCACTTATCAAAATTGCTTTTTGCTGACTAATTCACTAATCAAATAATACACTTTGACCAATTAACTTTTTTTAAAACTAAATATATAATTGTGTGTGTGTGTGTGTGTGTGTGTGTGTGTGTGTGTGTGTGTGTGTGTGTGTGTGTGTGTGTGTGTGTGTGTGTGTGTGTGTGTTTGAGCGCTGTGAAGCAGAACCTTTCCCTCAAGGACACTTTGACACGAGGACTTTAGGACTCAGGGATCAAACCGCCTTGTAGTTAAAGGACGAGTCGGTCCACCCACTGAGACCCGCCCCTCTTCTGTGATTGGCTGCTTCAGCTGAAGCAGCCAATCACAGAAGAGGGGCACAACAACACTAGTGAATTACCTGAGAAAACCAAAGAGCTTTAATGGTGATGCACAGTATTCATCCACCATCTAGAAAGAGACACTCAAGTTAAACTGGATTGATTTTATTCTTGTTGCTACACGAAAAAACAATTCTTTAAAAGGCCGCCACCCCCGGCTTTCTCCACGGACTGCGACAGAAAAACAGCTTTTATTGGATTGGGGAGTAATAAAATATATTTCCATTCTATTCTATTTATCCTGCATCGCCGTGTTGGTGTTGTGTTTCTTTACACTGAGGAATCAAAAATAACGTCACGCCTCTCACCGCTTCTTTGACTGATGGATGTCACCGGTGTGTTTCTGTGATGTCACCGGTGTGTTTCTGTGATGTCACCGGTGTGTTTCTGTGATGTCACCGGTGTGTTTCTGTGATGTCACCGGTGTGTTTCTGTGATGTCACCGGTGTGTGCCGTGGTTTTCCTAATGCCTCCAACACCAAACCCCCCCGCTTTCCCCCGATCATCGCTCTTCCTGCACATGTGTAAACCGGCGTCTCTGTCCCGGGGTCACGGGGTCACGGGGTCACGGTCAGAGGGCACAGAGGAAGGCCGGCTCCTTCAAACTCAGGAGAGGAATTCGTCTCGTTATTCCAATTTTTATTTTCTGCAAATCAGGAAGAGGAAAATAAAAGCAGGAGACACTTTCGAGCCACGCCCCCGTCGGTGATGTCACAGCGGCTGCTTTTCCCCTCGACGGCGGGTAACAAAACACCGGCTGTGACATCGGGGTTTGAAGTGTGACTTGAAGGAGCAGTTTAAAAAAACTAGAGTGCCGATGGCAGCAGCTGCCTCTGTGTCCTCCTCCTCCTCCACCACGGCTCCGGCCTTTGGGCAACTCCAACGCTGCTGACCCACTGATGCTGTTGTTCTCCTCTCCCCAGACTCAACCAACAGTGACTCAGCGAAATCAAAGGTAACATCCTTTAACCTCCTGGTACTTCACATTTACTCACGTATTTTACCCTCGGGGTCAATTTGACCCCAGCTGTTAAAACCTCCTGAACATTATTAGAATTCATATTGTTTCCCACGTTTAAGTGTCAGGTACTTTATGTTTGTTTGTCCCTAAATAGCCTTTTAAATAAATGAAAAAGTTGATATTTCTTATATGTTTTACACAGTGAAAAACAGCCTGGGGTCAAATTGACCTTAAAGAACACCGATGGGTACAAGTTGTGTTCAGGACACTGAAAACATATCATCATGTGAATGTTATGTTTCCCCAAAAAAATAGGAAAAGTCATGAAATATATAGCTAAAATAATTATGCAAATATTTTTTTTTGTGTCAAATTGACCCCAAAGGTAATAGGAGGGTTAAAACAAGGAAAGCAATATCTAAAATATTGTTCCAGCGGTTATGAATTGAAGTCAAACACAATTAGGAAAAAATAATGAATAATACAATAAATTAGGAAAAGTCGTGAAATATGAATAAAAAAATATTGTGTCAATGATTTCTTTTAGAGACGTTAATTGAATGTGGTCAAATTGATCCCAAAGGTATCGCGAGCAGCTATCGTGTATCGTGTAGCGTTGATTTTATATAAAATTTAATTTTAATTCATTTTTACTATTTTTTTTAAATTTAAAAATTTTATTTTTATTTTTTATTAGATTTAGTTTAGTTTTAGTTTAGTTTAGTTTAGTTTTGTGTATCCTCAATTAAGAGGTTGATGGTTGCCTTAAAATAAAAATATATATAATTATTTATTTTTTTACCCCAAAGGTAATAGGAGCGTTAACATGGCTCAAAGTTACTCTATACCCCCCCCCTCCCCCACATACACACACACACACACACACACACATGGTTGAGACATATAGAGTGTCACGGTAACGTTTTCTCTTGTCGCTCCTTCCGGTTTCAGGGCTCTTGGGGGTCAAAGAAGGACCTCACACCCAAAGACTTCCTGACGCTGTCCATCATGTCGGCCGTCACGGGCCGCAAGCGCAGGAAGCGGCAGAACGGACGCCGCGTGGGCAGCAGCACCGACGACGACTCGGAGCACGAGCCGATCAAAGCCGGACATCTAGGGCCGGAGGAGGAAGAGGAGGCCATGTCGCCCGTGGGAGACGTCGCCCCTCGGGCGGAGGGAGAGGAGGACGAGGATGAAGACGAAGAGGAGGAGGAGGAGGATGAGGAAGTTGTGGAAAGCGGGGCGAAAGAAGAGGTCGAAGAGGCGGCGGCGGCGGCGGCGGCGGCGGTCGTTCCCGGTCGGCCGTGCCGTAAAGAGGAAGAGGAGGCGGGAGGAAGGCAGGCGCTCTCCGCGGAGGCGAAGGGGCCGCCGTGGAGAGCGCCGGACGACGCCCGCTCCATCGTCTCCGGTTACTCCACCCTCTCCACGCTGGGCCGCAGCCTGCGCTCCGAGGCAGGCGGCACGCCCGGCAGCGAGAACAGCGAGCTGGTGAGCGAGACGGACGAGGCGGCAGCGTCGCTCCGTCACCCAGGAGCGCCCCGACAAGCGCACGCCGCCGCCGCCCGCCGACGCGTCGCCGCCCGCCTCGCGCAGCTTCCTCTACGCGCACTACACGCCGCCGGTCCTCTCCCCCGCCGACCCGCCGGAGCCGGACTCGGCGGACCGGAGCGAAGGCGGCGCCCGCTCCGCCACGCCGTCCTCCTTCTCCTCTTCCTCGGCGACGCAGCGGCTGCACTCGCGGCCGTCCTTCAACTCCCACAAGCTGATCCAGTGCGACACTCTGGCCCGGAAGAAGCTGAAGTCGGAGAAGGGCAAGGCGCGCTCCCTGGACCTGCTGCAGCTGCCCGGGGTCGCCACGGTTGCCGACGGCGACGGCGCCGGGTCGGACGGGACGCCCCGAGCGAGGACCTCCAGGACCGACCCGTCGTCGGGCTCCAGCCAGGAGAGCCTGCGCCCGGCGCGGCCCAAGCCCTCCCTGCCGCCGCCCAGCGAGGCCGCCTCCTTCACGCCGACCGGCCCCGGCGGCGGCGGCGGCGGCGGGCGCTCCCTGGCGGAGCAGGTCCGCGCCCGTCTGCTGGGCTCGGCCGACGACCTGCGGCGGGTCGGGCTGCGCAAGCCGCTGTCGCCGGAGACGCGGAGGAAGAGGCGCGCCTGGCGCCGACACACCGTGGTCGCCTCGCCGACCGAGATCTCCGACAAGAGGCCGGCGCTGACCGTCAGCGACTTCCCGCTGTCGCCCGTCGCTCAGAACCAGGCGAAGCCTCGGGACGCCGACGGGCTGGAGCACGGGCCGGCGGCGCGCCAAGCGCCCACCTCCAGGTTCCACCAGTACCTGTGAGCCCAGAAAGCCCGGCCTCTGCACGGGGGTCCGGTACCGAGCCGCCGACCCCCCTCCGGGGTCGGGGGTCAGAGTGACCCAATGACCAAGTTCTTCAAGAGCAGCCCTCTCTTATGTGATGAGCTCCATGTGCACGGCGAGGGGTTTCCAAGTGTTGCCAAAGCTTTTTATTTTGTTATAATTTTTTTTAAACGTGTGCTTTTATAGAAATAATACAGAACCAGGGCGGAGACGTGAACCCACCTCATCGCGGTCTCTCTGCCTTCCCGGGCAGCATAAGTCGAAGGGTCGGATCCCTTCGAGCGACCAGAGGCGGATGCTGAAACGCGTCGTCCTTCTGGTCGTCATGGCGATGGTGCGTCTTATCAAAAAGTGGGTTTAACGGGCCCCACACACACACGTCAAACCGTTATCGGTCAGTTTTAAACTATTTCAAGAGAGCGCAACTGATTTTTTTACATCAGTCTTCGCGACGCGTTCCTCCTCAGACCAGAGACACTGTACTCACTCGTTTATACTCCGAGCAACCGTCGCCGTGGTTACCGCGCGGCAGTCGTCTCCCTCTACCTGTTAATAATGTCCGTGTGTGTGTGTGTGTGTGTGTGTTTGCGCAACCATATTTGTGATCATGTCTGAGCGTGCAGGTGTTTGTGTTGAACAATTTTGTAACATTTGTACAAAGCCTTGTTAAGTTAACCGTGTAAATATAAATATTATGTTATCATATTTGTTTTTACTTTTTTTTTTAAGTTCCTTTTTTTTTACGGTTTACAAAAGTGTGTACGAGCGCACGAGTCATTTTCCTTCAAGACGTTACTTGAAATGTTTCCCTTAATATATATATTTTTTGTTTTATATTCAATATATATATTATATATATTTTGTATTAAAGTAACAAAAAAAAGTACTTTTAGTGTTATTTCATCTGGGTGTACCTGTCCACAGGAGACGGCCTTCCTCTCTGATACTCAGCGCGGTGCAGAAACACCTTTACCTCACGGGATACACACTTATAAATAAGTATCTCTGGGGATTGTACTTCCAACAATGTTGCATCAACATGTACACAAACTTTCCAACGACTACATGTAGCGAGAGGAGACATCTGGTCATTGTTCTGTCGCGTCGGGCAGCTCCTCTATTGTTCTTCGTGTCTTTGATCTTTCCAGATCTCTGCTCGTATTTATTGAGCTCAAGACGAAGTGCGTCCCCGCTTGTAAAAGAAAAGCCGGGCGCCGTTTAACAGACTGTTAAAGAGATGATGTAGCGGCATATAAACGGATATGCATTTTCATTTTCTGTGGTAATCTTTGTGTGACACGAGGAGGAGTTTCCATGAGGCCAGGCGCTAATAAATCATAATTAAGAGGGTAAACCTCACAGTAGAGGAAACGAATACGGGATGAATCTATTGTTGTCATCTGTCGCCATGACAACAGAACACAAACGGGAGGACTTCCTCGGCTTCTTTCCATCTGACCGATCGAGACCCCGTGAAAAACGTAATAATAATAATGATAATAATAATAAATGATAAGTTCTCGTCTTGTCTTACCTCAAGATTCCTTCTACAAGTGCCTGATTTCTGGAATGTGTTTTTGTTCTGCGGTGCCACGTTGGGTTCTTATCTTTTTCCGTTTTCCTTTTGTTGTCTCTGGGTCTCCGCCCCTTCTCTCCTGTGGTTGACGGTATAACTAAGGCACTGACCCAAAGATGTGTACATTTAATACAAGCAGTCGAACTGACACCATTTTTTGTAATGCACACTTTAAGCCAAGGACATGTCTATGCACTCTTTGCCTTGACACAGGGCATTAACAGCTGTTACCGACGCTGCTCAGAGGCATAGTGCTCTCTCCATCCCCCACCCCCGCCTAGTGATCCACAGTGCGTGGATATGGTACACCTAACGAGCCCTGCTCTCCGCCGGCAGTAGGTCAAGTCAGACGACATCTCACACAGATGAACTAACAGCCGATGACGTCATCATGAAAGGAAAACTCAACAAGTCGGCGTCGACGTCTGAAATTTCTTACCTTATGTTTCATTGTTGTATTTTAAAGTCTTTTTGTACATACTTTCTTAATATGTAACATATTGTATTGTGTACATTTGGAATTGCATTTTTTTTTTTTTGGAGTATAACTAATATGAAAATGACTGGACTTAAAAGGTCGTCCACCCAAAACCATTTCCCTCACGGATGTGTGCTTTAAAGCAAGGTTATATGATGTAAATAAACAGAACTATGTTTAAAACTCATTTCTTAATCGTGTTTGGTTTATTTCTGTGATGGTGGGCAAACGTGTAGAGGGGGGCGGGGCTGTAGGCTCTTTAGAGGAGGAGCTATATGGCGCCCTCTAGTGGCTGAAGATGATACTGCCACCCAACCGAAAATGGAAGGAAACTACACACTTATAACTACGAAGACGTGTGTTTCTAACCTACACGAAGAGTTTTAATATTCATGTAATCTGAACATTGGCTTCAAATTTGAAAATCTACAGAAACGTATGATCCTTCTAGGAATACAGAGTTTTAATAAACACCATCTGCAGCAGATTATTTGGCTTTTCTGAGGACCAGCACACAAACAATGAGACTCAAAGAGTGGAATAAACCCATTTAGCATTTCCTCTCGCAGAAAGATCCACGCGAGCGTGAACCCGGAGTGGGTTAACCTTTCTGAAGAGCATCTCCATCATACCCCATCCCCCCTCCTGCTCCAGGGCGCTTCAGGATCTCCACAAGAAGCTTTGCGACTGTTTGTATTGCTGACAAAAGCCACGTCGTTTCACAGGGCGGCCTCCTGTGAGAGCTTTACGACACATGACAACACAATTTCAATTTTTTTTATTTGAACTTTGTTAACACACAACTGGTAAAATATTCACTCTGGAATTTACTTCTGTAAAACAGCGTTTGAAAGCTGACCCAATTAGCTGCAAGTTATTTATTTTTTGTTGGGAGGAAATTGCAACATGTACGATTTTTAAATTCAGAAAAACGGAACAGCATATTAGTTGGAACAAACAAAATATGATCGTGTTGTCAAATACATTCTCTTTATAAAAAGAATCTTATTTTGGAAATATTTACATGTCTTCTTGGAAAAAACAAAAACAAACTGAACTTCCTTACAGTCCGAATAGAAAACAAACGGAAAGTATTGCAATGCAACGGACTCTTGGTCCAAAAGACAAACAGATTACAGAAAAAAAAAAGAAAAAGGACTTTTTTTTTTTTTTAATAGTCCCATAGTTTACCTTTTTGAAAAAGGTGAACCGTGTCCTTTAAATGGTGTCGACTTGGCCCCTGTCGTCGCTCGGCTGGTTCTGCAGCAGCAGCTCCGTGTTCTGGGCCCTCAGTCTCTCCAGCTCCCGCTCCAGCTCTCGGAGCCGGACCAGGGAGCTCTCCACGGTCTGACCCGCGGGCTCCGCGGCGCGCCGCAGCCGGTTGTTCTCCTCCTCCAGCCGGGACATGCACTTCTCCAGCTCCAGGTACTCCTGCACCAGCTCCTGCTTGGTCATATTCTGCAGGCTCTCGATGTGGTACATCTCGTAGGTCTCAGAGAAGTCTCTCTGGAGAAACTCCCCACCTGCGTTCCCGGGTCTCCCGATGCCGTCGCTGCCTCCGCCGCTGCCGTGGTCGTCGTCCTCCTCCTCGATGTTGTTGTTGTCGAACAGGTCCTCCTCGCTGCCGGTGTCCTCCATGCGGATGCCGACCCCCGAGGGCCTCCTGACCCCGGTCTCGGTCTTGAGGTCGGGCTCCTCTCGGTCGTGCTCGTCCATCAGGAACTGGGTGGTGTTGTACGGGGCCACCGGGAGCCCTTTGGCGAACATTTCCTCTCTCAACCGGGAAGCCCGGGCCGTCTCCTTCTCCTCCAGGGCTTTCCTCTCATCCCAGCTCAGTTTGTAATAAGGCTTCCAGCTGCGCTTCTTCTTGGAGGTCCTGCGCCGGTGGCGCTTCTTGCCCGGGCGCGCATCCAAGCCGGTGTCGGAGTCGACGTGACTGTCCTCCTGCGCCTGGTTCAAAGTCTCCTCCAGCGGTCGGTCTTCGCCGTTTTTCTCCAGCGGGTTGTGGTTCCCGTCATGCCCCACGTTAACAACGGGCTTTCGGTGAGGCTGAGCTGCAATCGGGGACTTTGGAAGCACGTTTCCGGCTGCGAAGGCAGGGCACACCCCCTTCTGTCCGCCTTTCCTCTGCCATAACTTGTCTGTGTGGATGTCTCCACAGTGCTTCTGGTCTCTCTGGCGCCCCCTGCTGCCGTTCTCTGGTCTAGCACGGCTTCTGTCCGGGAGATGCTCCAACGCGTCTACGCTGCTCCCACCTGATGGACTGCCTGAAGTTTTCAGGTGATGGGTCTGCTCCATCGGCTCCGTCATCCTGAGGTTCCGCTCCGATAGATCCGCTCTAGCACATGTTGGATGGTGTTGTCGTTCTCAAAACTGATCTTTAAAGTTCGTTGAAATACGTCAAACTAAATTTAAACAATATATACGTACTCCAGAAACCACTAAAGAAAGTTAGAGTGTAAAAACAAACTCTCGCAGAATAAAAGTAAACTTCTGGACAGTAAACACTTGTTACTCCTCAAAGGGTTTGTCAGAGCAACTGTCGCTAACTACCATTAACTGTTTCGCTGCTGTCAGGACTATCGTTCACCGGGAGACGACGTTTCGCCGTCACAACAGTGTCCAGTGTGATACTCAAGAAGAGGGAGCTCGTGTTTATATACGAGCTCCGCCTCTCGTCGTGCGGATGCAGCTGTTTGTAACACCCGTTGGATTGTGGGACATGTGGTTTTCATTTCGATGAAGCACGGTCAGAGACCTCCGCATTGAACTACATAGTCCACAAGTCCACCATAACTGATGAGTATGTGAACCAATCAAATGGTAGAGACTTGAGCACGATAGGGTCCACCCCTCTGTTATTTGATTGGACAAGAGGATAACTTTGCTGTTGCTAAGCTTGAAGTATTTTCTGATTGGACAGCTCAATAGTCCATCAAAAGTACGTAATCCACACCAATAAAGCAGTCCGGAGAATTATATGGACGGTACTATCTACAAATTAAGGGGTAGTAAGAAAAGTGAAAAATTACAAGTTACATGAAATACTATATAATAACACAAGATGATACATGTAATAGAAAAAGAGTATTATATACGTAGGTTCAATAGGCCTTACTTTCATTTTCAGACCACACAGTCTTTCGCCGAATAAGTAATACAATGAAAACCCTCCTGCGTTCGAAGCAAAATGAAGAACACCTCTTACGGAAACTAGTCCGTGTTGAATATTCACGCTGGAAAATAACTAAAAACAGCTTACTTCCCAAATGCAATTATGTGTAATGCCTAGTGACATAGAAATGCGTCGTTTTGACGGCAGTTGGGCCATTAAATGAATCTGTATGCATATCCTGTGTGTTGTGCGGAGTGATACACTGTCGGCCATGGGGCTCGGGTGAACTCTGGAATCAGCGTAAACAATCGGCATTTATTGTCAAGCTGCTGCTACGACCACAGCTCCGAGCCCCTCGTTGTTTAAGGGTGGGTCCGGCGAGCTCACACTTGCTCAAAAATCCTGTTATCGCCGGACGAAGTGGTGTCGATCAGCTTTGAGTATTTCTGCGCAGCCCATGTTCTGAAATGCAGCGTTAGATTTACACTGTCGTGTTAACAGCGAAGGAGAAGCTAGCTAGCTAACGTTAGCTACGCCGTGTCGCTGCCTTAACTGAACACTGACTTAATTCATAAAGTGTGTCGCCAAATGCACTGATGTTACGACCAAAATAAAAGTATAGGCGATGTCGCAAAGCCCGTCGTGTCTTGTCATAAATAGAGTCGGTGTGTTTGACTCAAGCGCAATACTGTACATAAAGCCATAGTTTCTAACGGTAAAGGGAACTAAATTACCACGAACGGTCGATCCGTTTCAATTAAAGTGTTTTCGAAAAGGTTTCATATCGGCGACAGAGCGACAGAAAACATGCAACAAAGTAAATTAATAACACCACGAGTTACAAACGTAGCTACCGTTAGCCATTTGCTAACTAGGCCGTTGTGTTTTTATTGGGTCCGTGTAAATGCTGGAGCGTAATGTTACCCGAACAACACGATTTACGAGTGATTATGACTTTCTCTCGAATCAATATGGACCACCGTCTTTAAATGCTTGTCATCCGATTGAAAACGGCGCTTGCTATAATCTTTGGTATTAACCGTTGAACTGGGAATCTCGATGAACTACTTTAGTCCCAGGAAGTAGACGGGCCCTGACACTGAGGCTCTCCTTCAGGTTACTGATCGAGCTCTAGCGTTCGTGAAGGTTTTACACGCAAAGCTAACAATCTTTTCATGTCTACGTTTTCCATAACTTTGACGACAACTGTTGTCGATATCTGTGAGTTAAACTGCTGAATTTATTTATTGTTGGATAAAGAATAAATTATAACATTGTTATGAAGTATACACATCTAATATAGTTTTTTTTTGTGTGATCATTTTTCTTATATTGTCCATTTATACATTGCCATCTAAGGAGGTTTGCACACTGTCCCACTGTTCACTGTCAAATTGCTCGCCAATCTACTGGCTTCCTCTTTATCTGTGCATGTGTCACTATACCATGTACTCACACCCACAGGCCAATATTCTTCAGTTTCCACAAACCAATTGCATTAATGGATGAAATGCACTATTCAGTCTGACCTCTTTTGGTGGGTCTCCCAACACTGCTTGCAAAGACTGAATCCAATGGCTACCAACAACACAGGCCCACTGTTTCTGCTAATAGAACCAGGCAGAGTTACAGCTCTGGCAAATAAGCAAGCCAAGCTGGGAATCCTTTGAGGAAGACGTGATATGTTCCAGTTAATATGAAACCTAATGATGATGGAGATTGAGAAATCATACCCAGAGTTTCCATCTTCTCAAATCAAAAAGCGTTGCAGCTACAGAGCTCTTCCTGCATAGATTACAGTTTGTGAGGATTAGCAGCCATGACTTAATCTCTCACCATGTCTAACGTGGTTGTTGCTGCAATTGAGAGAGGATGAAAGATACAACAATAATTGTTTTAGACTTCTCGTGGCTGTACACCTTTTTTGTAATGGCTGATATTTATCTGTGCACGGGAGGGCTGTGCTTCTTTAGATTTCCATGAAGACAGCAGGTCCAGATTTGTTGCACTGATACGTCATCTGCATTAAATGGCTGAGTGAGAGAAACATGTACTTTAAGTGACTTCCACCCACCCCACCAAACTTGTTTGTGTGTGTGTGTATGTGTGTGCTGGTGTTTTGCTGCGGATCAGGGAAAATTATATTTAATGTTCTTCCTGACAGGACCAGTTTCAGACCACCCGGTGGAGCTCTGTCCCTCTCTGCTCTCTGTTATAACTCCATTACAAAGAGTTAATTAAGTTTCCAGCTGCTGCTCTACTAGTGTGGACACGTCTCCATCCATTTACAACACATAATCAAGTCTATTTTTATTTTTTTATACAGCACATCTCCATTTTGATCCATGTAGATACATCTGGCCGTACAAGATACATGTGACTTGAACATATTTTATTGTTGTTGTGAAGATATCTTCAATCCCTTGTCATGGCCAACAGGGGGCACTGCACTAAAACTGATCTGGAAGAAATACATGTATATATCTAGAGTAGACTATTAGTGCTAAAGGTGATTTGATGACCATGGGACGTGTTGGTGCACAATAAAAGGCAATGCATGGTCATCGATACTCAAACGACCATCCATACACAGGTAAAGTCCACATTATAATATATACTACTAAAGCCCAAATGCAAAGTTGTTCGGTTTGGATAGGTCACCTCTTTGCACATTATGGGTATAATGCACCATGTGTATACGTGCTTGTACTTTTACAACAGGAATAATTAAACATTCAGTATACATTATATCATCATCATGTACTGACTTAAGTACTACGATTTTAAACGTAAGCCTATAACTAAAGAAACACCATAATGTAGAATACTGTTAGAAGTCCTGCATTCAAAATGGTAAATACATGTGGAAATGTATTAGCATCAAAATATACTTAAAGAAGGAAACGGAAAAAGCAGAATAATTAAATATTCATGTAGTGTAGGCTGCATTTGAATAATGATGCATTGAAGTGTTACATGCATTAGCTGAATAACTTCTGGGAGGCTTGTGGGTCTTATATCAACCTATAATAATATACCATGGTTTATTTATTGATTGCGTATTAATCTAAACGTGCAAAGCAATTAGCAACTAAAGTACTACAACAAATAAAAAGGGAGTAAAACGTCTTATATTTTTAAATCTGACATGTAGTGGAATAGAAGTATAAAGTATAAGAAAATGGAAATACTCAAAAAGAACATGTATCCTACACCTCAACATTGCACTACTTGTCTTCAGGTACTGGACCATCCGTGGTTCGTCAGGATTTGTTGGGGCTGCGGGAGGAGGTGGGAGTGCGTAAACTGTGCGCCTTGTTTGGAGTCGCATTACGCACAGGCATGGGGAGCAACGTCGGGGAGGGACTCGACACATGTGGGAAACGAGTAACTGTTGCGCTCCGCCGTCCCTCTCCTTTTGGGGGCCTTTTCTTGGACAACACACATCTGCGCTGGAGGACGTACACCTGCACGCTCCCGGACTTTTAAGTTCACGTGCAAGTCTCGAGTCTGAGCGCTGCAGCCCGCAGTTACTTCCGCTGAAGTCGTAATCATGTTGGGCAGCGGTAAGTCAACGGCCTCCGGCTCCAGAGAGCCGAGGAGGAAAGGGGCTGAGAAGGCGGCGGACCCCATTAAGAGGCTCGGTAAGGACACATGCACACTTTCCAACTCCTTTCTGTTGCGGCAAAGTTACGACAATGCGCTAAATGTGTGGACATCTCTCGAGTTCAGTGTTGTTCCCACTGCGGCATCACCTCCGGACATCACTGGTGTGCACCTATCTGAGTATAAATGGATTAGGATTGTAATCGCACTAAATAATGTATTCATATAGTTCAGATGGGAGTTAGGGCGATATTTGTTGTATTTTAGTAATATAAAGATACTTTTATCATGGTTGTGTTATAATGACATTGATGTAGTACTTTTTCAATACCTTTTTAAATATAAGATCATATTTTCCTTGGGAGAAACAGTATTTGCTATATATACTGAATACTATACTGAAACCTGTGTTTGCTCATCAATGACTGTGTTTACTGGCCACGTGCTTGTGACCTAGTTGCCCCCGAGTTAAGCAATCAAGTAATATAGTCATATTAATAATAGATTTATTTTATAAAGCGCCGTACAACACATTTAAAAACAGTTAAGACAACTGGAGTAGTGGATGTCATTAGTGAAAACAGCTTACAACACATGACGAATAGCTTTTATTTGTTGTTTATTGCTTTAACTCCCCTGTTTCCTTTAGGGTCAATTTGACCCCATTCAATGTTTAATGTTGGTGTTCTTTGGGGTCAATTTTACCCCAGGCTGTTTTTCACTGTGTCAAACATATAAGAAATATCAACTTTTTTATATATTTAAAGGGCTATTAAAGTAGTCAACAAACAAACATAAAGTACCTCACACTTGAGAAACAATATTAATTCTAATAATTTTCTGGAGGTTTTAATTGCTGGGGTCAAATTGACCCCGATGGTAAAATATGTTAGTAAATGTGAAGGTAACAGGAGGGTTAAAAAGAGCTCAACTCACTGAGGCTCCTCTGCAGACTGCAGCGTACTCTCTCTCTCTCTCTCTCTCTCTCTCTCTCTCTCTCTCTTTCTCGCCCCTCGCTGATTGGCTGCTGCAGCCCTCACTCAAGTACTCTCAGCTCATGGCGACACCTCGCCCCAAAATAAACACCTGCTGAGCAGTAACAGAGCACCTGTCAGAATCCCTAAAAAGACACGGGAAGTCTGGACCACGCTTTTGACCTATTTGCAGCTTATATATCCATTTAAAATAAAAAATAATTTATTTTTGTCACGATATTTGGCAGATTTTTAATATCGAGACAGTATAACATCAAGAATCAAATTCAATTGAAGTTGTTTACAAACTATACAGAGCATTGGGACATTTTAAATATTGTACCCAGGATTTCACAATCAAATACAGAAGTATTTCCCCAAAGGAAAATGTCTCATCTCTCTCTTCTCACTCTTTAAAATGAATAACCTCACGCTGGTGCTGATGATCTATTTGTTTTGTTGTTACGTATCATTTAGTTTATTATAGAATTCAGAAAACTAAGATCCTGCTCCAAACCCCCTATTTGTCATGCCTTCACAGCGGTGTGTGTGCAGGGATCTCGACCGTGGCATCGACACAGCCGACTATGTCGAAACTCTGACACTATGTGGATACTTGTTGAAGCATTACTGATGCTAGAGTTATGAAACTCTATCTCTGTGCCTGAAAATGTAATACACAACTGTCAATTCTATATTCAAGCGTCCTGCTAATACTGAATAATGAAGCCATTGAGGTCAACGCCCCCGACCCCTTTCCCCCCCATGTGTCGTCATAAATCAGTCTGTTGGCCTTCAACCCCACAAGTCTAAGTTATGTTTAAATCCTTTAATTACTTCAGATGGAAAACCCCACACACTGTACTCTTGTATGGATGGGATTTTGTGTCATGTGAGTCACATGAGTAGTCTTACTTGTTTGGTTAAAGATTTCAAACCTACTATAAGCCTTTTCCTACGGATAAAGTTTCACGTGAAATCGAGGTTTTTTTAGTTTTGAGATAATCTTTGAATCAGACAAATGTACACACGGATAAATATGTGCCACAGACGTCCCCTGAGGGGGTTCGTGGATTTGGTTTCAGGGAGAGAGTCCGAGGTTGTTGGTAGTGTTGTGTGTCTGGAGGTCTGTGGCTCTGTGATGGTGACACACATGCAATGAGTTTATTGTGAGAACAAATATGATTTACGCAAACAAAATACACAACTTTATTGGTTGAGGTTTGCAAAACACAACAAATCCATGTGAAACCAAATCTAGAATGCTGCTTTTACATTTTCAAACAATATTACTCAAAAGGAGAAAGAAGAAACTAGCAAACTGTTGTATTAGTGGCTTTCCCTAAATGAGTTTAGAAAAGTAATTTTGAACAACACAATAGGGAAAGTGATTCACTTTATAATTATGATTAATGTGACATCAGAATAAATACTAATTCCCTTCCATCTTTCCTTCTTTCTCAGTTTTTTAAGTAATTAACAAACTTGAACATGTAAAAAATCCAATTTTTAAATCAACATATCAACATCCACAAGAAACAAACTCACCTTCAACTTCTCACACAATCAACTCGTTAAGGATCTAAATGTCACAATCAAAAGTAGATATTTACGTTGCAATAGCTCTGTAAGCTGCACGTAAACAATTACTTCCTTAAGTGTTCAGGGACTCCTCACTGTCTGTTCATATCCTGCTTATTAATAAGTGAATAAAGAAGTTAATTATGAAAGATAATTAACAGAATGCTACTTATTTTCAGTATTCTGCTTCATGTGCTCCATTAATTCTTCATTTCAAAATAACCCTCACTTCTTCTGTTTCTAATTATATTAACGGAGGATCTGTTCTCAGATCAGCCGCCGAGTGTCCCAACCACCTTTTAATTTTGTATATCATCATTTGCATTAAAGGCCGGAGCCTTTAGTTATCAAGCTCCTCTTTTATGGAACCAGCTTCCACCTTCAGTCCGGGAGGCAGACACAGTCACCACATTCAAGAGTAGACTGAAGACTTTCCTCTTTGACAGAGCTTATAGTCAGGGCTGAATCAGGTTTGCCCTGGTCCAGCCCCTGGATATGCTGGTATAGGCTTATAGCTGCTGGGGATGTTTAGGATGCACTGAGCACCTCTCTCCTCTTTTCTTTCTCCTATGGATGAATCTTCATCTCTCCATCACACATGACTAACTCTGCTTTCTCCCCGGAGTCCTTCTGACTTCACGTCTCATGGGGTCATGTGACCCTATGAGACGGCATAGATTCCATCTGCTGATGGACCTTCGATGGTTGGATCGTGAGTTCCTGTCGCCAGCTGTGCCACTGCCCTGCTGGGACTCCGCCCACTCCTCCACTTGGGAGGTCTCCAAACTCTCCATCGTGGAATATGCCTAAATATGAACTATTGATAAACTCTGTCAGATTCCTTGAATGTATTTTAACTCTAAATAAGTCCTTCTGTACACATTACATCTATTGCATCTGTCCATCCTGGAGAGGGATCCTCCTCTGTTGCTCTCCTGAAGGTTTCTTCCCTTTTTCCCCTGAAGGGTTATTTGGGAGTTTTTCCTGGTCCGATGTGAGGTTTTGGGTCAGGGATGTCTATGTGTACAGATTGTAAAGCACTCTGAGACAAATTTGTAATTTGTGAAACTGGGCTATACAAATAAACTGAATTGAATTGAATTGAATTGAACCCGTCTCGTGGGGCCAGCTGTGAGACTGGATTGAGAACGTGTAATTGACCCTTTGCCTGTTGCACGTCAACGACGCCCCAACTTTTCTATCTTTATGCGAGTGTAGAATCCTAGCTGACTCTGGTGACAGTTGTTATGTCGAGAGAAACGTGAACCGTGTCCCAGGACAAGCTGGTATCCGGGTGTGAGTGAAGAGGACTCACGCTGACACGATCTAATACTGACCAGCATGATACGGTTATTTTCTTTCTGATCCTCCTCTTAGTTTGAAGGCGCTCCCGCTGCTCATAGTGTGGACACACGTACCCCGAGATAAATATTCCTTATGGGAGTGATTCGAATGTTTCTTGTTTTCTCACAGCTGATGTTTTTCATTTCTCTCATGGAGCTCTCTGGTGATTTGTCAGCTGGTCCACCACTTTGGTACAGCCTGAAATACTATTAGCAACTATTAATTGAGGCATTCATGACTGCCTTAGTTGTCTTCTAGCTCCAGCAGACGGTTTTCACTTCTCCTGTGAATTCACTCAACATCTGTCAGAACAGATTGCTTCAAATTTCTGGACAGACATTCGTGGTTTCCTTTTGACCTTTCATCCAGCGCCGAGGTTCACATTTATGCTTTTAGGTAAAATATCTCAGTTTGATGGATATTCACTGACATGAGATCGAGTGCAGACATTCGTTTCCTCCACCGGATGAATCATAATCACTTTGGCAATACCGTCGCTTTCTATATAGCGTCATCATTACAGTGAAAGTTCTGTCTCGTATTGTTTATGACCGGAATCCCCGCAAAACTAATCAGCCTCAGCTGCACTTTGTGTTTATGACCAACACATGCTGGCACGACGCACACATGTTAAACTGAGACGGTGACGATGCTAAACAATCGACCTGGGGAACATCAGGATGTTAACATGGTCACTGTTAGCATTTTAGCATGTTTATGTTTGCATTTCAAACAAAACACGGTTGTGCAAAGTCACAGAGATGCTGGTGTGGCTATCCAAATCCTTTTAATGTTCATCACCAAATACCTTTGATTAATTTAATTCCCATCAACCTCAGATGCACTCTGTAGTCTGTTTAGTGCTACTTAGCTAATGTTAGCATGCTACTCTTGTGCTAAATTGAGCTAGTTAACTTGATGAACATTACATGTGCTTTACATTACATGTGCTGAACATTACATGTGCTGAACATAACATGCGCTTAACTTTACATGAGCTTAACGTCAGCATGTTAGCATTGTCATTTAGAGCATGTTAGCCCGCTGGTGCTAGCTTTTGGCACGGCTGGGCTGGTGAATTGGCAGCTAGCGTTGCTGTCGACTCTTTTAATTCTCGTCGCTAATCCAACTTGGCTCATTTGGCTGCTTTCACAAGCGGTGTTGAAATGCTTGTAGTGAAATACATTAGCATGGTTGCTAGCCAGTCGTCGTGCAGGGTCGTCGTGCGTTTGACGAAAGGGGCGTCAACCAGATTTTCTGCAGGAGATAGTGAAAAGAAAACACAATTAGTTTCCTAGCTTGATGAATCATGCCCTTCCCTTCACTTACACCCTCAAATAAAGAGGTCTTCAAGAGCGTATGCACATAGACATTTTCATAACCGATAAAAAGTCTATGAACATGTGAATGTGTCTCTGTTTAAACAGACTGTGGATGGGCCAACCCTTTTAGGCTTGTGCTCACTTGTTCTGCGAGATAAAAACAAAGCAGGTCGAAAAGCAAAAAATGTGGATTTGGCTGGAGAGGCAATAATAAGAGGCGGCAGCGGGTTGAGACTGAGGCAGTTAATAAGGCTGTTTGGGCATTTTAGCGTGATCGATGACCTGCAGTTAATCTGGCCCATGCCTGTGGGAATGCCTTGCATGTGGTAACAGCTTGGAAAAACAGGGTTGTTATGGATGGAGGGCTAGGAGGGGGATTTCTTTGTGTACGACCCCGATGGGGAGAGATCCGCGGCTGCACTCGGTCCGTCTCTCGTTAGGGGGAGGGAGCCGAGAGCCGTTTGTGTTGTGCTGTAGCTTCTGGGGCCTTCTGAGGAAGTTTATTAGCCAACTATCACCAACAGTATAAGTACTGTGATTTAAGGGAAGGTTAGAGGAACTTTGCCAACTGTGTCTTGACAAATCTTTGTAGGTGAGCTGGACACTAAATCCTGTAGAAGAATCCAACAACAGGGAGAGTTGGCTTGAACTTTTCCTTTGAAAAGCCCTGAAAGAGAAAAATGCCCTGTGAGAGACCCTATTCATCCCTGAGAAAAGAAGCAATGAAGCGGAGCTGAATGTGCTGTATTAATAATTAGTTAACTCATTATTATACAACATAATGCATCTTAAGTAACCAGTTACTTACTCTAAAAACTACATACATGTCACCATTCAAATCTTTTTTTATCACATTTTACATCATTTGGCAAAATGTTAATTTGCTAACCATCAAACCACTTTTGATCAATTTCATACCTACTTGCTACTTGTTCTGGGTGACATTCAGCTTGGGGCTTTTAACACATGTCCTCCACCCCTCCCTTTAATATCAAATAATGGCAAAAATGCCCCCCAAAAAAACGTGACCAAGATAAATCAGTATATGTGTTCTAAAGAAGCTAAAATGTATTAAAAATAATAAACGAAATATTTAAAAAATGCTTCATTATTTCCAACTTAATTTGAAGAAAAAACATTTCACGCATTTATCCAGAATATATAATTGTCCAAATATTCACCCAAAGTTAAATTTTACATCATTTTACATTTAACCAACATGTCCACTCCACATTATTGCATTGCACCCTGAGTCATCTGTGGGTCTGTCATGTTTGAACTAGTGTGTAAACATTCCTTGCATGTCCTTTGAACCTCAGCCCTGCTGCCCAGAAAACATCCTTAGATTTAGACTACAGCTGTAGCTGGATATTATATCATTCTCGATTATTTCACACGTTGTTTTGTTTTGATTACTCATTTAAATGTTTGGTCTATATCATGTCAGAGATAAGCCTGTCACTGCTCCTCAGAGGCCAAGGGGGTCTAATAAACTAAGATGTAAACAAAACCAGCTCATGCAAAAAAGAAGAGGCCTTGTAAATATATGTATCTTGTGCAAGAATTTGATTTTGTGATTGATCATCAAATTTTTCTGTGTTTTGACAAGTTATAGCAAATGCACCAAACAGCAGCAGCCTACATAGTTCCTTGTTTTCCTTTCTGTGTTTCAGTGATACCACATGACTGGGCGTGTGTCCACCATGCCTCCTGCAATGATCTTATAAAACGTTCCCCTATCCTTTCAGTACTGACAACAAATAATGACTCTGTTCTCAGGCTCTGAATTTAGTTTGGCTTTTTGATTAAATATACATGTGATGATAATAGCTAGAGGTAACTACTGTCTGTTAAGATACTGTCTGTTGGCCTGCTACTGTCCCAAGAGAGCTATACATCTACAAATCATCATGGCTGATTCATATTGAGGAATTCGATTTCTCTCAGCTTTACATGCTTTGCATGTTTTTTCTATTTCGTAAATTCGATAAACATTACTTAACAGGAAGTCACTTTTTAATGCAATCCACAGCAGCTTCACTCAGCCCACTGAAACCTTTAGCACAGGCCATTTCCTCTGAGGTTTGTATATGAAACACAGCCTCGGCTCGAGGGTATAAGCAGCAGTCTTGAGTGTATGTGTGCGGTCGGCTCGACAAATACAGTCAACAACCTTTTTGGGGGAACGGGACTCTTGATGTTGTATAACTCTGTGAACTTCTATTTGGTTAACCAGACAGACAGGAACACACTTGAAATGTGTAGACTATGACTAAATACCTGCAATACTATCAGCCTCAGCTGGACTTTGTGCTCATCAACTTAAATTAGCATGCTTATATGCTAAACTAAGATGATGAACATGGTAAACATTATACCTGCTGAACATCAGCATGCTGGCACTGACACATTGGGAGCATGTTAGCATTTAGCATAAAGGAACAACATGTCGGCTAATCACAGCCTCACAGATGTGCTACGAGCATAGCCTTGTTAACCTTACAGAAATATTAGGATTTACCCACAAATATCCCAAGAGAAATGATTATGTTATGATTAGAAATGTTTTTAAAAACCTTGAATCCTCGCATGTCGACACAATAAAACAACACAAACGGAATCACGGTTTGTTTTTACAGTAAACTTCACGTTTTGTTTTGTGTGTGTGTTTGTGCGCTTCAGGGCTGCTGGACAACGAGGACGTGCGCGTGATGATGCAGGGCTGCAACATGGTGAAGGTTCGCTCTTCGCGGTGGCAGAAGAGCCGAAATCTGCGGCTCCTCGACGACGGACTCACTGTGTGGTGTGAATCCACCAAAATCTCCCGCAAAGCCAAAACTCAGCAGACATGTGAGTATCGCTAAACTGGCTTTGAGAACAGGGGGAGTGGGATGGAGGGCCCTGTAGTGTTTGTGTGTGTGTGTGTGGGTGTGTGTGTGTGTGTGTGTGGTCCGCCTTGAGCAGATTAGGAGGGAGGATCAAGGTGAAAAATAGAAAAAGGACCAAGAGTTAGTTACAAGAAGTGAGGTTAAGGAGTAGCTCTGAAAGCGAGAGTGCTCATGAATAGAAATTGCTTTTAGGAGAGGAAGCCTGAGCGATATCAGATTAGAGGAAAAGGGGAAAGGAAACTTATCCACGGGGTACAAATCAGAGAAAGACCAGCAGGACTTCCACCGGCCTAGACTGGGATGTGAGTCACGGCGCCAGCTGATTGTTCAGAGTTGTTCAGCTGTTTTACGTTGGCTCGATCTCATGCTCATTATTAGGGCTGTTTGTTTACATTTCAAGTGTGGACACTAATCATGGGCTTTGTGGTCGGGCTAAACAATAATCACGTTGAGTTTATGTGCCGATTCATAGACCTGGACTCGGGAGGAGTCTAGTACACGCCGAGTTATCCTGTTAGCGAAAGAAATCAAAACAATTTAAAAGTAAAAGTATCTGCGTTGCTATGTAAGAATAGTGGATGAATGAATTTGAGATTTATTTATTTCTGTGTGGACTGACTGCAATGAAAACGCAGAAACAATGCAAAACTCTAGTAATTTAACTATAAATTGCACCAATATTCTCAGTGTGTAAATAAGAGGAATTTGATACACATGAAATTTAATATCAGGGCACACACATTATATTTAATTGTAATCCTCCACTTCCCTAATTGTTTTAAACTACCATGTTTTAGCTGCAATGGCACACAGTGTCCGACTTACACCAGTGGCTCAAATTAACTAAAATACTTGAAAGAGTCCTATAAAATGGAAACAGAGACATGACACCTATTTGGGACATTAACCTAAAAAAAAACTATATAAATGTGAGGACGATGGTGTATTTTATATATGTATGATTTATTTGTAGAAATTACAAAACAAGACGTATAGTACAATATACCTCACAAATTAGGATTGAAAGGATAACATATCACACAAGCAAATGGTGAGGCTACACGTTACAGCCCCCCCCCCCCCCTTACCCAAATGAAATATACAACAAGGCAATTTGATAGACAAACAGAAAATAACATCATAAAAGCAACCAAAACCCAACATCAACTGGCTGTGAAACGCTTGTAGTGACAGATAATATTGTGGCCACCTTCTCTGACCTTCAACTCTCTCACATCGACTCACATACATCCACTCACACACACACACACACACACATATCCACTTGCATTAATCTAGCAGTGTAAATGAGGAAGAACAAATTATAATAAATACTGTGGCAGTGGGGTGTGTTTAGGCTCGGCTGCAGAGTGGGTGGAGCGGGGGTGTGGTTCAGGGAACGGGGTCTGATTGGCATCAGCTGGACTGATTGGTAAATCTGTCCAGCTGATGCCAATCTGATTTTGTGTATTTGGGAGGCTTTGTCTCTTTAAAGGAGCCGGACGGACGGACTGCAGATGAGAGAGCAGTGAGCAGGGACACGGTCGGCGAATAAAGCTTGTTACCGAAAGTACCTTTGGTTGCGCATTCTTTGGTGCTTGTGGGAGGAAACCTACTGGTGACGGCCTCAAACCTGTCACAAATACCTTAAATAAACAGAAGATGGTGTGTTTTAGAGAGCGCCACCAGCCCGTTTAACCTCAGCAGAGGCTTTTCACCTGCCGCATGTTGACACAGCATTCAAACAAAAGAGATTAGACTCTGTAGAGATTGCCAAAGTGCAGGATATTTAGGTAATCTCACATTTTCTTTCCGTTGCATTTCTTCGGAGCTAAATCTTCTCCTGGAATGAAAATGTACTGCAAGCTGGGTGAGAAACAATTCTGTATAACCCTCTAATATTTCTGCTCCACGTTCTAGCTCCCCCACCTGTTTCCGCCCTTCGTCCTGATGTTGAAGTGCAGTTTATTGCTGAGAGCGGGGGGGGTCAGGTTTGGTATAGGCCGTCTTGATTGTGCTCAAGCAGCTCCAGAAATAGACCTAGAGTGGTCAAGTTGCTGTGTAAACCCCCCCCCCCCCTCCCCCCTGCAATGAAGTCAACAAATAGTACGAGGACAGCCGAGCCTCTTTAGACGGATACCGATAATACTGCAGGCGGCCGGGGGAGCATATCTGTGTGTGCTTAAGTGTGTGTATGTGTGAATTCAGGATAAAGGGTTGGCCCGGTTTCTTTTTTTTCCGAGCTCGGGGCGGGGGTCTCCAGGTCCAGTGGGATCTGGGGCCTGCAGTTCAATGCTGCTTCTGATGCTCTCAAGCACTTGGCATGGAATGCAACCCTTTACACTTCTGCTGGCCCTTTCTAAACTACACGCACACACACACATGTCCACACACACACACACCCACACACACCCACACACACCCACACACACACTGCGTCTCTGGGTAAACAAACAAAAGAGGAATGTGGAGTAATTTTGAAGAGGTGGACTACAGAGGCTTTGTGACCTCCAGCAGCAGAATGAGGCGATTGTCATGGCAGACACTGCTCGTTACCCCGCTGAGGGATCGCCACGCAGCAGGCATCCCACAAACAGACCGGCTCCTGTGCTGAATCAAGTTGTTGTGTTAGAATCAGCTTGAAGCCAGTGTGTGTGTGTTTGTCTGTTCTGGACAAAAAGTGTTGACCAGACTCACCAGCAAATGTGAAATCAGGTCACGTGAAGATGTGGATCTCAATCTTTTTGTCCCATAAAAATCAGGTCACGTGAAGATGTGGATCTCAATCTTTTTGTCCCATAAAAATCAGGTCACGTGAAGATGTGGATCTCAATCTTTTTGTCCCATAAAAAAAATCGTTAAATATGTTTTCGGCCTTGCTGGCATAATTCACGTCGGGATGGCATTGTCACGTCTGTCACGTCTTATGCTCCAGACTGAAGGAAAACATCTTTATCTAGAACGGGCACTCGGTAGAACGCATACCTTTGCATATCACAAGATTGAGCATTGAATTATGAACATTTTGGCATTAGTTGCATGACAATTGGATATAAATTGCCCGTGCTATGGTAAAAAGAAGATGTTGACCTTTTCATGGCCTTGACCTTGACCTTTGACCCGATCGATCCCAAAATAAAATGGTCCCCGGATAATAACCAATCATCCCACCAAATTTCATGCAATTCGGTTCAATACTTTTTGACTTATGCGAATAACACGCACACATACAAATACATGGCGATAAAAACATTACCGTCCTCATTTTCAATGTGAAGGTAATAATGCCCTGACTTTTCATCAGGTATATTTAATGTTTAACACACCTAGGTTTAGATCAGGGACTGACAATTACTTCATTATTGATAATTTAGTCTATGAAACACCAACAGTGGTGAAACATACTCATGACAACATCCCAGAGCCCAACACGGTGTCCTCTAAATACCTTGTTTTATCAGTCTAAAACCCACATCATGTGTTATTTATTGTTATACATATCAGAATCAGAATCAGTTTTATTGGCCAAATAAGTTTGCACAAACAAGGAATTTGACGTGGTAAAGTGACTCTCAGTGTGCTTACACAAATTATACATTACAACACAATACAATACAAAACAATACAAACAGTGCAAAACAGTGCAACGGTCTAAGAAGTTTAAGAAAGTGACTTAAGAAAGTATATACAAAGCGGAATGTGTGATGGCAACAAGCAGCAAAAGCTTGGTTGACTACTATAAAAATAGTAGTCAACCAATGTGTTATTCCCAGCTCTACCTGTGGTTTATGACTGAACATCTGCGAAACGAGGGACATTCACGGCCTCGGCTGCACTTTGTGTAATGAGCTAATGAGCAAAAGTTCCATGATCGACTAAGATGTCATGATGAGCACGTTGGCGCGCTGATGCACGCCTCACAACATGTCTATAGACACATTTTTACATTTTTAACTCTCCTGTTACCTTCACATTTACTAACATATTTTACCCTCGGGGTCAAGTTGACCCCAGCAATTAAAACCTCCAGAAAATTATTAGAATTCATATTGTTTCCCAAGTTTTAGTGTGAGGTACTTTATGTTTGTTTGTTGACTACCTAAATAGGCCTTTAAATAAATAAAAACGTTGATATTTCTTATATGTTTGACATAGTGAAAAACAGCCTGGGGTCAAATTGACCCCAAAGAACATTGATGCGTACAAGTTGTGTTCAGGACAGTGAAAACATATCTTGTGAATTTTATGTTTTCCCAGTTGTCCCCAAGAAATTAGGAAAAGTCATAAAATGTATAGCTAAAATAATTATGCCAATCACTTTTTTTAGTGACCTCAAATGTTGAATGGGGTCAAATTGACCCCAAAGGTATATCAAAAAAGTTGATATTTCTTATATGTTTGACACAGTGAAAAACAGCCTGGGGTCAAATTGACCCCAAAGAACATCGCCGTTAAACATTGAATGGGGTCAAATTAACCCTGAAGGTCACAGGAGGGTTAAATACCCCATAAATAAACCCTCCAGATTATCAGTTAGAGCCACCATGAGGTTATAACGACTATAGAAACTTTTTAAAATCCCTGCTCCTTCACTGTCACACAGAATATAACTGAAGCGTTTCATTTTGTGTGCTTTAGGGCAAAGTGTGGAAAGTGCGTGTTATATTTGGGCTCATGAGCCTCTTATAGCGCACGATGGTTGACCTTCAGCCGTCTACGCGACAACACAAGAACTCTTCTTCTCCCCCTCTCCTCCTCCAGTCGCGGTGGCCGAAGTGGAGTGTGTGCGTGAAGGCTGCCAGTCCGAGGCGCTGAGGCGGCTGTCCGGCTCGGTGCCGGAGAGCAAGTGCTTCACCGTCGTGTTCCGAGGCGCCAGGAAGAGCCTGGACCTGCTGTGCCCCTGTGAGGAGGACGCTCAGCGCTGGGTGCGAGGGCTGCGCTCGCTCAAGGAGCACGTGGCCGACATGACTCAGAAGCAAAAGCTGGACCAATATCCTGCCCCATGTTTATTTTGTATTTTTTTTATATATATGTTTATTGATCAAACCTGAGAAGAATTTTTTTTTTTATACAAGCTGTGATTGTAGTTAACAGGGTTTGACCGGCTTTTTTCTTCTTTTTTTTTAACTCACAAATTCAAAGGAAATGGCATACAGAGGGAAATAAAACTACATAGTAAAATGAAACAAAAATACAAAATAGAAGAATGAACAAAACAAAAACAACAAGCAAACAAATGGAAAGGGGAGGAGGGGAGAGGGGGGGGTTAGCTGTTGGCAGAGGGCTGGCTATTTGCATAAGAAAGGAAAGGGTCCCAGGTTTTATGACATTTCTTCAGAGATCCTCTGACAGTGTGTTTGATTTTTTCAAGGTGTAGAAATGACATCTCCGCTTCAGACCAGGAGTATGTGCTCGACGTTTTTGTTGTTCTTCCAATGTAGTAGTATCTGACGCTTTGCTATCAGAGCAGCAAATGCAATAACATCAGCTTGACGTCTAGTACATCTGCCCCATGTTTAATATGCGAGAGTAAATATACTTTAGCTGAGGCGGCATTGCTATGGCGACGGACTCCGCTGTCCCATGTGCCGGTCCACGTCCACGGCATAGCTAACGTGAGCAGTAATGACTCTATGACGTCTAAATATAGTCTGACTATCACTGATATTTACGATCCCTCAGAGCCAGAGGGTAATATAACTCTTATCAGGTAGAGGGTAATATTAAGATCACTTCGCTTCTCTGTTGATCTATTTTTAGTTTCGTAAACAGATAAATCATCAGCGCAATTATGTTGTTATCTGGTCTATTATACTTCATAAAGAAACCAGGGGGATGTTTATCTTGAATGGTGTGATGTGTGTAATGTGGGCCAGTTATGGCGCATGGTGGAAAACTATAATTAGTCTATGTTATATTACTTTTCATTCATTTAATTAACACTTTTGACCAGCAGGATTTACAAAGTGCTCAATTAAAGACAAGATAATCGACAAAGAGCTTTTCCCACGGTGTTTATCAACTTGTGCTAACAAGTTAAACAGTCAAAAAAAGATGGATTATGCCTTTTAGGATATGCTCGTTTGCTATATTAGGTACATATACCTAAAACCAAAGCAGCCCAGCAATAGAAGCTTCCTCCATGGAGGTTGTAATTGTGCTCCTTAGACTTCAGAGTTGAGGCTGCAGTTTGTGTTGCTGTTCAATTCTACGGCGTCAGAACATTTCTATTATTTTATGCTAACAGAAACTGCATGATGCACACAAAGTGTAAACATTAAGTGTACCTGTGCACATTATAGATAGATGATAGATAGATAGATACTTTATTAATCCCCAAAGGGAAATTTGTCATCACAGTAGCAGCTGTATATATATATATATATATATATATATATATATATATATATATATATATATATATATATATATATATATATAAGCATCATATATGCATACACTATATGACTGCAGTGTAAAATTTTATTAAATATAGACAGTGCAAAATGCAAAGAGTGTGTATGTGTAAATGACATTTGGGAAGTGCAGAGCAACATAGTGTGAATATGAATATGTACAGTGATAATTATTATGAAATTATTACAGTTATTGCACTAAATATGCACCCAAAAAACGCTTTGAGTGAGGACATTGTTGAACTGTAGTCCTGAGGTCTTATTCCTTAACCGTCCACACTTGGATCCGAGGCTACCTGAGGCGAGCGGATCAGAACCAGGACGGCAAGATGAGCTACGACGAGGTCAAGCGGCTGCTCCAGATGATCAACATTGACCTAAGTGAGCAGTATGCCCGCTGTTTATTCAAGGTCAGGAGCATCCTGTGCATCTTAATGTTTTAGTACCTGTAAATCATCCTCTTTTGCTTTAATTGTAATATGAGCTGAACACTGAGAAAAAGGTGATAGTTTTGCTCGTGTCAGTTTACGGTGGCACCCTGGAGTCCAGAGTCTGTGTTCCATTACCAAGCCAGCGGCAAGCCAACCGCCAACCCCCGTGCACGTCTTTATCGCCTCCCTCTTGTCTTCTCCTCAACACAACAAGGCCCGGCTCGTTCTTTATTGTGGGGCATTACCGCCTACTGTGTCCCTCAGCTCTCCATTATAGCTGAATTTCGTTTTTTTCGGACCACACACAACAACAAAAATGCCACACACAACAACTAAAACTATGAGCAGAATATCAAAGGAAAATGTGTCAGAGTACTGATTTTTATTTATTAGCACATGTTCAAATCGGCTGGTAGAAATACAATATGGTTGACTTGAGCGAATGTCTTTGTATTGGAACTAAGTAGTTAACACCAGCTCTGAGAAATAACAAAGTGCCACACACAACAATTAAAACTAACAGAAATTGTATGTATTATTATTATTATTATTATTATTATTAGTAGTAGTAGTAGTTGTAGTAGTAGTAGTAGTAGTAGTAGTAGTAGTAGTAGTAGTAGTAGTAGTAGTATTATATCAAAGGAAAATGTGTCAGAGTACTGATAAGTTCAAATCAAACCAGTGATTGTAAAATCGGTTGGTAGAAATACAATATTGTTGACTTGAGCAATGTTGTGTTTTCTTTCTCATAAATTAGATTTTGATTATTAATAGGAACAATATAAAGTGTGTTCTCTGAAAGGTTACTTTCCCCAGCAAAAAGTACACAAAGCTGGGTTGACTTATTATGGAGAGGCTTTTATCAAAGGGAATTTGAAGCCTTCCCAAAAATAGAAGCTTACTTTGCCGTGTGTGTCTCTGTGTGTGTGTCCGATTGTTGTCGTTCCAGAGGTGCGACCGATCCGGTGACGACCGTCTCGATCATATCGAGATCGAGGAGTTCTGCCGGGAGCTGCTGCGGCGGCCCGAGCTGGACGCGGTCTTCAGACACTACTCGGGTAACGGATGTGTGCTCGCCACCGCCGAGCTGCGGGACTTCCTGGGCGACCAAGGAGAAGATGCCTCGTTGAATCACGCCCAGAGCCTCATACTCACCTACGAGCTGAATGACTGGGGTAGGCCCTCAAAGCCGTCATTAAGGGCTTAAAAGAAAGAGCTCACACCGGTTTGATATCAACTGTGAATGTGACAACAGGGATTCCACTTATACCTGCGAATGAATGTCTTTGTATTCTAAACACTGAGGCACTAAGTAGTTAACACCAGCTCTGTCTGCAATGAGAAATAACAAAATGCCACACACAACAACTAAAACTATGAACAGAATAAGCGTCTTTGTGTAGTATGAAAAGCGCTACAGAAATTGTATGTATGTATTATTATTATTATTATTATTATTATTATCAAAGGAAAATTAGTACTGATTTTTATTTATTAGCACAAGTTCAAACCAAACAAATGAGTGTAAAACCAGCTGGTAGAAATACAAAATTGTTGACTTGAGCAATGTTGTGTTTTTTTTCTCATAAATTACATTTTGATTATTAATAGGAAGAATATAAAGAAGTGTGTTCTCTGAAAAGTTACATTTTCTAGCTTTAAGTAAAACATAATTTTAACTAGAACGGGCACTCAGTAGAGCGCATACCTTCACATATCACTAGATTGGGCATTGAATTATGAACATTTTGGCATTAGTTGCATGCTAATTGGATATAAATTGACCGTGCTATAGGAAAAATAAGCTTTTTACCTTTTCATGACCTTGACCTTCGACCCGATCAATCCCAAAATCTAATCAAATGGTCCCCGGAATGGTCCCCGGATAATAACCAATCATCCCACCAAATTTCATGCGATGTGATTTTTGACTTATGCAAATACCCACTCATACAAATACGCGGCGATCAAAACATTACCTTCTGCATTTTCAATGCGAAGGTAACTAATAGGTAATACGTCTGGTTCAGTATGATTTTATCAATATTGAGACTGTTTAGCTCTCTTTGTGTGACAGAATCAAAGCTGTGATTACAATAAACCTTCTGCCCTCCCTTGTACCAGAGTCTAATGCATGTTGTTTGAACCCATTTGTTAATCTCTGAGCAGTTTGCGTCATAAAGTCCAAAGATCCTTAAAACCCTTTGTCGTTTCTTGCAGCTCAGAAGAACCACTTCATGACCCAGAATGGATTCACCATGTACATGCTGTCCCGGGAGAACGATGTGGTGAATCCCGACCACGCCGGGGTCTACCAGGACATGAGCCGCCCTTTGGCCCACTACTTCATCTCCTCGTCGCACAACACTTACCTCACCAAGGACCAGGTC
This sequence comes from Liparis tanakae, assembly GCA_036178185.1. Lineage (NCBI taxonomy): Eukaryota > Metazoa > Chordata > Actinopteri > Perciformes > Liparidae > Liparis > Liparis tanakae. Next base: position 3,380,673 of record CM070091.1, on the reverse strand, counting down.
ACCGGCGCCAGCAGCACTGAGCCGTACATCAGGTACAGAGGCCCAGAAAACACCATGGAACGGCCCATATTTCAAACCCTATTGAGGTCGAGCGGAGCGATCTTCAAGTACGTGTGTTTCCCCGCCAGGGCTCTGAACCAGGGCTGTCGCTGCGTGGAGCTGGACTGCTGGGATGGCGATAAAGGGGAACCGGTCATCTACCACGGCCACACGCTCACCTCCAAAGTGCCTTTCAAGGAGGTCATCGAAACCATCGCCCAATACGCCTTCAAGGTCAGAGGAACTCGATTCGATGGTGTAAATCCTCTGCTGTGTGCTTGCTGCTCTTCAATACCGCTCATGAAATACGTGAGATAGTCAGTCGGACTTGTTTTCACAGCCCACTGCGCTTCTTGTGGTTGCATACCTGCGTTATTTTGGTTTGGACACACTCTAGTATTACCGTGTTCGGTCCCGCATCGCTACCATGTGATCTGATTGCATTTCTTTCTTTTAAAAGAAATAAATATTTTATTAGTGTTCAGAATCTCACATACACATATTGAAATTTTTCAGATTCTTTGTATAAAGAAAAGTAAAAAACAAAACAAAAAACACATATGCAAATAAAGAAACAAAAACAATACCATAGTAACAAAACTATTAATAAATAAAGCAGAGTAAGACAGGGTTCGGACGGTCATGGAAAACCTGGAAAAGTCATGGAATTTAAAAATGGTAAATTCCAGGCCTGGAAAAGTCATGGAAATGTGTTATAATCACATGTTTATTTACATTGAGTTTGAAATAATTAATATGTTTTTTTTAAAGAAAGACGCTCAAAATATAAGCCAGCGATAGCTCTCAATACACAAAATGTTCTACATTTTTCATGTTTTACCGAGATTTCAGTCTGGTCATGACATTTGGTTTAAAGTCATGGAAAAGTCATGAAAAAGTCATGGAAAAGTCATGGAAATCCATTGGTCAAAATGTGTAAGAACCGTGGTAAGATCTAATTGCATTTCAATGGCACGGCATATGTATTTTTTCTGTGTTTCTCCCGGCAGGCGTCACCATATCCGCTAATCCTGTCCTTGGAGAACCACTGTTCTGTGGAGCAGCAGGTCGTCATGGCCAATGACCTGCGCACCATCCTGGGCAGCAGGCTGCTCACCAAGCCCCTCAGCGCTCAGCCTCCGAAGGATCTGCCTTCTCCCGAGGTACCACACACACACACACACACACACACACACACACACACACACACACACACACACACACACACACACACACACAGAGGGACTGGAATCTGTCTGTCTGGTTTTCTCACAGTAATTTGTTGGTTGCAGGAGCTGAAGGGCCGCATTCTGGTAAAAGGAAAGAAGCTGATTCCTCACTTGGGCCAGCTGAGCAAGGATGGCAGCTGTGCCAGCTTCTCCTCAAGCTCTGAAGATGAACCAGCAAGCAGCAATAAGAACACCTCTAAGAAGGATCCCGCAAAGGTCAGCGCAACTAGACTTGCTGTTGAGCCTGAGAAGCTTTTAAAGACAATCGGCAAATGTTCTTTTATGTTTGCATCCGCCCTTCCCAGGTCTGTTCTAAGCTGAGCCCAGAGCTCTCAGAGCTGGTGGTGTATTGCAGAAGTGTCCCCTTCCGAGGCTTTGAAAATCCATCTGAAAAACCTCCCAATGAAATGTCCTCCTTCTCTGAAAGCGATGCCCTCAGGCTCATCAAAGACTCCGGTACAACAATGGAAATAATTGCATCTTGGCGTTACACAGAGAAAAGTCAAAGCGATTTTCTGACATTGCTTTACTGCAGCTGATTCTACACCACATAGCATCAGCCTCCAGTGTATCACACATGTGCATTTCTTCTTCTTTTCATTCGCAGGGAAGCTTTTTGTGAGACACAACAGCAGGCAGCTGAGCCGGATCTACCCTTCCGGCCAGCGCCTCAAATCATCCAACTACGATCCTCAGGAAATGTGGAACGGTGGCTGCCAGATGGGTTAGTACTCCACACTAGAAGCTTGGATGCGGTTCTGATGGCAGCACATTAAGGCAATTCATTTGGAAAACATTATGTGGCCAGTAAGTGCCAAGGAAACTTATCCTGACTCATTTCTGCTAATTGCTGCTACATCATAACACATGGATGCCAACGGCTGTCATTCATGTTTTCTGGCCTGCCGTGTTTCTGACTCCGGTCTCTGTGCCGGTCAGTGGCCCTGAACTTCCAGACTTCCGGGGAGCAGATGGACCTGAACCAGGGTCGCTTCCTCCCCAATGGTCGCTGTGGATACGTCCTGAAGCCCAGCTTCCTGCGCAGCCCCACTTCCGACTTTAACCCAGAGATCACGGGTGGAGGCCCCGGTCACATCCCCACCCAGCTGACGATTCGAGTGAGTGGTACCCTAGTGAGGAACATCGTTGAGGCAAATTCTGATTGGCCGATTCAAATTCATCTGAAAAGTCACAATTTAATTTTTGACATACTGCGATTCAGTTTGTACTGTATTTATGTATATATTTGCTCATTTAGATCAGAACTCAAATGAATCAGACTTCACTCAGAATTGGATATTCACATTGACTAATTACATTTACACACTGTATATATATATATATATATATATATATATATATATATATATTTTTTTTTTTTTTTTTTTGCACACTGTCTATATATATATATTATTTTTTACATTGCTGTATTTACATATATGTTGTGTATATATATATATATATAGATATATATATAATTTTATTTTGTATTTTATATTTCACTTTGTGTACTTTATGCACAGTCACTTTCTTTCTTTCTTATATTTATATGTTATTGTGTTTATTTTATTGGTGCTACTGTGTCAACAAATTTCCCCTTGGGGATTAATAAAATATATTTCTATTCTATTCTTCTATTTCGCCTTTTAGATAATATCTGCGCAGCAGCTGCCAAAAATCAACACGGAGAAGGCGAGCTCCATCGTGGATCCACAAGTGTGGGTTGAAATTCACGGGGTGGATATTGATAATGCAAGAGACAAAACCCATCGCATTGACAACAACGGTAACTCTGAGACATCATAAATCAATAAAAGAAACGTTGACATTTTATGTGTCAATCTTTTTTAATTGCCTGCATATACACTACCGTTCAAAAGTTTGGGGTCACTTAGAAATGTTTTTTTCAATGAAGATAACATTAAATTAATCAGAAATACACTCTATAAATTGTTAATGTTCTAAATAACTATTCTCAGTGTAAATGTCAGATTTTAATGACATTCCTACAAAGGTGTATCGAGGCCCATTTGCAGTGTTCTAATGGTACATTGCTTTTGCTTATCGCCTTTTTATGTTAGCACAGCTGAAAACAGTTATGCTTGTGAGAGAAGCTCTAAAACTGGCCTTCCTTTCAGCTAGCAGAACACAATTAATATTTCAAATACAAATTATTTACAACCTTGTCAATGTCTTGACTATATTTTCCATTCTTTTTTAAAATCCATTTGATGAATAAAAGTGTGATTTTTCATGGAAAACACGAAATTGTCAGAGTGACCCCAAAATTTTGAACGGTAGTGTGTGTTACTTTTAACCAGAGAACTAATAATGTATTTGTATGCAACTATATTATTGCTAAAAATAATGTTCCTGTATGCTGTAATGCTGTTTGTGATCATGTAAATGCAGGAGGAAACGTCCATTGTTTGAGAGGTGCATTACTGGATGAGTATTTATGGCTCCTCTGCGCCCTCTACAGGCTTCAACCCGCAATGGGACTGCACTCTGAGCTTCCAGCTGCAGGTCCCTGAACTGGCTCTGGTGCGGTTTATGGTGGAGGACCATGATCACACTGCCAAAAATGACTTTGTGGGGCAGTTCACTTTACCCTTCATAAGCCTACGAAAAGGTGCTCATAGAGATCCTCTGAGCATATTGAATACCGGCCATCGCTGTAGCACGTTTTTTGACGTGTGTCGTATTCTCTTTCTTCTCAGGTTATCGACACGTTCATTTATTGAAGGCAGATGGTTCCAGTCTGTCGCCCGGCACGCTGTTCATCCACGTTAAAGTGACCCGCAAAGTTCCCGTTAAAACCGTGTCGGAGCGTATGGCCATCGCCAAAGGCAAGGCGTGACGCGCATCTGTACGAGACGGAGAGCTGCGTTCTCTGACATCAAAGGGCTTTGAGGAAGGAGCTCTGATTGTTGCCGCCTGCCGGTCTTCCAGTCCACAGCTAAAGTGGTCCAATTTACACTCGGCCACTTCCCATTAGAGGAGGAGAGACGTTGTTTCTCCGAGACGAGGAAGCTCGCTGGCTATTAGCAAATGAATGGCCTCTGGCTGGATAATTAATGTGTGGGAGGATCTGGGCCTGTCAGTGCCGAGCGCTCTGGAAACATAGCGCCGAGGATTGTGGTGGCAAAAAACAATATTAGACTTGTTACAAAATACACCTTAGTGGTGTTAACTCTCATGTGTAGGTGGGTATTCTATTATGTGTTGGACTGAATATGTGTTACTTCATCCTTTTATATTTTAGAAGTATTTTTAAAAATGTTACACTTCAGTATTTGACTTAAACCTAAAGAATGAAGATATTTTAACAAGAAAAAAGATTTCTTATCTGACCCCGTCTCATTCAGTAAGCACTATGGGAATACAAGCATGTGATTGAAATGATAAATATCACTGTTTTATTAATTATGGTTTGAATACCAATTGTTATGTAATAATGATTTAGAGTTATTGTCATGTTTCAGATATTGTCACATGTTATTTTAACCATGAAGGATGAACAAATAATGAAATTGTTTATTCATCTAGTCTTACTTGATACTTTAGATACTTGACACTTTTAATGTTATGACAATATATTTTCGCAACTTACGAATGAACTTGAAATTTAAACAGTATTAACTTTAACATTATTCCGAATGTTAATTATTGTATTTGCCTTAGCGTCATTTCACACATGTTAAAATGAGTGTTTATATGTTGCCGATATTTGTTTTTAGGATCCTTTTCCCCTTTTCTATTAACAATCCTTCAGAATTATTTGTGTTTGTTGACAATTATGATCCCTACAATCATATCTGAAGGTTGTGGTTAAACACTTATTGCAACAATTGTACGACACCACCAATTACTTCGGGCTACAGTGAATCATGTAATGCTCTTAAAAGTAGCTTCCCTTATGATACAATGGTGCAGTAATGCAAGGTGCTGCATGGATTACTGTAATTACAGCATATATGATCAGGATTTATTTCAATAGCATGTAATAAATGCAGTATGACTTTGCAGTGTTAAAGAGTAAAGCTTGTGTTGTGTGAATGGCAGTTGATATTATGTATGCAAGAGAAAAGACTGTTTTCATAAAAGCACTAATAACACATTGCTGTGTTTTCTTGTCGTTTTTGCATCAGCTATCAAGAGAGACACGTAGTATGTGTGTGGAGAGGAGTGGACTCAGACTGAATGAATGTATGCACATCACATTTGGTTGGCGTTTAATTATTGTATGTGACCAGCTAAACTCCCTGCAAGCTGATAAGCTGCAGGATATCCAGATGGCCAGTGAACCGCATGCAGGCCAAGGCTACACGTTACTTCATTGTAGTTTGTTTTTAGTAAATTAAAATACACTGTCCTGTAGTAAACACTTATTAGCACATAATATATACAGGTGGAAATTAACTTCCTGAAAGAAACTATTAAGAATATTGTCAATGTTATCCTTGAATGTGGATAACATAAACAAAGCATGAACACAGCCTTTGGTGCCAACTTACAACAACTTTATAAAGGGCGACTTATTTGAAAGTAGTATACTTTCTTCATCACTTTATAGATAGCCTACCTATTGTTAGTGGTTGAATTAATAATGATAATAGTGAACAGCATTTGTAAAATGACAATTAAGCATTAATACAACCTTTATTTAAAATGTACAACCATTTTATGAAGGGAGTTTAATTTATAATAATACTGTACATCAGAATTGATTTGTGATCAAATGTTATCTTATTAACCTGAAGCCTCAAAGTAATTAAAAATACAAAATAAATGTAGAGTAAAATGTACAACGTGTGTCTCTGATATGAAGTGGACTATAAGTATAGCTGGAAAATAGCATGAAATGGAAATAATGAAGTAGGTTAATGTACAAGGACCTCAACGTTGTATTTTTAATTTCCCTTCAGGCAGATCAAGTGAGTCACATTGTGCACAAGAGCATGTGTGAGAATAGAAAGCCAAGAGTGTGTGTTTACTACAGCCTCTTATTAACCCTCCTATTACCATTGGGTCAATTTGACCCCATTCAATGTTTAACGTCTCTAAAAAAATCCTTGGAATAATTTTTTCTTTGCTTCATATTTCACGACTTTTCCTAATTTATTGGGGACAACTGAGAAAACATAAAATGTACATGATGATATGTTTCCACTGTCCTGTACACAACTACGCATCAGTGTTCTTCGGGGTCAATTCCCCTCCTAGGGTGTTTTTCACTGTGTACAAAATATAAGTATTTCTGTAAACATGACATCTATTGTTCTGTTCATCCTGGAGAGGGATCCTCCTCTGTCCCCCCCCCCCCCCCTGAAGGGTTATTTGGGAGTTTCTCCTGATCTGATGTGAGGTTTTGGGGCAGGGATGTCTATGTGTACAGATTATAAAGCACTCAGAGACAAATTTGTAATTTGTGAAATTGGGCTATACAAATAAACTGAATTGAATAAGAAATATTAACTTTTTCATTTATTTAAATGTCTATTTAGGTCATCAAGAAACAAACATTAAGTACCTCACACTCAAACTTGGTAAACAATATAAATTCTAATTATTGTCTGGAAAAGGGTAACATATGTGAGTAGCATATTTGAAGGTAACAGGAGGGGTTTGCTATGGAGGACTCAAAATAACTTAAGTATGAATAAATAAATAAATAAATGCGTAAATAAATATAGGAATACATAAATAAATGTATAAATGCTTAAATAAATGTATAAATAAATAAATGAAGAAATACATAAATGTAGAAATGTATTTATTTAATGATGTCCTGTTGATTTATAACTTATATTCATTCATTCCTGTATTTATTTATACATTGATTTAAGTATTTATTCCTATATTTATTCATGCATTCATTTATTTATTTATACGTAAGTCATTTTGAGTCCTCCATGTTTTGCAGCCACAAGAGGACAACCGTGAAGACGTTTCCATCCCCGCGCTCAGCCAATGGCACGAGGGGAGCTTTAAAGTCGTCGAGGGCACGCGGTGCCTCCTCACTTCCTGGTTGAAGATGGCGGATGAGAATGAGACAGCACCGTTGCCGGAGAAAGAAGATGTAGAGGACCACGGACACTGCAGCGACTGTGAAAACGAAGAGCACCACTCCGACGATGGGTAAGGAGGCATGCGAAGCAGCAAGGCGGTGTAGAAAACGCCGCGTCCTTACGCCCGTTATCTAAGCGGGATCGTACTACAGCGTCGGGGAGCTGTCGGGGCAGACAGCCATCGCTGGGGGTTGTCCCGTCCACTTGCCTTCACCCTATTGGTCAGAAACGGCCTTCGCCTACCAGTTCCTTGGACGTGATTGGCTGAGAGAGCGTGAAGTCGCTCGTGTGGGCGGGCTCTAGCAGGAGGTAGCTAACCCCAAGTAATGTTACGCTTGAAAGCCAGTCATTTAGTAATATAATGTCGCTTGTACAACTTGCAGACTAAGTCATATTTTTATTTTTATTAAGTTTACAGTGAGATGTGTTATATGCATGTTTACATTGTTGGTTGCCTGTAACTAAAGCGATTCATGGCAACCTCAGTTGACATTTAGCAGGCTAGCACGCATGCTAGCATAGCTGTCAAACCCCTATTGTCTGTAAGTGGATCGGGGTGCAGACTGTCGCCGATGTTACAAGTGAAACGAGTAAAACCTGCACGCTGTTGCACATGCAGGTCGATCACCTCGTCTGTTGGGCTGGCTCTGAGCCATGGGATTCAGGAGGGCTTTTTAAATTCCCTCTTTTAAACATGAAATATCATAAATCAGCCTAATGTCTGCTCTCCTGTGGAAACAGACGTTTGATTGAAACCTTTTGACTTGTGTTCGTGTTCATGTTTACCGGAGCGCTGACCCACACGAACGGAGCATGAGCCTGGAGATATTAAGGCGTGTCCTGCTCCCCGGTATAAAGGCCACTGCTGCCATTGGAGAGGGAGAAAGAGTTGCTGCACCGTTTCTGAGTCTTCTTCAGAGCAATGTAACGCTACTCGTGACTTAGCACGAGCCTCCATGAGCTGAGAGCATTCTCACCACAGAGGGGATTTAATTTCATGGGTTGCTATGAATTGCATTTTTCCTTTTAGGTGTGGTGATAAAAAATTAGAAGATAAAGGGCGATTTTTATTGTTTTGCTATATATATATATATATATATATATATATATATATATATATATATATATATATATATATGCAAAACAAATAAATATATATAGCAAAAATCGCGCTTTATCTTCTCATTTTTTAATGTTACTATTTATATAAAATATTATTATATTTAAATATGTTTAAAACATTTTAATGGTATGTATGTTGAAAAAATCGCCCTTTTTATTTTTTTGTTTGTGTATATATATATATATATATATATTGCAAAAATCGCCCTTTTATTTTATATAGATAGATAGATATATTTCACCCTAATCCACTGCTGCTGTAAGGGGAAAATGATGACCCTATTTATCAATTGAGCATATGTGAGCTTCACGCTCTTTTCAAGTAACTCATGCAACTCCCATGCACCCAACACACACACACAAAGAGTGGCTCTGGCTGCTCTACTCTGTCGAAATAGAAGCCTGTGGAACAAACCATTGAATGTTTTGTTGTCCATTGTCCCAGTCACTCACTGACCTCTTGTACGTACACACATGTAAACAAGCGCGTCTACCATATAGTCTTATTCCCGAGGTCATGTGATTCACCAACTGTGCTGGTGTTACACATACAGGCCAGTGCTGTGCTTCTCTCCCCTCTTGGACACTAATGAGATTATCGTCTGTAAGTATGTAGTCTCTCTCTCTTAGGCCCGAGGATGGGATAGCTGTGTGGGGGTTTGTGTGTCTCTTCAGGTTTACAATTTATCAGGAAAAATGTGGTTTGTGACACAAGCTGTGGGAGGGGGTTGCAGGAACTACCAGTGTTTGGTAGGCTCACATTTATCGTCTCCATTAGCTGATGCAGGTGATGGAGAGAGACAACTTTGACTTTGTTTTATTACTGAAATATGAAGGACTTTATTATCCAGGATTTTTAGCGCTGAATCAATCGCTCAATGCAGCGTTGCTTGTATAGTTGTGTCAATATACGACTGATTGTTTCTTTGTTGTTACTGAAATGGTTTAAAGATATTAACTTTGAAGTTGATGTTAGGCCAATACACATGTTGTACTGTATTTCATACAAGAGCGTGTATAATGCCGTTGTAATCTTCCTATTGTGTGGCATGAACTAAAAAGCATATTTAAGATGATTATAATTTGACCATTGCAGGGCTTTCCTCTGGGATAGGAGACTAATTTGCATGCCTTTTTTATGTCTGTCGTTTCAGTGACAGGGGTCTGGGTGACGACACTGGTGCCAAGAAGAAGAAAAAGAAGCAGAAAAAGAAGAAGAAATCTGGTGCCACAGAAGCTGCTCAGGACCCTCTTGCCAAGGCATGAAATCCTTAATTTTGTGAAGTAACAATCAAAATAGAAGAGTGAGAGCGTCTGAAATTCAAAAGGAAAACATAAATAGTTAGATTCCTGTCTGATTCGCCAACATTTGGAGTTGGTCTACTCCAAAGGGTTGCTCGGAGTTAAATCACTCGGAAATCACGAGACTGTTTCCTGCTGTGGACTGAGGCGCTTTAGAAATCTGCATTTCTCGCTCACAGGGCGACGCTGTGCTGATTAGACACGGCGTGTTTACGTCCACACCACTGAATGTCTTCTGTACCTTGGCCCTCTCACCAAATGAACTAGAAAATTATTAATTTGGGTAGGTCGACCCTTTTTAACCCCGTTGATTTCTATCTGTATTTTGCAAACAGGTGAATTCATTGCCAGCTGATAAGCTACAGGAGATCCAGAAGGCCATTGAACTATTCTCTGTCGGCCAAGGCCCCGCCAAAACCATGGAGGAGGCAACTCGGAGGAGTTACCAGTTCTGGGACACCCAGCCTGTGCCCAAGCTAGGTATGACATTAGTCAGAGCCGTCGGGTGTATGTATTTTATTATAGGTTGCTGTGCTTATGCCAGACTCTGTAATGTTTTCCTTCAGGGGAGACCGTGACATCACACGGCTCCATTGAGCCCGACAAAGACAATATTCGGGAGGAGCCCTACAGCCTCCCGCAGGGCTTCAGCTGGGACACTCTGGATTTGGGGAACGCTGCTGTGGTAAGAGTGTACACACACACACACACACACACACACACACACACACACACACACACACCACACACGGCAGGAATGCACATGCACAAATTCATCTTTTCATTCATTTTGTGAAAAATAAACTAGTTGTTTTTTATTTGTGTGCAAATGTAGACGTATCGTTCATTCAGTTGAGGGATTTACTGATAACTCATTACTGTAATAAAGCTAAACTATAATACTGAAATATACGAATGGTCCAGTTTATTTTACAGTAGAAAACAAAAACAAAGGTGGAGCTCCCATACACAAGTTATCTGCCATGTACGTAATACCAAGATATTTAGATACCTGTATGAGCAATTCTATTTTTCTCTTACACTGTGCACACCATGCGTATGATTTATGTGTATCGTCAGAAGTACATTTACTATATTTGATGCAGAACAGGAGAAGTCGACAGCTTTAGCATGTATGAAATGAAGAGGCACGTAGGCATATTGCTATAAGTGTCTAACGTCTGATTCTCTTTCCTGTCAAACCAGCTCAAGGAGCTTTATACCCTTCTCAACGAGAATTATGTCGAAGATGATGACAACATGTTCCGATTTGACTACTCCCCCGAGTTCCTCCTCTGGTATTTATTTTCAGAACTTATTTTCTTCTATTTTACACCTGGCAACGATGTTTATTTGAAATGCTGAAGACTACCGTTTCTTTATATAAATGACATGGGTACATCTATTGTATGCAATATGGATAAAGGTGATGCCGATACATTAATCTGTTGCATTCAATGTCTGACTTGTCTCTCTCTCTCTCTCTCTCTCTCTCTCTCTCTCTCAGGGCCCTGCGGCCCCCCGGCTGGTTGCCCCAGTGGCATTGTGGGGTGAGGGTGAACTCCAACCAGAAGCTGGTCGGCTTCATCAGCGCCATTCCAGCTTCCATCTTCATCTATGACATGTAGGTGAACGCAACAATGCAGCGTCTAAGTACAACGGATTGAACCGAATGCATCAGCTGCTCTGTGAAATCTACTGTTCTGTTTTTTCACATTGCATCAATTCCACATTACGTACAACCATACGATCAAATACAATTCAACTGTTCTGAATAACGTCTACTTTTATGAGTATAAGTATTTAAATGTATGACAGGGCTGTTGAAGTGTCAACTCGGTGTACATATTGTTGGCCTGGAAAATTGTCTTACATTTTTTGTGTGAATTGTCTTCGGATTTTTAAATATGAAGGTAAAAGTATTATTCATTTAATTGAATATTGTATAGATGCATTTTTTTATTTCTCGTAATTGCAGAGTTGCTCACTTAATGAATTCTTTCTCCTGGCGTTTAGAGAAAAGAAAATGGTAGAGATCAATTTCCTGTGTGTCCACAAGAAGCTTCGCTCCAAACGAGTTGCTCCGGTTCTCATAAGAGAAATCACCAGACGGGTCAACCTGCAGGGCATCTTCCAGGCCGTGTACACGGCCGGAGTGGTACTGCCCAAACCTGTGGGCACATGCAGGTGGGTCGGACCGAAATAGTTACGCACGCAACCGTCTCTTTTCTTCTGTTTGAGGCATTGTGTATTTACAAATCCCAATTTCTTTGCCCAGGTACTGGCATCGCTCTTTGAACCCACGCAAGCTAATCGAGGTGAAGTTCTCCCACCTGAGCCGGAACATGACAATGCAGCGCACCATGAAGCTGTACCGTCTGCCCGACGTGAGTAGCGCACATATTCGACGAACACGCGCGGGCCGCTACGCCCCGCCACGCCTTTATCCTCCTCCCTTTCAGGGTTCGTACGGTCATGGAAAACCTGGAAAGGTCATGGAATTTTAAAATGGTCATTTCCAGGCCTGGAAAGTCATGGGAAAAAAAACTTGAATCATAAAAGTTTTGGAAAAGTCATGGAAATTTGTTATCACATGTTCATTCACGTCAAGTTTAAAATAATTCATATGTTTTTGAAAGGAAGACACTTAAAATCTAAGCCGGCATGCGCTCTCATACTATCGGTGCAAGTATTTTTTTTTCCCGTTGCAAGTGAACGCACCTTAACTGGAAAGTTCGCTGGCCGTAGCAACAGTAGCTCAGGAAGCGGTCGTGATGTGTAATTTGTTTCGTTTTAAGGTGTATCGTATGCTTTGTAATTCTCATTCTTTGAATACTACATTTTGAAAAATGTTCACGTATACACCGAGAATTCAGCTTGGTCATGGAAATGTGGTCAAAGTCCTGGAAATCCACCGGTCAACATGTGTAATAACCCTGCCTTTGTTTCGCTCCGTCAGACTCCAAAGACTTCAGGTCTGCGGACGATGACCAAGAAGGATGTCCCACTTGTGCATCGCCTGCTCCGCGAGTACCTGAGCCAGTTCAACCTGGTGCCCGCCATGAGCCAGGACGAGGTAGAACACTGGCTGCTCCCCCGGGAGAACATCATCGACACCTACCTGGTGGAGGTAAAGAAACGCACCTTTATGCCAGATACTTTTTAATGTAATTATGTCTTAAACCATTTCTCTAGTCAGTTTTACGCCGGTGTTTTCTACAAATTGATGTCTTTCTCTTGACAGAACGATGGCAAGGTCACGGATTTCCTGAGTTTCTACACACTGCCCTCTACCATTATGAACCACCCTCTGCACCGCAGTCTAAAAGCAGCGTACTCCTTCTACAACGTGCACACCACCACCCCTCTGCTCGACCTGATGTCTGACGCCCTCATCCTGGCCAAATCGGTGGGTTCCTCGTAAATATGTGTGTGTGTGTGTGTGTGTGCGTTTGTTCTCTGTATCGGTAACTCTCGGGGAACTAATGCGCTTTTCTTCTCCATCTCCAGAAAGGGTTTGATGTCTTCAATGCACTGGATCTAATGGAAAACAAGACTTTCTTGGAGAAGCTTAAGTTCGGCATCGGCGATGGAAATTTACAGTATTATCTGTACAATTGGAAGTGTCCCAGCATGGGCTCCGAAAAGGTACATTTATCGTGGCAACGTCACGGTATCTGCAGGTCTTGAAAAGGCTTTCATTGCTGTATACTCCGGATATAATGATGCATAATTCTAGACCCTAACCTCCACGCTGGTTTTCCAAATCAACTCTCATCCCCTGGCTGGTTTGACCATAAAATAAGTGTTATTTGACATTCTGTGTGGTCTTAAAATGTGTTGTTTTTTTCATTTTGAACCATGCAAAAAGCTCCTATAACCTTACTTTCCCCCCAAAAAATATTTGGACAACTGCTTCCTAATGTGTCCTTTTCTCTCTCTCAGGTTGGGTTGGTACTGCAGTGACGTCCCTTTACACCCTAAACGAGTGTCACCAATCGGCCAGGAGACGGCACCATCGCACTGGCCACCTGACAGATGGACTGATGACTTCCTGCTTCAGGAAAGGAAAACCCACCGCCCATTTTTACTTTTTGACCTTTTGAACTTTGACCTGCACTGCCGTTGCCAGGCAGGGAGGCAGGGAGAGCTCTCCCTCCTCCCCGATCACATGGACCTTAAGCCATTGTTACCATCCCAAACAGCTGTATTTCATCTGAGAGCTGTCTTGATTCTACCAAACACGCATACACAAGAACAGTTTGCACAGATTACTGTACATGAAACACTCGCTGTTGGCATACCTACGAAACATACAGTACATGTAAATAATATCAAACATTACTTTGGATTATGCCCTAACACATACAGACCGGAACCTCATGTTCTGTTTGGTTCCTACATGTTGGAAGCGCTTTTTGCAATTAAAATAAATCTGTCATTATTTAGGAATAAATAATTAAATCTAAATGATGAAAAAAATATTTTAAAGAGGAAACGGTTAAAAATGCGTGGTAATAAATACCAAAAGTGGACACCAGATAAGGGCTCCTGTTAAAATGTTTCTTGTCATGCTTGACCCTGTCTTTTAAGAAGAAAACAAATCGTAATGGATAAGATGTTTATGCCTTCTAGAGGTTATGTTCCTCTGTATTAACTCTCATCACGACCTCAGCATACTGCACTAACGGACCCCTGAAAGTGAGACCGATATCAGTGGACCAAGTCGGTTGAATGCCCTCTGATGGGTTTACACGTGGCACCAGTCGGATTTGTCATGAAGCATCTGGATTTAACCGCTCCAGTTTCAATGTCCACCCGAAAGGGCGCTCGGATTTTGTCAAACGTTCCTAAAAAGTAAGAGCTTAGGTTGAAATGAAAAGTGTTCGTGTGGGTGATTTTTAGGACTTTGACCTCATCTGATTGAGGGAATCACACAATCTTAGAAATAGTCAAAGATTTAGTGGATACAATGCGAAGATGCACCCACGACCAAACTGAAAGATCTGTGAAGTTTAAATGCATAAAGTACGGGCTGTGTTTATTTCTTAGCTGCTAGGGAATTGATGATGGCTTAACATCTCCATTACCTACATTTTCCTCTTCATGAGCTTCATTTAGAAAGTTAAACACTCTTCAGAACGAGCGCTGTAGGTAACATTACAGCATTGGGGAGTGTGACGCTGATCTCACAGGTGAAAAGTCTGGATTCAGAGTGGATGTTGAAGCTGAAAAGCCGTCTGGACTTCCAGGACGTTGTGCAGAGTGGCGATGACGACTGGGGGACGCGCCCCGCTTACAGTGTTTCTGATGTACAATGCATGGTTCCATTTGCAAACTGATGTAAAAGAAGAATGGGTCTCGTGGTGTTTTGATGCAGGTAAATAATGTGGAGATGCAGGTGATTTTTCTTTTTTTTCTTTGGAGCAAACAAAATAAAATCTAGAAGTTGCTGTGAGGATTTTGTCAGAGCATGTTTATGCAGGATATCAATGTAAACACTTGCTAAGTTGCAGCGAAGCCCCCTCAAGGACCTCTTGCTACCTTATTGTGGAGATTAAAACTATCTCATGTTATTCTTCAGTCACTGGTGATACAGCGACATTTTAAAGAAAGTACGTTGATGTAACAATTTCATTCTTCTTTGTCAAATTGCTGTTAAAAACTGAGTTATGCAGCAACATTTTATTTTATTTGTAAGAAGCAAATGATACTTATTGCTTTTGTTTAAACTGTCATTTTTAACACTTTCTTGTTGACAGTAC
The DNA here is from genome assembly GCA_036178185.1 of Liparis tanakae. Classification (NCBI taxonomy): domain Eukaryota; kingdom Metazoa; phylum Chordata; class Actinopteri; order Perciformes; family Liparidae; genus Liparis; species Liparis tanakae. The sequence continues at coordinate 3,365,145 of CM070091.1, read as the reverse complement.
GCAGACTGTAGATAACATGGGGATTCGTAATCAATAGATGGTTTACACAGTTAAGTTCACATCAAACATGTATTGCTGAATTCCTGTACATACACTACTACACATTATACATTACCAGTACTAGTAACACTTAATTATCCATACAGGTCTTTTTGAAAATAATTAAATCAATATTCAAGACTTATTAAAGAAAATCTTGAAATAGAACAAATGTACAGTATATTAAGAAGTTGACGGATGATATTGGAATTTTAATTTAATGAGCCGTTGGTTTAAAAATATATTATTAAAAAATATATATTCTTAAGTCCTCCGATGATAATTAGAATGTATATATTTTCTTTTACAATAATGATAGTATTCACAATTTATTTGTAATACATTATAAGCGTCACCAAGGTTAAGCAGACCCTAGTTTTCTCATTATGAAACAGTCGGTGCCTGGTTTCCTCTTTTCCGGAGTCACGCTGAACCTCACGTGGATTGGTTTAGACGACGTCACTGCATCACGTGTCCTAATGGCCTGCTCTCATTGGCCAGCTATGAGGAAGGTAACAGCGGAGTAACGCGGAACTGTTCACTCGCAGGGGCTGGAGAAGCTGTCACGATGTTGATGATCGTCGGGATAGTTTGCGCCGCTTTGGCCATATTTATATTAAAATATGTCTTCGGCAGCTCCGGGCCCAACCCCTTCGAGACGGACACCCGCGAACAGTTAAAAGAAATGGTTCACGTCCGGAAGGAGAAGAATAAAGTGCTGAAACAGGGTGAGTTGCAGCCAACGTTAGAATTACATAAGTCGTTCCTGTGTGTTCGTAAAGTTTTTAGTTGAAGAAAACTGAAGTGGAATTGAATGAAATAATAATATGTTGGGTAATCTGAAAATTAATTTATATAAAGTTGCACAGTTGCAAGTGTCCTTGTATAAGAATGTGGCTGAGGGGGGAACATAACCTGTCTTGCTAGTTACATGTTTAGTGGGGAGCAGGGACAGTGATGTCATTAACTTAAACTAATCACACATGTATATTTTGAAATTAAGTGTCTATTTGAAGCAGACGGCAGAAGTTGCAATTTCCATTTTTTTCTTTTTACTTTTGCAAATAAAAATAATGATAACAAAATATCTGGGTACAGCATTTCAAAGCTTGTTGCTTTTCTGTTTAAAAGTTAATATATTTCAGCTTTGGACTGTTGAATCTTAATGATGTTTAACGTGAAGCATGAACTCCCATGGATTTTAATTGTGTGTAACTGCCAAAATCGTATTTGTTAAGAAACCAATTATGCCTATATATCAAAATCGAACATTCACAACATTGCAGTCGACCAAAAATGACAACAGACAGAAGCAGCACATTCTCAAAATTGCATAGCTGGAACTAACGTATGCTAGTTAATATTTTTACTGATGCTTTCCACGTCCGTCGACTGAACGGTGAACATTTGTTCCCCTGATGGAATCCTCAGCCAGTCTTTCCACAGTGATTTGAACACGTTGTTGCATTTCGTGAGGTTTCCTGGCCAGTAGAGTACCCGACAACCTGGATGCCGTCATCATCGGCAGTGGGATCGGCGGGCTCGGGCTCGGGGTGCTGCTCGCCAAGGTCGGGAAGAAAGTCCTGATTCTGGAGCAGCACGACCGCGCCGGAGGATGCTGCCACACGTTCACCGAGAAGGGCTTCGAGTTCGACGTCGGTGAGAAGAACATGTCGCAAATAAAACAAAGACAATTCTGTGAAGACGCAAACCCGACTGAGTCCACCTGACGGCTGCCTTCCTCCTCCAGGAATCCACTACATCGGCGACCTGCTGGACCACAAGCCGTTCCGCTGCATGCTGGACAGCATGACGAACGGCCAGCTGCAGTGGGAGCCTCTGGAGAATCCGTACGACCAGGTAGTTCTGGGACCTCCGGAGAACCGGCGCCGGTATCCCATCTACAGCGGCAGGACCCGCTTCCCCGAGGAGCTGAAGAAGTGCTTCCCTGGCGAGGAGAAGGCCATCGATGAGTACCTGAGGCTGGTCAAGGTAGGATCTTTGTGATCAGGACAAAATACTACTATGGAGAATATTTGTTTCTGTTATTCTAAACTCATTTCTATTCACAGTGTATTTTAATTGTGTAAAATACCTAAAATGCCCTTTGCCCCAGTGAACTGTGTATTTTAAAAACTTTGGCAGGAAGAGGCTTCATTATACAGATTTCTGTTGTAGATAGATAGATAGATAGATAGATTGATAGATAGATGGATACTTTATAAATCCCGAGTGAAATTTAGTTCAACCAGTAGCTAAACTTAACTCACAAACATACATACACAACTTACAGTAGAATCACAGTATAACAACAATACACATAGGGGGAACATGTACACAGGGAGTAGGGTGTATACAGAATTTACAGATATTACAGATATTAGTGTGCATTGATTGAGTGTTGATATCCATGAGGATAGTGCAAAATGCTATAATGAATCAGTGCAATGTGGTGTGGTGTTGTCACTGATATTCTTCACGGGCTCAAGGGTTGGTAAATCAAAGGTCGGCGGGATTGGCAAGGCCGCCTATTCGCTGAGATGTTGCATAATTGTGAGTTGCAACAGTTTGCTTCCACACACAGATAAAGGAACATCCCTGTCTTCATCTCTGAGGAGGATCAGGAACGCCTGGAGGGAGTCGCAAACATGTACATTTGGCAAAACCATCCACTTGGATTCTGTTGGTCACTCGGACCTCACTCAACATGTTTTTGGTCAAATCTCCTGAATGAATACGCCTAATATGTCTAACAGGATGAAATAATGAAGGGACATTTTGGTCTGACAACTGCATACCTGCAAACGTGTCACCTTTCGGCGAAATTTGCCGTTTTGAAATCAAAATAGGTCATCCACGTGAATCGTGTAGATCCGAAGAGTTTTTGTTTTGGGTATGTGTGTGTGTGTGTGTGTGGGGGAGTTAGTCGGCCAGCGTTTATGAGATTGGAGTGACGGAGAACATGCGATGTGGTGATCTTCGCAATAAAACAGGCTCCTGGAACAGAATCATGGAACAGAATCAAAGCTCAGCAGAGCACACAAATAATAAAAAAGGAAGTTGGTTCATGAATGACTTTAACCATAATGATAATGTAAAGTTGTTATTACTATTATTAGGGCCCGATCACTGAATTATTCAGAGGACCTTTTTTCTTAAAATGTTTGTTATTATTATTTAGATTTGCCGTCAGAACAATCAAAAGACCGTAGTTATAAAACCTTTGAGGTGTCATCAAACAATGTGCTTTTAATGCCCTCCGTCGGTCCGTTACGGATCATCATCTGTGTGTGGTGTGTGTTCTGTCTGCAGAAAGTGGGGCGGGGCATCTGGCTCCTCGCCCTGCTGAAGGTGTGCCCCGTCCCCTTGGCCAAGTTCCTGGTCTACACCGGTCTGGCCCAACGCATATCCTTCTTCTTCAAAATGGCTCCTCGCAGCCTGACGGAAGTGGTGAACGGGCTGACGGAGAACAAGGACCTCAGGGCGGTGTTCTGCTACATCTTTGGCACCTACGGTAGGCCGAGCGGCGGTCCCCGTTGTCGAGGTCGATCTACGCGTCCGGCGTTCCCGCTCATGCTTTTGTGTTTCCCTCTGCAGGGAACAAACCCAACGACAGCAGTTTTGCGATGCACAGCTTGCTGGTCACCCACTACCTGAATGGCGCCTGGTACCCGAAAGGCGGAGCCAGCGAGATCGCCTACCACATGATCCCCATCATCGAGAAGGCCGGTGGAGCCGTTCTGGTCCGAGCGCCTGTCAACCGCATCCTGTTCAACGACGCCAAGGAAGCTTGTGGTGGGAGTCATTTCCTACGCATTGTTACCCGACGCATTGAAAATGCGGAAGATTATGTTTTGATCGCCGTGTATTTATTCATTTATTTATTTATTTATTTATTTATGTGTATGCGTGTTACTCGCATAACTAAAAAAGTATTAAACCCAGGGTTTGTACGGTCATGGAAAACTTGGAAAAGTCAAGTAATTTCCAGGCCTGGAAAAGTCATGTAAAAAACGTAAATCATAAAAGTTTTGAAAAAGTCATGGAAATTTGTTATAATCACATGTTCATTTACGCCGAGTTTGAAATAATTAATATGTTTTTTAAAGAAAGACGCTCAAAATATAAGCCGGCGTACGCTCTCGATACGCCAAATTTTCTAAATTGTTCATGTTTTTACCGAAATTTCAGTTTGGTCATGGACATTTGGTTGAAAGTCATGGAAAAGTCCTGGAAAAGTCCTGGAAATCCACTAGTCAACATGTGTAAGAACCCTGTAAACCAAATCGCATGAAATTTGGTGGTATGATTGGATATTATCCGGGACCATTTCATTAGATTTTGGGATCGATCGGGTCAAAGGTCAAAATCTTCTTTTTACCATAGTAAAACGCGGTCAATTTATATCAAATTGTCATGCAGCTAATGCCAAAATATTAATAATTCAATGCCTAATTTTGTGATATGCGAAAGGAATGTGCTCTACCGAGTGCCCGTTCTAGTTTGCTCATTGTTCCTATATGTTGTCGCATCACGCAGCGCCCAGTGACGGGAGACTCTCTGCGGGGGTTTTGTTTTTTTCTCTTTTCATGGTTTCAGGTGTGAGCGTCATGAAAGGCCAAGAGGAAGTGCATATCCACGCCCCGATGGTCATCTCCGACGCTGGCATCTTCAACACGTACGAGAAGCTGCTGCCCAAAGAGCTCCAGGCCATGCCAGGTAGGGACTGAGTGCTGCCACCAGGGGTTATTTAGTTATTTTAATTTTAAACCGTCAACTCTTTTAGTCTAGAAAATGCTGGGGTGACAAAATCTGGGAGCTTTTTTTAGTTTTGGCCAACGACCCAAAGATGAGTTTAGCATTGGCTGAAGAGTTAAATAACCATGTCAGTGTAGGCTGCTACACAGTTGTTGTTTAATTCTTTTTTTATTATCATCTTAAGGCAATGACTCGCATGATGAAGTTGCCGTGTCTCTTATCTGAGCGCTTGTCCCGTGTGATGTGACACAGAGATCCAGAAGCAGATGAGCATGATGAAGAACGGCGAAGGGGGGCTGAGTGTATTCGTGGGTCTCAATGGAACCAAGGAGGAGCTCGGCCTGAAAGCGGACAACTACTGGATCTTCTCCGAGAACAATCTAAATGAACTGTACGTTGTTTTTGCATCTCGCATGTGTTGCTCGTGTTGTGGCCAAACACGGCCAGGCTCTGCCTTTTTCGATTTACAAGGTCGATCTGTACATCTCCGCAAAAGGTTCGACATGCTTTAGTTGTAAACTTTATACGGGCTTAAAGTTTCTCCAGTATGTCGGAGAGAAACCCAAAGACCAGGGTTCATACGGGCATGGAAAACCTGGAAAAGTCATGGAATTTTAAAAATGGTCATTTCCAGGCCTGGAAAAGTCATGGAAAAAACTTTATTCACAAAAGTTTGGGAAAAGTCATGGAAATGTGTTATAATCACATGTTCATTTACGCCGAGTTTGAAATAATTAATGTTTTTTAAAGAATGACGCTAAAAACACAGAGATTTTAGTTTTGTAATGGAAATTTGAATTAAAGTCATGGAAAAGTTCTGGAAATCCATTGGTCAAAATGTGTAAGAACCATGAAAGACACACAAGGACTCTGGAGAAACATCCTGAATAATAGCAAGTGGCGGGAACATTTAGAAATGTAGACATGGAACATCATTTATCTGAATTCATCCCAATGACCTGTTTCTTTGTTTTCAAAGGGTGGAGGACTATACTAATGGAGAGAGGGAAGAGTCTGCTCATAAAATACCTCTCCTGTTCGTGGGCTCTCCATCGTCTAAAGATCCCACGTGGGAGGAGAGGTCCCCAGGTGCAGACGCCGTGATGTCATCATGTCCATTAACACAGGAGCGTCGGGTCAACGCAGCCACAACAATGAGGTGGTTTTATTTGTGTGTGTGTGTGTGTTTACCTCCATTTATTCTCTTTTTTTTCACATTAGGGAAGTCCACCATGAGTCTGGTCAGTTTTGCCAACTACAAGTGGTTTGAGGAGTGGAAGGATGACAAGGTGTCGAACCGAGCGCCCGAATACAAAGAGCTGAAGCAGGCCTTCATCGACTCCGTCCTGGAGGTGGTGCTGGACGTCTTCCCCAAGATAACCCGAGACAAGGTACCACCGACCCCTCGCTGCTCATTAGCTGTGGATGCGGTGTGTTATGGAGATTTATCGCCGACTCGGCTCGTTGGCTGTCAAGTATTGAGTTACAACTTCGTCTACATTCAATTACACAACAGTTGTATGCCTTATTTTAATAAGTTCTATGTTTCTAGGATGCTTTTTTATCATTGTTATGCATCTTTTATTACCTTTGCATTGAAAATGCAGAAGGTAATGTTTTGATCCCCGTGTATTTGTTTGCGTGCGTGTTATTCGCATAAGTAAAAAAGTATTTAACCGAATCGCATGACATTTGGTGGGATGATTGGTTATTATCCGGGGACCATTTGATTAGATTTTGGGATCGATGGGTCAAGGTCATGAAAGGTCAAAATCTTCTTTTTACTATAGCACAGTCAATTTCTATCCAATTGGCTGCAACTAATGCCAAAATGTTCATAATTCAATGCCCGATCTTGTGATATGCGAAGGTATGCGCTCTACCGAGTGCCCGTTCTAGTTATTATTTGTTTCTGATTTTTGTTTCTTTTTTTTGTTGTTGCTTAAAACTCCTTATTGTTGCATATTTTATCCAGAAAGAAAGACTGTTTAAATATCAGTGAAACTTGAAGACCTTTTAGTTTCTTGTCATTCATATTTCAACCATTGAAGAAATGTGGCCAGAAATGTGGTCACTTCATGAAACTTAGCTTAATAATAAAGATATACATATCCATATGCCCGTTTTTGTTTTTGTGTGTAGATTGAGTTCATTGACGCCGGCACCCCCATCACGAACACGCACTATATCGGAGCCCCCAAAGGTGAAATCTACGGAGCGGATCACGGCGTCGCCCGATTCAGCCCTGAGCTCAACGCCACCGTGAGGCCTCAGACTCCGCTGAAGAACCTCTACCTGACGGGTGAGACCGCCGGTGCGGCGTAATATCTCCCCGGAGGTCGCCTACGACTCCCGGCGGGACTCCGGTACACGTGTTGTGCTTTTGCGTTGCAGGTCAGGACGTGTTTGTGTGCGGCTTCGCCGGAGCTCTCGCCGGCGCGCTCACGTGCGGCTCGGTCATCCTCAACCGCAACCTCCACCTGGATGCCATCGGCTTGGCGAAGAAAATTAAATTCACGAAGGACAAATTGAAAGAGGAGTAGCTACCTGTCGACGTTCAGCTGAGTGACGGCGGTGACCCTAAATGAAACAGCACTTACGTCTCTGAGACGCCGATTAAACCTCACATGACCGTTCATGCTAGAATAAACTGGAAACGTGAGTTTTTTTCTCACCACCTCCTACCACTGTGCCTATACTTTAACACATGCATACCTCTGTTAATTAATGTTTGAATATTGTAGTTTTGTTGCAACAGTCAACCTGCACTTGTCAAAACTGACGTCACCGCAACGGTGTAAAAGAGAATAAGTTGTGTGCGGTTTGTTATCTGTTTTATTGTCGGGTGCCTTTGCAGTGAACTCTTGACTCTGGATGTTTGGAGTTGTATCATGTTTGACCCCCTTGTGATATTAAAGGGTACAAACAATGAATGGGTTGCAGTTTGGTCTTTGATGTACTAGATATATTTAAAAAAATCACAATAATTTGTCAACAGGATCATTTAATTTCTAACTGCACTTGCTTCTGTTTTCTCGCTGTGAGCTCCTGGGACGTCGGACATGTAGAGATTATAAAGCCCTCTAAGACAATTAATGATTTTAGGCTATTTTAATTTAATTGTTCTGCATCTGAAAGTCACATCTCTGCAACATTCTGTCATTTTCAACATAAATATATATATAAACATATCATATCTCAAAACATTTAAACAGATTCACTTTGCTGCTAATTACTTTGACATAAACTAAAATGTGTAAACACACATATTGTGCCCCATTAACTTCCCAGCTGGACCCTGCCTTGCTATTTGATTTGGTAATTGTTTGGAAAACCACGACTTTTATGTTCACTTGTTTATATACGTTGTTTATGTGCACTAACCTCAGTAAATTGCCGGCACTTGAACGCACCATGTGTCTGCAGAGACATTGACAGCAGCAGCGAGCACGTGTACAACAAGTGGGCTCAACAAAACCTCCATTCTGAGCTTTCTGATTAGTTGGCGATCAAAAGGGGAGTGATTTTACATTTTTTTTTTACATTATTTTCTGCCACTAGCCGCAGTTATACCCCCACAGTTCCCTGCAGGCAGCGGCGTGGAGACCACAGTGCGCTCGGCAATGTGAGGTAAATGTGAGGTAAAGTATAAACACCAGACTCTGCACCGCAGAGAGAAATGAACCGCTTGTTTGTTGTTTATTGTGTAACAACGTTGTTATTACAGGTGGTTTGCGGCTGCGCTCCGAGACACGAGTCACGAGCTAACCTCCATTTACCCGCAGCCTCGTTGGCTAGCTTACTCTTCCACTTGAACTAAAGTTTTTAAAAACAACATAACAAAAATAAATTCAATAAAAGATCCGACATATTTGACTGTTATCTAGAAAGGCCGGCCTAATTAATCCTGAATCTTGGACACCATGGAGTTGTGCGCGAAGCCTTTGCGCTACGAGCTGCTGGTGGAGGTGGGCGAGGGCTCCTACGGCAAGGTGTACAAAGCCCGGCAGCTGGGCGGCCAACAGCGCCTCCTGGCGGTCAAGAAGTTCAACATCCGCGGGGACTCGTCGGAGAACGGGATCCCTGCGTTCATGATCCGCGAGGTGGCGCTGCTGCGTAAAATGAAGTACTTCAACCACCCCAACATAGTCGAGTAAGTGTCTGACGTGCACGTGGTAGCCAGTTTATTAGATACACCTCCATTTTATATGACAGTCTTACCACAACAGTACGTGGTTCATACATGAAGGTTTTAATGTGCATTGTTAGAGGACTGGATTCAACTGGAGAATGTAGTTTTTATTGTTGTTTTGTACTACAATATACAGAGACGTATTTCTGGTATTTAGCCGACCCTCAGTGGTTAACTTGGGATAGATATTTATTTATTTCGAGGGACGTTCTTGCAGCAGTTTTTAGGAAGGAGTGCAAATATATAATAGACTGCAAGGTTAATGGTGTGGATCGTATCATAGAGACATGATGGATAAGTGACTGTAAAATCTCCATGTCCATAGATGTTGTCCATCCTATTGCACATGTCCCATTAATATAATAAACTTTTAACCTGCCGCAAACTATGTCCTCCAAAATCCAAACAAATAATAATACAGTTGAAATGACACCTCACTCTGAAGCTTTGTTTTTATTGTTTGATCTATTTGTACGAAACAAACTGGCATCTGAGTGAATAATAACAGGATTGCTTTGAAACCCCCCAGAAACTACATTTACAGGCTATTTTGTGCTCCAATGGTGTTGCGTTTGCACAGTTACTGGGAATGATGCATTCATTTGAGCCATTTACAGGGTTCGTGCGGTTATGGAAAACCTGGAAAAGTCATGTAATTTTAAAATGGTCATTTCCAGGCTTGGAAAAGTCATGGAAATGTGTTCTAATCCCATGTTCATTTATGCCGAGTTTGACATAATTAATGTTTTTTAAAGAAAGACGCTCAAAATATTAGCCGGCGTACGCTCTCAATACTCAACATTTTCTAAATGTTTCATGTTTATACCGAGATTTCAGTTTGGTTATGGACATTTGGTTTAAAGTCATGGAAATCCATTAGTCGAAATGTGTAATAACCCTGCATTTATATATAGAGGTACAATTAGAAGTCTTGCATTTAAATATTCCCTAAAGACGTATGTCTCCATGTTTAGTTTTATTTCTTTACAACATTTGTATACCAAGCAGTTCTTCACAGAAACAAAGCACACATTTTCTTGTGCTTTTTTTACCGTCCAGGCTGCTGGAGGCCTCTGCTGTGCCAGTGGGCCGGAGCTTGGACCTCACGCTGGTGCTGGAATACATTGACCAGGACCTGTCCACCTACCTCTCCAAGGTTCCTGCTTCTGGGCTGAGCCGTGACAGTATTCAGGTGTGGACTCGTCACCTGACTCATCATCGCATAGCCGCGTGTATTTAAGTCTGGAAAAACATGTACGCTACTGTTCAAAAGTTTGGGGTCACTTAGAAAAAAGAAAAAAAAGCACTGTTTGTTCCAATGAAAATGACATTAAATTAATCAGAAATACACTCTATACATAGTTAATGTGGTAAATGACTATTCTCTGTTTTTAATGAAGTCTCTACAGAGGTGTGTAGAGGCCCATCTCCATGTTCTAGTGGTACATTGTGTTATCGCCTTAGAAGACTAGCAGAGGGGTAGAACCCCCTTTAAACTCTTTTTTTATTTTGTATAACTTTTTATTTTGCATTTTCCACAAAAATATTATTCCTTGACGTTGAAACACTTTTTATGTGAGCGCAGCTGAAAACAGTTATGCTGGTGAGAGAAGTTTGAAGAACAACATTAATATTTACAATGAAAATCATTATTTATAACCTTGTCAATGTCTTGACTATATTTTGTATTCATCTTGTATTCATTTAATAATTAAAAGTGTGAGTTTTCATGGAAAACACAACATTTTCTCGGTGACCCCAAACCTTTGAACGGTAGTGTATATCTATTATCTAGAGAAAATCTCAATAAATCAAATGCTATGACAGATAATAATCTCCTAGCTTTCACAGGACTGTAATATGCTCGTCCAATCATTTTATTCTTCGCAACAGAAAGAGCTGCAGGTGTGCGTGCCTGTCGGCTCTGGGAGGAGACAGACACGCACACCTGTAGCTCTTTATACCTCCGTGAAGAGACGGGCGACTCTGTCCCCTGGTTACTACCTTTCCTTTTTATAAAGTGTCCAACTCACCTAGAAGCTGTTATTGGCTGAGGATGAAAGAAGAATATGGAAAGAGAATAGAGGGGCGGGGTCTGTGCAGATACACCAACACACACAGTGTGCCATAAGTGATGAGTGGGAGGTTTGTCTGCATATTGTTTTTAAGGACATTCCTGCGTAGCATACATTTTAAACATCTCACAAATTATGAAATAGTCATTTTGCCGATACGGCATTTTAACCACCTGTATGTTACAAAATGTCCACAGTGTGTTATTTCACCGTCTAGACGCTTTTCCATCGTACGAGTTCACGTGACGTGTTTACCGATAACCGATAACAACCTGAACGTTAACGTTAACTTTTAATATCTCCTGCCTTCAAGTTAATGAAAACCCCCGTTTCTCACAAGTAAAAACATTCTTTGGACGCATTGTGCCGCCTCCAGGACGTGATGCAGCAGCTGCTGCGAGGATTGGACTTCCTGCACACCAACATGGTGCTGCACCGCGACCTGAAACCCGAAAACGTTCTGGTCAGCAGCCGTGGAGAGGTCAAGATTGCAGACTTTGGACTGGCACGCATCTACACCTTCAACATCGCTCTCACGCCAGGTGTAAGTGAGGCGCCGCACGCACACGAGAGAGAAAGTGACGGCAGAACCACAAAGTGACCTCTCAGATCCGGTTTCTCTCCCTCATGTGATCGTGAATCTGCGCCCAGGTGGTGACGCTGTGGTACCGAGCTCCGGAGGTGCTGCTGAACTCTGTCTACATGTCCACGGTGGACATGTGGAGCGCCGGCTGCATCTTCGCCGAGCTCTTCCTCCTGAGGTAAGCCGTCCGCGGGGATGCCAGGCCCCGGAGAGCGTAACTCGAGAGCTGGAACGTTCTCCCCGGCCGTCGGCAGAGGGATCGAGTTCCAGTTTGTTGAGTTGAGTTACTGGTTGAGCTTTGTTCTCCCAACACCTGTCTCCCACAGACCTCTGTTTCAGGGATACACGGAGGTACAGCAGCTGCAGAAAATATTCGAGTGAGTCTCAGTCTCATTCTCATTCTCAGTCTCTCTCTCTCTCTCTCTCTCTCTCTCTCTCTCTCTCTCTCTCTCCCGCTGCTGCTCAGTTGTTTTCTGTGTGTGTTTCAGCGTGATCGGGTTGCCCAGCCAAGAGGACTGGCCCAAGGAGAGCCCCATCTCCTACTCCGTCAACTGGGGGCCAGAGAGGCCCTGCACCCAGCTGCTGCACAACCTGAGCCCCGGGGAGAACGACCTCCTATCTGTGAGCAGACCTGTGTGTGTGTGTGTGTGTGTGTGTGTGTGTGTGTGTGTGTGTGTGTGTTGTCATGAGAGATACACACTCTGATTTTAAGTTTGAATTAGTTTTGAAACAGAATGAATAAATGCCCCTTTGACTAATTATATATTGTAGGGACGCCATAGATGAGAGATTATGATGCTCATATGATTAGTAAGAAATGTGACAGTTATGTTATCAATTAAGAAGAACAACTTAATACTATGAATACACTTTATTTCATATAACACATTAAGTGCAGAAAAGCCTTAGAGTGCCTTGGACATGAAAACAGGGGAAATAAGATGGAGAATCAAACTCACTTGATTAAAGAAGATCCAGTTAAAAAGATGAAAAGAAGAGGAAATAAAATAAGATAAAGAATCCAATATACCAAATGTGAATCCTTTAGAATTTCTTTGCTCAATTAAAAAAAAAAGAAAAAAGAAAGGATTTGTATCCTCTTTCCTAAGGTGTGAGTTAATAAAGAAAGGTGTTCGCCAGGGACAGTCATCCTCTGGGGACCAGGGTCCTCTAGGGACCAGGATCCTCTAGGGACCAGGATCCTCTGGGGACCAGGGTCCTCTAGGGACCAGGATCCTCTAGGGACCAGGATCCTCTAGGGACCAGAGTCCTCTAGGGACCAGGATCCTCTAGGGACCAGGATCCTCTAGGGACCAGGGTCCTCTAGGGACCAGAGTCCTCTAGGGACCAGGGTCCTCTAGGGACCAGAGTCCTCTAGGGACCAGTATCCTTTAGGGACCAGAGTCCTCTAGGGACCAGGATCCTCTAGGGACCAGGATCCTTTAGGGACCAGAGTCCTCTAGGGACCAGTATCCTTTAGGGACCAGAGTCCTTTAGGGATCAGAGTCCTCTAGGGACCAGTATCCTTTAGGGACCAGAGTCCTCTAGGGACCAGTATCCTTTAGGGACCAGAGTCCTCTAGGGACCAGAGTCCTCTAGGGACCAGTATCCTTTAGGGACCAGAGTCCTCTAGGGACCAGAGTCCTCTAGGGACCAGGGTCCTCTAGGGACCAGGATCCTCTAGGGACCAGGATCCTCTAGGGACCAGGATCCTCTAGGGACCAGGATCCTCTAGGGACCAGAGTCCTCTAGGGACCAGGATCCTCTAGGGACCAGGATCCTCTAGGGACCAGGATCCTCTAGGGACCAGGGTCCTCTAGGGACCAGAGTCCTCTAGGGACCAGGATCCTCTAGGGACCAGAGTCCTCTAGGGACCAGGGTCCTTTAGGGATCAGAGTCCTCTAGGGACCAAGATCCTCTGTGCAGCGTTTCACAGCATTGAGTCCCAACAGTTGCTCCGATACGTCGGTCTCCACCACCTGGTGGAATGAGCAGCATTGCTATCCCCAGAACCATGATGCCAAAAATAGCAAATATCGAATAGTTACGGCGCGTTGCGCGTCGATGTGTTTCAAGTCTTTATAAACGGACGTTTCGTTGTGTTTTCTCTCTCCCCGGCAAACTGTTTTGAGAATTCATTTAGTCGGCGATTTACAGATTATTCCAATAACTCCGCTGTATGTGAAACCAGGAGCATGGCTGAGTAAAGTGTGACCTCTCCCTACCTGCAGCAATGTTTGGCATTCAGACCCAGCACTCGCATCTCAGCCGCCAAAGCCCTGGCCCATCCTTTCTTCACGAAGAACTGAAGCTTCGGAAGAACGGAAACGTCCGCCGCTTCTGCCGTAATGTCCAGCGCACGCTTTGCATCATGGGACGCCGTCAGTGTGCAGAAACGCAGAACGCCGGACTCGTAGGACACGACTCGGGATGGTTTAAAACACATTTTGAAAAACATTCCAAATATGCATTTGATGAGCGAAACATGAGACATTATTTGATTTCACTCATAACTTGGCCTTCGTATGAGCGTAAAGTACGTTATTTTATTTTTTTATTATTTGAATTTGATATTACGCTGTGTATTTCCACAAGACGTAGTATACTTTGTTGTTGTTGATTGTTACCGTCAAACATAACAATTCAGTTTTTCCGTCATCTACCAACAACACTATTATGAGCACTTTTAAGTTGGTTAAATGTTTTTTCACCTGAACCTTTTTGTTCTCGGCTCGTATAAGAAGTCCTTTCTTTTTGTTCATGTGGTGAAGATATTTATGGTTCAGTCACTGGAACGCATCGCACCTGTATTTATGTTTGTGTTGACAGATTGTACGCAGTATTTTTTCTTCACGATTTGCACTGTTCATTCAAGAAGCATTTCTATAAATAATTGTCTCTGAAACCCGTCTCTGCATTTGAATGCAACACCATGGATAGCGGCTGGGTTTGGTTCTGTGGATGGAGGTGAGTTTGAACCTGTTGTGTGAAACCTTTCGGCATTTCTCGATTCAAAGAACACGACTGCAGGCTTGTGTTCTTTTGGAGTCCGGTCTTGGGAGTCCAGACTCCGGAGGACGGGAGGACGGTCTGTCTGCGATTGGACCAGCAGCTGACTTGATGACATCACCACATCAGCTGTTCTTGCTCCTGACTTTACTCTAATTATTCACTGCAAATATTTTTTTACAGTCAAATAAACAAAACATCCTAAAATGACATTCCTGACTTAACAACAGTATTTATAAAAAGTCAACTGTCAGTTGTTTATTTTCTCCTCCGCTATTGTTTCCGGTTGCTGGTGAAATGCATTCTGGGATATATGCTGGCCAGAGTATGCATAAGTCTCCTCTGATGCATCCTGGGTAAAGTGGGAGGATCAAGTCACATCCGGGTATTTTGACCGTGAAGAGAGAGAAGAGAACTTTGAATGTGAACATGTACTGAGACTGATGAGGAGACAGGACACGAGGACACGAGGAGAGGAAAGGACACAAGTAGAGGAAAGGACGCACAAGTAGAGGAAAGGACACAAGTAGAGGAAAGGACGCACAAATACGCTGATTGAGAAACGCCGTTTATTTTAGAGCCCCAGAAGAAGATGGTGGATAAGAAGTACAGAGCTATGTTGTCTCTTGCAGCTGTACAGTGTGAACACAAGGGGGCAGTGCTGAGCAGTGAGGGACGCAGCAGAAACACGACGTCCTCGCATGGGCCGCAAGGCAGGGCTTGCCCCCCACTTCACATCATATCACCCACTTCTACATCTCTAGTGTCCTGCTGAGGAAACTCGTGTTCCAAAGAGCCTCACGTGCTCTGCGTGTAAATCACTTTGTGGTCATTTAATGAAACGCAACATTTGCACCACGTGTATCAATTCAATAGAAAGTTGATAGTTTTTTAACTAGATTTAAAGTAATACGTTTATTTTAGTTGGTATTGTAATTTGCAAGTGAACCAACTAATTCACAATCATTCAAATAAGAAAAATAAATAAACAACAACCACCTGAGGTGAAGCCACGGTGGTGCGTTTAGGAGCTCTTCTTCTCCCGTGAACGCCACAACAAGGCACGCGACCACAGCGCGTGGAGCGCTGCGTCTCCCGGTTGCCATATGTACGGCTGCTTCCTGTGCGGAGCAGGCGCGTCCCGGGGTTGGTCCTTCTATTTATACTCTCTCCCCTCGACGCGGCGAGCCCTCCGCGGAGTGTGACTACATTTGGAGCGACAGTCGGGTCGAAGGGCCAGTGGGGAGGGACCCGGTCTGAGGAAGGGCAGCGGCTACAAACTCATGCCCGGTTCACACGGCGCGTAGTGCATGTAAGTTCTTCATCCAACCCCCGGAGTCTCTAATAGTGGATTTATAGTCCAACATGGAGCCAGGTGCCAGCTAGCACCACGTTCTGAATGTGTGTTGTTGGTGTTTGTTCTGTCACAACTGCTGAAGCGTGGAGTAGTACGGTAGTCGTGGAGGTTAGTGGTGTGCTCTGCCAGCCGCTGCGTGGAGTGTTGTCTAAAATAGGCTCGGAACAGGTTTTACGCGCAATTTACGCACGAAAGAAACGACAAGAACCGTAATCATACTACCACCTTTTGTGTGTGCGTGTGTGTGTGTGTCTGTTAACCTCTCATTAGCCCCCAACTCGCTCAATTATTGCGTTTTCCTTTTGCTTGAATACTTTATTTTATTTGACTCTGAATTACTCTAAAATAGTTACATTTAAGAGTATTAATATATGTTACTCTATGCGCCTGTTGATTGAATTGTTCTATCTTTTTTATAATCTATTTAAAATATGTGGAGCGTGGCACTGCGCGGCAACCTGTTGGTGAAATTAATAACATTTATATATGAAATGCTAAAACTGTCACCAGAGCAGCTGTTAATGTGCTGCATCCCGCTGGGAGCTAACAAGTGGATTAGGGTGGTTACATGAGGAGGACGCTGCTCCTCTGCCCTGCAGCCACAGGCCTGTTCAAAGAGAGATCAGGCAACAGGTTAATGCGTATCCACACACACATACACACACCTGTCGGGACCTCTGATGCAGCACACTGACATAGTGGATGAAGGAAAGGCCTCTCAACCTTCCTCCTGCTTCATGATGTGTTTTTTTATGCAGGTAGACCAGTCAGGACAGGTGTAATTGGTTGGAGGTTTATTCTTCGCTCTCCTTTTAATCAGGTTGACTGTGCTGCTGCTGCTGCACACTGATGTCTTCTTGTTATGTAACATCCATCATGTTCTGCACTGTCATGTCAAATGTACATCCAGTAAGGCTCAAAGTGCTCTTGGAGTGAATTACTATCTTAAACCGTGTGAACGATTTGGGTTCACGCCCTCAGCTCGCCACTATTTTGCTTTTGTTTAACTCTTTTGATATTTTTATTAGAATATCAAACCATTGGTGGAGTTTCCTTTTCTGAGTAGGGAGAGTATGGGACCCGGGTGCTCATCCGCCAGCTTTACTCCAGAGCTGGTGGTTACAAGTGTCACTGGATTAGAAGCCCGTGATCCTTGTTGATGCTGTAGTCCAATCAACAATCCCGCAGCTTGTCACGTGCCCTTTTGGCTCTTTGTACAAGCGTGGCCACTGACTGGTGTTCTCCCAGCAACAACACAAGTGTGGCGTCAATGGGATTGAGGAGCTCGTGGGTTTGCTCTCTGAATTCGAGCGCTCTGATTGGCTGAATGGTTTTGCTCAGAGCACTCGAGTCGTACTCATGTTTTGAGTAGCGACACAAAACACACACCTTCGAGCTCGTCGTCTAAGTCAATCTCCAGCTGACGATGTCTGCACACTTGGCCTTCAGTTTACACAAGATGACATCATCATATAAACGTATTTGGGGCGTTTCACGAAAGATCAAAGGACGCCCTGGCCTGTAGTTGTGCACACGGCGACCATCATTGCACTGTAATCACTCTGTAGTCCTTAAGAGAAGCAGCAAACATGCTAAAGTACATGTTTTACTTTGAGCTCTCGTCCCCGGAGCCATTCCCCCCCGCTGCAGATACATCTGCTCCGCTAAATCCGCGGCTCACGCCTCTTTTGTTCTCGCTCCATTGTGCTTCCTGCATCAGGAATGCTGACATCTACAGTTCCAGCACACACAGTCACTCATTTGTGAACCCATCTGATGGTTAGCTGCTGTCTTGAAATGCAAATCGTGTCATATCGGTGCTATTTATACGCGGCTTACAGCCTCGGGCGTTGTTAGTGTTGTTTATTCTCCTCCAGGCAACCGCGATGCCGCCGACTGGGACTCGTCATCATTTCGATGGGTCATAAACATAATTTGAATTCGTAACTAATCGGGCACCTCGTTGGATAAGAGTTGAACGAGAAGTTTCAGTCGGTGCCTGAATCCTCAGTGCCGCCGCCGAGGCCCGGACCCGGAGCGGAGCAGGGGTGTTGGGTTTCAGTGCAAGGGGAGATTCCTGCATGGCACTGCAAGCTGCTGCAGGTCATCTTACATGGACTCTAGCAGGAGTAGAGAAGAGGATGCACGATTAGAGAAATTAGTATAATGAAGGCTCATCAATGCGGTCGCGATCCTCTCGAGGAAGACGTGCACAGACTGCCGGAGTTGTGTGTCTGAGTTGGCCTCTGACCGGTTTTATTTTGTTTGCTTGTTTATCTTTCAGAAGCAATGTTCAAGCCGTCAAGGAGCAGCTTGTTCTTCCACCTCTGAGCGGTGGACTCTCGGCTCAGAAAGTCTTTAGCTCCGATGGAATCTGAATTCTACCGGAGGAAAGTTTGCCCCCTGAGTTTTTCCGTGGAAGAACGAGGCGTCTGATTTGCGTTTCCTAAACGCTCCGACTATTCGAGGAGCGGATCGTCCGCCTGCATCCCCCCCCCCCCCCCCGAGAGGACATGGACGCCGTGGAGAACTTGGCCCTGGAGCCCAGGGCGGAGCGGATCGCTCGCTATAAAGCCGAGAGGAGGCGGGAACTGGCCGAACGCTTCGGCGCCGCGGAGGAGCTGCCCTCCAAGTGTGCGAGGCGGGGGGGCGGAGGAGAGGGGTCCGACCCGGGGGCCGAGGCCCGCAGAGGGACCGTGAACGGCGGGACGCGAGGGGACGCCAATGGACTCGAGGATCCTGCAAAGTCAGTGAGGAGGTGAGTCGTGTCTCCAGTGGAGCATCACTTATTCATGTTTCTGTTTACTGGCGCTGACCGGTGTCTTTGTCCAGCTGAGGACTGAAAACACTTCTATCTATCGATTCATGCTACCCTATCTGATAGGATGTTATTGTACTATCACAATATGCTACCCCTGAAATGAATCAATTTAGCATTCTTACATGAATGCATGTTATTGTATCAAAATATGCTTTTCTTTCAAAGTTCAATGTTTCACTTTTCACTGTTAAAGTGTTTATCTTCAACACTAAATACCCTAATAATAAACCAGTGCTTTATTATGATAATGTGAACAAACTCATGTTTACAATGTCACTCCCCGTTATCAGACGCGCATCGACAGGGTTGCAAAACATTATGGGCGTGTCAAACAAACTCGGAAAATCGACTCGGCGCATGCGCAATACCACAAGGTATCGGTTCTCGACAAGTAGCATGAAATGACAGAACACCGGGTCATAAAATCCGGGTGAGCATCTTTTTAAAAACTTTTGGACGGAGCTGTAAAAACTCTGTAAATAACCAATGAGGTGTGTGTGTGTGTGTGTGTGTGTGTGTGTGTGTGTGTGTGTGTGTGTGTGTGTGTGTGTGTGTGTGTGTGTGTGTGTGTGTGTGTGTGTGTGTGTGTGTGTGTGTGTGTGTGTGTGTGTGTGTGTGTGTGTGTGTGTGTGTGTGTGTGTGTGTGTGTGTGTGTGTGTGTGTGTGTGTGTGTTTATGTTTTCGTGAGCCTAAATGTGGAGGAGAGCAGGTGTCTCTGAACTCGTCCAAACACCAATAAAGCAACACGGCCACTTCCTCACCCCCTTCAACCTCTTCCACTTTGACATCATTACCAAGTGTACGCCGCGTCCTAAAATAACACGACGGATGGTTAATATTTTGGGAAAGGGGCATCATGTTGATGTCATCACAGAGGAGAAGGGGGAAGTCCCCAGAGGGGAGAAAGGGACATCATGCCGTTGTATGTTAAACGCACAACACGCAACTTCCTGGTCTCTTTTCTGCAAATTGTGTCTCAAATGCACACAAGTGGAGGAGTATAAAAAACAGTCTGATCTCTTTGAATATATTTTGTACCAGAGATCTGTTTGTTGGACCGAATTTATGATTGACCGACAATGTAGGTGATGTGTTGGTTGTTTTGATTTTTTTTAATAATTATTTTCTTGCTAATTTACTTTTCTTATGGCCCTTCTTGGCCAGATGCATGGTCCATTAAAAAAAATAATAATAATAATTAAATGTATTTTTAGATTTTATTATTATTATGCATTCTTACTTTTGAAGGTTGTATTTCTGTAAAAACACCTAAATAAAATATCAAGTATAACATTTTAAAAAAAAAGTCTGATCTGCTCCTGAACCGCTTCACACAGACCGTGGTCTCATTAGATGGAGAATGATGTTTTATTTTAGACTTGAGAGGAAGAAGTGAGGGAGGGATCAGATACCTGCATCCTTTCTGAAGTTCACATGTAAATCCCAGGAGGTCCTCCTCCCAGTTTGTCTGCTTCTTACTCGCGACCTTTAATCAGCTCCAGATGCTTGACGTCACCAGCCGATCTGCAACCTTTGTATCTAATTCAAACCCAGCGATCTAAATCAGTGGCTCCCAGCAGGGAGCGTTGGAGCCTGATTCTGCACTTCACTTATTTGCTTCTGGCTCGACACCTTCCTCTTCATGTGCTTTCCCTTAGAGCAGGGGTCCCCAAACTTTTTCCTGTGAGGGCCACGCGACATTTCCCTTCTCTGGGGTCAGTTTGTAACAGAGAAAGTGACATTTCTTGTTTTCCAGAAAACCACATAACCAAATATTAATAATCCTTTCCGGGATCTTCACAGAAAAAAAAAAGGCAGGGAATAAATAACACTATTTATGAAATAATATATATTTTTAAAATCATAATGCGTCTCTGGTATTGTTCAGGGGGCCGGGCCAAATATTGGAGGCGGGCCGTATCCGGCCCACGGGCCTTAGTTTGGGGACCACTGCCTTAAAGGAACAGTGACTCCTAACCTCTTGGGGTCAGACAGAAAATGCGCACCGTTCACGATCGGAGCGGCACATTTTTTGGTCTGCTCTTGATGGACAGGTTAAAGATTTGTACTTTATTTTCATTATTATTCCCCCCCCCCCCCCTGAGAGCGCTCCTCACCCCCTTCGTTGCACACACCTGCATCCTCACTCCTTCCCCTCACTCCTTCCCCTCACTCCTTCCCCTCACTCCCGCCCCCTCCAGGCAGGGTTCCCTGGACTCTGCCAGCGTGCCGAGGGGGGAGGGGCGCCTCGTCCCTCTCGGACTCGACGCCCCGCAGCAGCTCCGCACTCGCGTGTCGGTGGGCCAGTTGAGAAGTTCTCTTCTGCAGCAGAGCGGCAGCGGAGCGCCGCCCGACAAAGTGTAGGGTCACCTGCATGCATGTGTGTGTGTGTGTGTGTGTGTGTGTGTGATGCAGACCGTCAGCCTCTGTACCTCCCTATATATTTATCTCCACCTCAACCTCTTCTTCCCCTCCCTCCTCCTCCTCTAGTTGCCCCGACGATGGGCGAGCCACGTCCTCTCTGGATCCGACCACGAAGCCGGTCCCCGAGGGGGGGCGGCGCCGCTCCCGCCGCTACCTCCCCGGCGGGTCAGGAGGCGGCGGGCGCAAGATGAGCGAACGCTTCAAGACGCAGCCGATCACCGCCAACGAGATGGAGGAGAGCAGCGGGTAGGTCTGGGGCACCTGGTTTGGCTTTTCCCACAGAGGATGCTGGTTGCTGTGTGCTGGTTGCTACGTTTACAGGCTACTTTGTGCTCCAATGGTGTTGTGTTTGCACATTTACTGGGAATGATGCATTAATTTCAGCCATTTACAGGGTTTGTACGGTCCCGGAAAACTCATGGCATTTTAAAATAGTCATTTCCAGGCCTGGAAAAGTCATGGAAAAAACTTAAACTTAAAAAGTTTGACATAATTAATGTTTTTAAAGAAAGACGCTTAAAATATAAGCCGGCGTACGCTCTCTATACGCAAAATGTTCTAAATTGTTTATATATATATATATATATATATATATATATATATATATATATATATATATATATATATATAAAATATATTTTTTTTATATATATTTTTATTTTAAGGCAAGTACACAAAGATACATTTGTGATACATTTAGCATGTTTCTTCCCCCCCCTCGAGCATTCAAGTCAACAGTATCATTCTTATGGACAAACTCCCTCCCCGACCAACAACCTCTTAATTGAGGATACACAAAAAAAAAATCTAAACTAAACTAAATCTAATGAAAAAAAAAAAAATGAATTAAGAATTAGTAAATGAACAGTTATATAAAATCAACGATACCCGATAGCTGCTCGGCAAATGAGAACCTGCACTAGCAAAAGAGTAACTGGAATCCAGCGTTTGTTATCAGGTCAAGCCCAGGCTTTAACGCTGCCTGAGGGTTCACAGGCGGCGCTCCTTTTACATAAACGCCCGCGGGGCGGTGTGGTTTGCATGCGCTTGTCTCCCGTCGTGACCTCCGCCGAGCACGCAAATGTGACGCACGATCTCGTTTGTTTGGAAAGGAGACGTGTGAGGGAGCCGAGGGAGAGTTAGTTTGTCTCCCACCCGGTGACTTGATGCTGTGCCTCTCTTCCCTCCTCTAGGCCGTTGGACGCGGAGGAAGAGGAGAGCAGTAAAGGTGAAGCCGTGTTCCCGCCTGGCGTGCAGGTTGTTGTTGTTGTTGTTGATGTTGTGTTCAGGGACGGACGGCTTTTGTCTGGTCCGCTGGTCTCGTGAACGGCGACACGCCGACTCACGGCGACGTAAACACCGTGATGGCAGCAGGGGGAACGAGTCAACGTCCTCAAGGGGCAACCGAGGGATCATAAACGGACGAAAAAAAACATAACGACGTGTTCGGCACACGCAAATATTTCGAGTGTGCGTCCGGGTTGCCTCCACAAAGTCGTATAATGCCTCTTGAAATGAATCGGGTTATATCTGAAGGCTCACACTGTTAAACACCTTGATGACAGATTTACTTCTCACCCCCCCCCTCCCCTCGTAAAAAGATTACAAGCAAGTCTTTACAAAGTTTGACTCACTGAGAATAATTTAGCTACAGACTGACTTTAGGCTCATCTGTTGTCCGCCATCCACTTTATTGTGTTACCTCTGCAAATGCAACATGCGTTAAAGGGACAGTTCTGATTTTATTCTAAGTAGCTCCGTTCGAGGTACTTATCTTTAGTCTTTGTTATTATTGTCGACAGTAGATGGAGGTGGACACTCCCCCGGCTGTGAGGCAGCAAGTAGTTCAGATGCCTCTCGAGTCGTGTGTGTGATGTCAGCAACTTCCTTAAATATCTGTCGGACGGCGTCTGTAACCTGAGGATCCATAAACCGATGATTAACGTCTTCTCTCTTCTCTCAGGTGACGTGAAAACAGACGAACGAGCCAAGATGAGCGTGGCCGCCAAGATGTCGTTGTTTAAAGTGAGTGAGTGTGTGTGTGTGTGTGTGTGTGTGTGTGTGTGTGTGAGGCTGCTGGCCGCCGGCTTATTCTCTCTCGGGTTGTGTGCTGTCTGATGCCCGCTTAAAAAAACCCAACTAGAACGGGCACTCGGTAGAGCGCATACCTTCGCATATCACAAGATTGGGCATTGAATTATGAATTTTGGCATTAGTTGCATGACAATTGGATATAAATTGATGGTAAAAAGAAGATTTTTACCTTTTCATGACCTTGAGCTTGACCTTTGACCCGATCGATCCCAAAATCCAATCAAATGGTCCCCAGATAATAACCAATCATCCCACCAAATTTCATGTGATTCGGTTTAATACTTTTTGACTTATGCGAATAACACGCACTCATACAAATACACGGCGATCAAAACATGATTATATAATAATAATAATCCATCGGGGCTTTTCCGCGCTTCTATCTGCTTTTGGGTCGACGGCTGAATCCTTGGAGGCTTTCTGGAAGTTAAGGCGTGACGATGAAGCTGCGAGGAACTCGTCGAACTCGTCTAGCTAGATCGTCTGCCAACTGAAGTTCATCTTCATAACGACTTGACGCCCCATCCTAGATCTAAAGCCTCCGTTACCAACGGCTGATTGGTTGTGGAGGAACGCATCGGACCAATGGGGCGAAGGCCCCGCCGTCGCAGCTGTGAGGCGCGCGGCGAGTCGGCGCTGAGGCCGCGGAACTCGACCCGCTCCTCTCGAGGAGACGAGCGGTCCGACGGGCGCCCGTCTGTCGCTACTTATTAAAAAAAGTTCTGTCTCAGCAAAGAAGATGAAACGCCTTCTTTATGTTTTTTGCACAATCTCCATTTCTTTTTTTCACTTCCTGCACACTTTTTTTTTTTTTTTTTTTTTGTCGTGAAGCATCAGGTGAAAATTTGCCGGACATTTTTTATTAACATTAACAACCGTAGCAGCAGCAGCGGCGGATATAATTAGCCCGCTACTCTGTGGGGGGGAGGGGGGTGAGGGAGGAGGAGGGGGGGGGGTGTAACTGAAGCCGGCAGAGCTCTGGTTACACCGTGACCCGTCGGCCTGGTATTCTATCCACGTAGCCAACACGCTCCACTTTACAGCAAGCTGCTTTATTAACCAGCCTCCTCCTCCTCCTCCTCCTCCTCCTCCTCCTCCCCTCTCTTCCCTCCATCCATCCAAATCGAACAGGAGAGCTTTCCCATGCTGCGTTGTGCTCTCCCTTGTTACTTATTCAGCAGCTGCTAACAGGACCACGTGTGACGGGTCCAGTGTCGCACGTTGACAATAACACGCTCCTCCTCCTCCTCCTCCTCCTCCTCCTCCTCCTCCTCCTCCTCCTCCTCCTCCTCCGTAGGAGCTGGAGAAGTCTGCTGCCCCCGAGTCCTCGGCCTTCCTCAAGCCTCGCGCGGGCAGCCTGTGTCCTGAGCGCAGGGTGCGTCGTGGCAACGACCAGCGGTTTCTAACCCAGCCAATCACCTGCGAGGAGATCGTGGCCATCAGGTGGGGAAGCCTAGTGGCCTCATGGAGGGGAAGCCGAGTGGCCTCATGGAGGGGAAGCCTAGTGGCCTCATGGAGGGGCATCTTGGGAATACTGACCTTTTTATAAAGAGGCGTATTGTATTTGGTTTGACTCAACAGGTGTATTTACAGGAGCAACTAATATTGGGATGGCAATACTTTTGACATTTGCTCCATATTTTTTTAAAATCTGTTTTTACTGTCAACAAATGACACACATCTTTAAATATAAATATAAAACAAGTCTAGTGATTTCCTAAAACAGCTGGGCATTGTTGTGATTGGTGAACTTTACTCAAAGAGGTGGAAATAGTGCTTTTTTTTTGGGACTATTTAGTCGGATAATACACATTTGGTGCTCTCGGTATTTCCGGCAGCAGTGCAGTGTGTATGTGGGATTGACTCCTAATAAACTGTTAAAGTTTTTATTTATTTATTTATTTATTTATTGGATCCCCGTTAGCTGACGCCTTAGCGACGGCTAATCTTCCTGGGGTCCACAGAAAGGACAAAATACAATACATACAAAAGATATCGTGAAACAAACAGTTAGAAATAGTACAAAAAAAGTAAAAATAGTGCAGTCAGATACACAGTACAGTCGAAGGATCAGATATATGTTCTGCAATGCAACTTAATTCATACAAAGAAAAAGAAAAATCAGATGACTAAAAACTAAAAAGCAATAGAATACGTCAAGTGGTGAATGTTCTTATGGGTGCGCCTTTTTAATTGTTTTTTGAATGATAAATTATTACTTATGAGTTAAACGAGGAGGTAGTGAGTTCCAAGCGGTAATCACACGATAGATAACCGTACGTTTGAAGAGTTCTTGGGGTTGGCGGTATCAATTGACCTAAACTAGCATTCCTGGTGTTATGGTGGCGTCTGTTAAATGTGTTTTGTAACTGATTGAAGAAATATACCGTGTCTGATTAAATACTACTTTCCTGAAAAACGTGAGAAGACAAAAATGAAGTGATGTGGTTTGAATAACAACGGTGCTAAATGCCACAGAGATTTTGGCTTCAGTCGTCACTTTATTAGCAAGATCAATAAGTTATTAGCTTTTGCTCTTATTTTGAAATCACATGCCTTCTTTTTTTTTTTTATAACGTGTGCTCATGTTTTCTCTTCAGGACCCCCAAACCGGCGCCGCCGGTGGAGCGGGCCGAGTCGCTGGAGGACGACGACGAGAGCTGCCAGCTGAGCGTGAGCGAGAAGCTGGCGCTGTTCAACAAGCTGTCGCTGCAGGGGGGCGGCCCCCCCCCCGCCGCCGGGCCGCCGGAGAGGCGCCGGCAGAAGGGGGCCCGGTACCGCACGCAGCCCATCACGGTGGAGGACAGGGTTCGTACGCTCATGGAAAACCTGGAAAAGTCATGGCATTTTAAAATGGTCATTTCCAGGCCTGGAAAAGTCATGGAAAAAACTTAAATCATAAAAGTTTTGGAAAAGTCGTGGAGATGTGTTATATTCACATGTTCATTTACGCCGAGTTTAAAATAATTCATATGTTTTTGAAAGGAAGACGCTTAAAATCTAAGCCGGCGTACGCTCTCATACAATCGGTGCAATTATTATTTGTTCCCGTTGCAAGTGAACGCACCTTAACTGGAAACTTTGCTGGCCGTAGCAACAGTAGCTCAGGAAGCGGTCGTGATGTGTAATTTGTTTAATTTAAGGTGTATCGTATGCTTTGTAATTCTCATTCTTTGAATACTACATTTTCAATAATGTTCATGTATACACCGAGAATTCAGCTTGGTCATGGAAACGTGGTTTAATGTCCTGGAAATCCACCGGTCAACATGTGTAAGAACCCTGGGAGGAGGTCAACCTGGTGAGAGGATGAGCCTAAAACCTGTGTTTCATAAAGATGGATAACTCACCCGTGGGCCGTGTCTCTGCTCAGCTCCACGCGGGCCCCGTGCAGCTTCCCTCCTTCGGCGCGGACCTCAAACCCAGCGACATCCGCTTCTCCCAGCCCAAACTCGACGGCGGGCACGAGCCCGACGCGTCCGCCCAGCGGGGCCTCCAGCGCCACGACTCGGAGCCGGTCTTGAGAGGCATCCTGAAGAAGAGCTGCTCGCCGGGGAGCGGGGAGGGGGAGAGCCGGCAGAACGGCGGCGGCGGCGGGGGAAAAGAAGAAGAAGAAGAAGAAGAAGCGGCGCAGGAAAAGCCTACGGCGCCGCGGAGAGAGAGAGGACGGGCTTCAGGCGGGGAGGGGGGATCCACGCCCTGGAGGCAGAGAGCTCGGGCCAGGAGGGAAACCATCGGCTGCACGCCGATACGAGCCTCGGCGGAGCGGGACGCGCCCCGGGAGGAGAGGTCCGGCCAGAGGATGCTGCCGGGGCGGCCGGTGTCCTCTGAGGCCACTGGGAGGGTCCGGTGAGTGACGTCTCGCTATAAGCCCCCCGCCCCCCTTCATGGATCAGGCGCCGCAAAACATGGTCACATTTACAGACGTCGGCAACAGAAATCAGTTCTCAGACGATTTTAGGAGGCAAATTGAGCCGAATTCCAGTTTTATTCGGACGGGTTTTTAACCCTCCTGTTACTTTCAAATGTTTAACATCTTTCACCCTCGGGGTCAATTTGACCCCAGCAATTAAAACCTCCAGAAAATTATTAGAATTAATATTGTTTCCCAAGTTTAAGTGTCAGTTTCTTTATTTGTTTGTTGATTACCTAAATAGCCCTTTTAAATAAATAAAAAAGTTGATATTTCTTATATGTTTTACACAGCCTGGGGTCAAATTGACCCTAAAGAACACCGATGCGTATAAGTTGTGTTCAGGACAGTGAAAACATATCATCATGTGAATTTTATGTTTACCTAGTTAATAAAATTAATTCTGAAAAGTCGTGAAATATTAAACAAAAAAATGACGTCAATTTAGAGACGTTAAATATTGAATGGGGTCAAATTGACCCCAAAGGTCACAGGAGGGTTAAATGTTCTATGGCTAATATTCTGTATATGTGTTGCATCCTAAAGACAGCCGGATGAGGAGGAGGAGGGTGTGAGGAGGATGAAGGAAGAGACGGCGGCCACGGGACAAGTTCAGGTCGCACTGGTCGACGGCGACCTTAAACAGAAGGGGGCAACCAGCAGCAGGAGGAGTAAGGTGAGAAGAGATGCCACTGTTACCGTGACGTCTTCAGTTCTTCAGTAACGAGTCTCAGCGGACCGAGTCCGAGCTGCAGCATCAAGGGTTCTGCTTCTGGTCTGTGAAGGGGACACGGTGTGGCCCTCCATCATCTCTAGTCCTCTGATGGTTGGAGCCAGTGGGCTTCAGACTGTCGGCAGAGATGGATACGGTCTAGTTTCATGTTTCAAAATCTTTTTTTTTTTTGTCCGCTTCATTTTCTTTTAATAATTTTTTCATTTTTTTGGAAATATATATTTTTTATTTCAATTCAATATTATTTTCACATTCAGTTCTTTATTTATTTATTTATATATATATTTTTTTTATTATTAGTGTTCAGAATCTCACATACACATATTTAAATTTTTCTGATTCTTTGTATAAAGAAAAGTACAAAAAATAAACACATGCAAATAAAGAAAGAAGAACAATACCATAGTAACAGTCCCCTTCATGTTCAAGCGAAACAAAATATTGGGATTGACAAAAAAATCCAGTGGGGATATAAAATATCTCTAGAGTCCATGTGATGACGTCGGCTGCAGTCAGAGGGAGAAACCTGAAACATCTGGATGACTGGATGGATGAAAGAGTGAGAGACTCACGGGGTGCAGTAACATTTAGTTTTCAGGAGAGCAGGCCAACTTTAAACTGTCTCCTCTTCTTAAAACCGGTTCTGCTCTGACCTCTACATGTCGAGGTCGTCGGGTTCCCTCTTCCTGACGCCCAGAAGGAGAAGAGGCCAATGGCGCGCTGCATTTGTCGTTCCAATGAAACGGGATACGGCGTCTCTTAGCAACAGCTCTCTGGATTCGGTCGGCGCTAAATGTCTTCATCGGATTAAAGTCCCCGGGGAACACGTCGTGTTTGCGTAGCGACGGGTTTGATCGACTCAGAGCATCACGAGGAATGTAGAGCGACTGATTTTGATTCTGGACGTTAGATGATGACCATTTTAAGATCTCCGCTGCGCCACTGTGACGTGTGTGTGTGTGTGTGTGTGTGTGTGTGTGTGTGTGTGTGTGTGTGTGTGTGTGTGTGTGTGTGTGTGTGTGTGTGTGTGTGTGTGTGTGTGTGTGTGTGTGTGTGTGTGTGTGTGTGTGTGTGTGTGTGTGTGTGTGTGTGTGTGTGTGTGTGTGTGTGTGTGTGTGTGTGTGTGTGTGTGTGTGTGTGTGTGTGCATATGTGTGTACATGTTTAAGGGGAGACACCAGTCAAAAAACAATCTGCAATTTTGAGATCTTGGGCTATTTTGCTTCCACAGCATCTTTAATGCAGACTAGTGGAAGGAGCACATTACAAATACACATTAAGGTGATTAGATTTCTCCTATATTCATCCAGTTAACCTTAGATAATGCCTCATTAGTATATTTAACCCTAACTTTTATTTGTGTCCTAAAGTAAGTAATCAACTGGGTAGGTTCCACAGTGATATCTGATTTATATAATTAATTTGTGGTGTCTTACATTGTTTAGTTTTATATTGGATCTTTTTTAAAGGGATTTTCTCAATGAGTTTTTCCTCAGACTGAGAATTATCGTTTTTTTCTTATCTATACTCTGAATTTTTTTATTCATAGACTGAAAAAAATGGAATTTAATGAATTTATAGCTGACTATTATCTTAATTTATGGAGTTATACAAAGAGATCTCTTAAAAAAATCCCTTTCAAAAACCTTTGACTTTAATATGACAAGAATTTTGAACCTGGCTCAATCCAATGTTCATATTTCTGTTCTCTAAACGTATGATTTACTCGGGTCTCCCCTTCATTTAACTATTCTTCTCTTGTTCTGATCATTTCTGTTTGTTCTCCTCGCAATATTTTAATGTATTTCCCGTTTGTGTTGTATTTCCATTGATTCCCCGCCTCCCGCCTCCCGCCCTCTGCAGGACGAGACGGACCACCGTCACGTGGCGAGCGCCAACCCTGAGTGCTGGGTACGTCCTCCACTAATGTTCTGCAATGCATAGATCCATCTAAGTCCCCATTATGAAAATGCATTACTAATTTTACAATAGCTTTAGCCTACCCCTCTCTTCTAATTCCTCTTCTCTCCCAGGAACCCATCTTTGCCTCTGTCTATTCTAGCAGTACCCCCCAATATATCATGTGTTTCAATCAGGTAAATGAGTCGCTGCATGGCTGATCCCGTCGCTTTTTTAATGATTTATTTTTTTGGCTTTGCAGTGTTTTGTATGCAGTGAAATATTTTTTTTCCAGTCCACTCCGTCACCGGCGGAGTGTCGTTTTGTTCCGTGGCCCATTTTTTTTTTTTTTTTTTTGGCCACACGTCCATACACAACCTTCCTAATTTAAAAAACGATATTTCAGAGACGTAAGAAGAACCGAGCTCTATTGGCTGTAAACTCGAGAGCGACACATTTAGCATCTTACCGCTTCCCTGTTGAGGAATCACACGTTTCCCTTTTTATTTCCCTTTCTGTATTCATAAGGACGATGCTCTGTAAATATGCCTGAGAGCTGCTAAATGAATGACTCAAGATGGTATACGACTTCTACATAGCAACAGGAAGCAGCTGGATACAGATGCAATAGTATAATTATGCAACATTATGTACAATATACAGTACCGTTCAAAAGTTTGGGGTCACTTAGAAATGTCCTTATTTTTCATAGAAAAGCAAAAAGAAATGTCAATGAAGATAACATTAAATGAATCAGAAATACACTCTACACATTGTTAATGTAGTAAATGACTATTTTAGGTGGAAAGGTCTTTTTTTTAAATGAAATGTCTACATAGGTGTATCGACGCCCATATGCAGTGTTCTAATGGTGCATTGTGTTTGATCGTCGCCTTAGAAGACTAACGGAGGGGTAAAAAACCCGAACAATTATGTGAGCACAGCTGAAAACAGTTATGCTGATGAGAGAAGCTATACAACTGTCTTTCTTTTGAGCTAGAAGTTTGAAAAACTAAATTAAAATTTCAACAAAAAAATCATTACTTCTAACCTTGTCAATGACTTTACTATA
This sequence comes from Liparis tanakae, assembly GCA_036178185.1. Classification (NCBI taxonomy): domain Eukaryota; kingdom Metazoa; phylum Chordata; class Actinopteri; order Perciformes; family Liparidae; genus Liparis; species Liparis tanakae. The sequence continues at coordinate 3,334,177 of CM070091.1, read as the reverse complement.
TTTTCCATTAATTTTCCAATTCATTTGATGAATAAAAGTGAGTTTTCATGGAAAAGAATTGTCCGGGTGACCCCAAACTAGTGTCGATCAAGTAAAAGTAAAATTCTGTCCATCTTTGACTTCACGTGTTTTGCCTCCTTAATATATTCTATCTTGCCGTCTTTTTATTTCCTCCCGTGTGTTTATCGCTCCCGACCGAGGCGGATTCACTCCATGTCATATCGCCGTGTGCGTCTCTCCAGAGGGGTCTTCCCCCGCAACACTGAGGAACTCACCCGTCGCCTAACTCTCTCTCTATTCTGTTGTCACTCCATCCTCCAGAGGAATCTGTCTTTTGAGGCACAAGAAGTCTCCTCCTCTCCCAAAGACCAGACTCGGCCTCCGTGGAGACCGAAGGTGACGCGGCGCGACCTCTTTCTATTTTTATTCCCGTTTTAACTCGTACAGAGCTCCCCTGGATCTCACACGGACACGTCTGGGTTTTTTTTTACTTCAGAGGGCGGAGGATGAGACGGATGAGGTGGAGGAAATGAAGACAGAGCGGGAGAGTGAGGCGCAAGGGATGAACGAGAGGGGTGCGTTTACTTGTTGTGGTTTTTCTCGGCTCTCAGCTCTGTGTCTCTGACTCGTGCCCTCTGTGTCCGTCAGGGTCTCCAGAACCAGAAGTAAAGGACGCCTCTCACAACGAGGAGCACTCTGAAGCTCCAACGGGCTTCTGTGAAGGTCGGAGCTGCATTAGATATGAATAACACATTTTTATGTGTTATTGTTTGGTCCTCTCTAAGCTTCTCGCTCTATTTGCTTCACAGACACTCCCACGCAGTCTTTGGAGTCTGAAGGTAAGGTCGTGTAAAGGCTCACTGAAATAAGTCGTTACAGTCTTAACCCTCCTGTGACCTTTGGGGTCAATTTGACCCCAATCAATGTTTAACGTCTCTAAAAAAATTATTGACATTATTATTTTTTGGTTCATATTTCATGACTTTTACTAATTTATTGGGGACAACTGGGAAAACATAAAATTCACATCATGATATGTTTTCACTGTCCTGAACACAACTTGTACGCATCGGAGTTCTTTGGGCTCAATTTGACCTCACTGTGTAAAATATATGGAAAATGATTAACGTTATTTTTTTGGCTTCATATTTCATGACTTTTCCAAATTCTTTGGGGACAACTGGGAAACATGAAATTTGTTTTCAATTTCCCCCACACAACTTGTACCCATCGGTGTTTTTTGGGTTCAATTTGACCCCAGGCTGTTTTTCACTGTGTAAAACATTTAAGAAATATCAACTTTTTTATTTATTTAAAAGGCTATTTAGGTCGTCAACAAACAAACATAAAGTACCTCACACTTAAACTTGGGAAACAATATAAATTCTAATAATTTTCTGGAGATTTTAATTGCTGGTGTCAACTTGACCCCGAGGGTAAAAGACGTTATACATTTGAAGGCAACAGGAGGGTTAATTATATTTTATTTTCATATTTCCCGTGCCCCTGTAGCTCCTCAGAGCTCTCGTCTCTCAGTGACTCCCCTTGATGTGAGGGAGGAGGCGCCTGTGGATGACTCAAACGCACCCGGTGCTCAGTCCCCTCCCTCCGCCTGCACCCCCCCGCCCCGTGGAGACGGCGCTGCTGCAGAGCCCGAGCACGACCTGAGCGTCCTCTGCCAACCCAACACGCCCATGTGAGCCGGGGTTTCACCACAGATTGTTATTAATTATTGTGAGATTAGTGAATTCATATTTATCTATACACTCCGCTACGGTCTCTGACTGGTCTGAACATTATCATGGTTTCAGGATGACAAATTGCATCACATAATTAGTAATAATAATTTAATATCTTTATCACACCTTTTGAAAATCAGTAATAATAATTTAATATCTATAGAACACCTTTTAAAAATCAGTAATAATAATTTAATATCTTTATCACACCTTTTGAAAATCAGTAATAATAATTTAATATCTATAGAACACCTTTTAAAAATCAGTAATAATAATTTAATATCTATAGAACACCTTTTGAAAATCAGTAATAATAATTTAATATCTTTATCACACCTTTTTAAAATCAGTAATAATAATTTAATATCTATAGAACACCTTTTAAAAATCAGTAATAATAATTTAATATCTATAGCACACCTTTTTAAAAGTTCATAACATTTTCATATACATTTTCATATAAGTTCATATAATTTTTTTGACAGATAAAGTCCCTTTAAGAGTGAAAATATGAATCCAGTTCACTGACATCAGGGCTGAAATGCATAAATATCACAATAAATGGTCCTAAAAATTCGACGTCTTACAGCATAGTTATGTTGCACATATTCAATTAAGAAATATAATCTATTCATAAGAATTCATTTCAGGATAAACCAGAAATTGATAGTGATACCCATTTGTGGCGGCCCTACATATTTGTATGAATTCATATTCAAATATATAATTAAGTGTGTATACGTAAAAACTCTGAAGCTTTCTCCTTCCTGTCACCGAAAAAAATAACTAACCCACCATGAGTTATTAGTTATAGTAATAATAATAACTTTATTTATATAGCCCTTTTAAAAACAAGGTTTACAAAGTGCTCTACAGATAAACAAAGCATAAACACAACTTAAATGGCGGCAAACAGAAAAGACCACACCATAAAAGCATTGAACACAACTAAAACCAAACAAATAGGCAATTAAAATAAAAACATAAAAGGACGACATCACTTAAAAGCAGTTCTATAAAAGTGGGTTTTAAGAAGTGATTTAAAAGAAGTTATTGTGATAGTAACTACTATTGAAGTGGTTATTGGTGGGGACTATCCTTACTGTCTGTGTGAAGCTGTATTTGTGTGTGTGTGTGTGTGTGTGTGTGTGTGTGTGTGTGTGTCAGACTGACCTCCTCAGTAGCGCAGCACAGGCGGTCGGTGCGTCCGTCCCGTCGGACTCAGGGCTCCAGAAACCCTCTCCGGGCTCTGGCGGCCCGGGAGGACATCCGGCAGGACTACATGGGGGAGAGGGACGACTCCCCGGCCGCCGAGGAGAGCGCCCAGGCGGAGAAGAGTGAGTGGGAGTCTCCTCTCTCCTCGTTTCCTTTTCGTGGACGTCGTCTTCCTCATTCAGCTTCTCTTCAACAGAGGCCAAAAACTCCTCGGTGGTAGATTCACACGTTCCCACGTCAGAAGACGTCTCCTCCGACTCCTCCGACTCCCCTCCTCCCTTCAGCAGCCTGATGCTCATCCACATCAAAGGTCGGAGCATGGTGGTTTCATCCCTATAACGCCGTTGTTCATGTTAAAGCGACACTATGTAACAATTCCTACCTTAAAATAACGGCTTGAAAAAAATGGTGCCGCTACAATGACTTTTAATATGGCGATTTGCGCCTCCGTCTGTGGGCAGAAAACTCGCGAATGTACGATTTTGTAGCCGCCCGGTACTTGGACCTGCTTTCTGTCATGATGACCAGCGTCACATAGTCCAGTCCACCTCACAGGGGACTTTTTATTGTCTCCGCTACGCGACGTAGAGACAGAGAGACATGCTGCTGTGGAGACGACCAATAACAGACCTTTAGTTTAAAGAACAAAGACGTCTTTAAGAAAGGGACCTGACATTACTGCTGCTGTCATCTGGAGGAGAGAGAAAGTTACAGGGGGCGGAGGAGATTATTATTTTTAACTCAAACTCAAAAGAGCCATATGCGTCACCAGAAGAGCCACATATGGCTCACAGCCAGAGGTTCACGACACCTGATCTATCGTAACTGGGTTTTTTACGACACTGAAGTAAACGTTAAATACCTGAAGGGGGCGCTACAAGGGAAACACTACATAGTGGGGCTTTAAGGTGTTTCTATCAGCTGCCGCGTGTGTTGACAGGTAGGCGGCGTGTCCAGGTGCGCCTGGTGGAGCCGGCGGTGCAGTCGCTGAACAGCGGCGACTGCTTCCTGCTGGTCACGGCGGAGCACTGCATCCTGTGGAGCGCAGAGTTCGCCAACGAACAGGAGAAAGCCAAGGTACCACGAGGACCGCTTCCACTTCCTATGCCACGGTGTAAAGCATTGTGGGCCATAACATGTGGTTTTGGTGAACATGTGTAAAAATGCTTCACTGAGAACACTATTAAACGCCATGAAACATCACTTTTTATATCTGTCTGAGTGTTACACACTTGAATGGTAAGGAGCATTTTGGGGATGGTTTCCACACGGTCTCAGGAGGCAGCACTGGCAGGATTGATGATCTGTGATGCTTAATTACTAGTTAGTTACTTAATGATAATTGGGCCAAGTGTCAAATAAAAGGTGAAAACATTTAGCAGAACACGTGCCACACGAGTCAAGTTAAATTGTTGGGTTTGTGAATTCACTTTGAACTTGAAGCTGTTTAAATTCTGTTTCTGTTTATAAAAGCTGTTGCCAAGCATGGAGAAATATGACCGCCACAGTCTCTGCTATCAAACGTATCAAAACTAAATACTATGAGGGCACCTTTTGGTGGTATCAAAATAAGTTTAAAATTAAAATGAGTTGTAATAATTCTAAAATACGGAACCCCTCAGCATCGGATGGGCGACAGATGAGGCGAAGCACCTGGTTTAGTTCCTAATCCCACATGCGGGTTGTAACGCGGTGTAATAAACCGATCGTTACCGTTCTCCAGGCCTCTGAGCTGGCCTCGTGGATCCAGAGCCGTCAGGACCTGGGCTGCCGGGCCCCCCGGGTGGTCCGCCTGGAGGAGGGGCTGAACTGTGACGGCAGCCTGGCTGCAGACTTCTGGAGGCTTCTGGGAGGAAGGAGAGCATACAGAGGTGAGCGGTCATAATGTCTGAGGAGAGCAGGGCAGGGTTCGTACGCTCATGGAAAACCTGAAATAGTCATGGAATTATAAAATGGTCATTTCCAGGCTTGGAAAAGTAATGGAAAAAACTTGAATCATAAAAGTTTTGGAAAAGTCATGGAAACGTGTTGTAATCACATGTTCATTTACGCCGAGTTTGACGCAATTAATATGTTTTTTAAAAGAAAGACGCTCAAAATATAAACCGGCGTACGCTCTCAATACGCAATATTTTCTGAATTGTTCATGTTTATACAGAGATTTCAGTTTGGTCATGGACATTTGGTTTAAAGTCCTGGAAATCCATCGGTCAAAATGTGTAAGAACGTCTTTAAGAAAGGGACCTGACATTACTGCTGCTGTCATCTGGAGGAGAGAGAAAGTTACAGGGGGCGAAGGAGATTTTTAAATTTTTTTAACTCAAACTCAAAAGAGCCATATGCGTCACCAGAAGAGCCAAATATGGCTCAGAGCCAGAGGTTCAGACACCTGATCTATCGTAACTGGGTATTTACGACACTGAAGTACACGTTAAATACCTGAAGGGGGCGCTACAAGGGAAAAACTACATAATGGGGCTTTAAATGATGAAAAAAACACGGATACAATTTTTTTTTTTTCAAGTTGAAAGTTTTGCTCATGTTTATATGCAATGATAAATGTCTAAATATGGAGCTCCTTGTTTTTTTACAAATTTCCCCTTGGGGATTAAAAAGTATATTTCTATTCTCTATCTGGAGGAGAGAGAAAGTTACAGGGGGGCGGGCAGAGATTTTTTTTTTTAAACTCAAACTCAAAAGAGCCATATGCGTCACCGGAAGAGCCATATATGGCTCAGAGCCAGAGGTTCACCACACCTGGAGTAGATTATTTTAGGATTACTCTGTATCATTAAATTGCAGATTATTAAGAATCTATCATCTGCTGCTACGGATAAACTAACCTTTTACTGAAAAGGCAGAGGAACTAGAATGTAATGAAATGAAGTGATAATAAAAAAATAAAAAAAATGAATGGTTTGTTTGCTTTCCCCACAGGAGCCGGTGCCGAAGAGGAGGATGAGCTCTTCGAGTGCGGCGTGGTGGAGTCCAACTGTGTGTACCGGCTGGTGGACAACCGGCTGGTGCCTCACGAACAGGCCTGGGCCGCGGCGCCGCGGGTCTCCCTGCTGGGCGCCACCGAGGTCTCCGGGGTTCTCCCTCACCCATCACGTGTTTACGATATCCCACAATGTGTCCGTTTTAAGAGCTCGTGGCGTTTGTTGTGCAGGCGCTGGTGTTCGACTTCGGCGGCGAGGTGTACCTGTGGCTCGGAGCGGACGTTTCCCTCGGCAGGAGGAACATCGCCCTCCAGCTGACTCGCCAGCTGTGGGTCGCGGCTTACGACTACAGCAACTGTCGGGTCAACCCGCTGGACCCCACGGGCCGCGACCCCGACACACAGCCGTGAGTTCACGCCGCGTCACTACAGCTTTGAGGGCGAACTTCACAGGGGAGAATACAGGGCGTCAATATCTACAGCTGTGAGTGTCTACGTATTTAAAGCCCCATTATGTAGTTTTTCCCTTGTAGCGCCCCCTTCAGGTATTTAACGTGTACTACAGTGTCGTAAATACCCAGTTACGATAGATCAGGTGTCTGAACCTCTGGCTCTGAGCCATATTTGGCTCTTCTGGTGACGCATATGGCTCTTTTGAGTTTGAGTTAAATAATAATCTCCTCCGCCCCCTGTAACTTTCTCTCTCCTCCAGATGACAGCAGCAGTAATGTCAGGTCCCTTTCTTAAAGTCGTCTTTGTTCTTTAAACTAAAGGTCTGTTATTGGTCGTCTCCACAGCAGCATGTCTCTCTGTCTCTACGTCGCGTAGCGGAGACAATAAAAAGTCCCCTGTGAGGTGGACTGGACTATGTGACGCTGGTCATCATGACAGAAAGCAGGTCCAAGGACCGGGCGCTACAACATGTTACATAGTCGGGTTTTTAGCCCACAGACCCCGATGGGGGAGGAGGAGACATCAACATATTAAAAGTCATTGTAGCGGCACCATTTTCCTCAAGCTGTTATTTTAAGGTTCAATTGTTACATAGTGTTGCTTTAAACACTCCGGCGCACGCGGTGCCAGCGGCGGCTGTAACTCTACCCTCGACGCGGCGTTGCGCCCACTGTGCACGCAGCTGCTGCACACGGAGGAACCCCAGCAGACGGCACTGCGTGCACACGGCACGCCGCTGTTGGTCCACACACACACACACACACACACACACACGCCGCAGCTGGCGAAAGACGGTTGTCTCCAAATTCGGACAAGTGGACCGGAGCGTTGGTGAGGTCATCGCTGATGCTGGGGGAGGAGGCCTGGCTCGCAGTCATGCCCCCCCCCCCAAAAAAGCTGTTGGATGGGCTCGAGGTCAGGCGTGTCCACATAGTTTTGGCCACATGGTGGATACAGCTATATTTACTCTATAAGCCTTAGAATGCACCCAAAGAGGGAGCTGAGCATGATGTCTGAAAATAAACCGTTAGTAACGGTTTCCACTGTCTATTGAGGTTTATTCCTCTAAAGCAGGGGTCCCCAAACTTTTTTCTGAGAGGGCCACACAACGTTTCCCTTGGGGGGTGACGCCACTCGGTCTGATCGCGTTCTCTCAATGAAGTATCGATACAAAAAATATGCTCGTTCACATCGTTTTTAGAGTACGGGTACTTTGTTAGTATCGATACGCCGTGCAGCGTCACAGCAGTAGATGTAGCGGGCTAACATTCAAGCTAACCTAACTTCCCAAACGCTGTCGACATCTGAACGCCGATTGGCCGAGACTCGACACGTCCCATCAAAGATGTTCTATTGAGAAGGAGAGCACCACTTCACATTTTCTCTGCGTCTCACTGCAATCTCAACAGCAGGTGAACACAAATAATAATAATCGTAACGCGCCTCTGGTATTGTTCAGGGGGCGGGGCCAAATGTGGAGACGGGCCGGATTCGGCCAGTGGGCCGTAGTTTGGGGACCACTGCTCTAATGTGTCTGTTTACTGCATTATCCTGTCGTTGTGCTCATTAAGTGAGTTCCCTTCCCTAGGAAGGGGGAGGGGCGTCCCAGCTGGGCGCTGTTCGGTTGCGTCTCGGAGCGCAACGAGACGGCTCTGTTCAGGGAGAAGTTCCTGGACTGGCCAGGAGGCCCGGAGGACGCTGCAGCGGGCGAGGAGACGCAGGTTCCTCCTACACTTCAACATCTTTTAAGAACATTGTTGACTGATGCCAGGAAGGGAAGTGATCTTTACCCTCCATCCCTCCACAGCCCGTCCTCGTCCCGTCTCCAGACGTCCTGAGCGCCTGCGACGCCAAGGCTCTGGTGGCGGGGCAGCGTCTGGGAGGGGACGCGCCGGCTGGGCTGGACGTCCAGCGGGGGGGTCACGGGGTCGTCGAGCCGGAGCGAGGGGGCCGGACGGAGCCGACCACGGTGGCCGTGGACACGTGGCACGTCCAGGAGTTCGACGACAGCGAGATCCCCGTGGAGAGCACCGGGCAGCTTCACGAAGGAGACTCCTACGTCATCCGCTGGAAGTACAGCAGTGAGTGACATCATCATCACCACCATCATCAGGGTTCTTACGGTCATGGAAAACATGGAAAAGTCATGGAGTTTTAAAATGGTCATTTCCAGACCTGGAAAAGTCATGGAAAAAACTTAAATCACAAAAGTTTTGAAAAAGTCATGGAAATTTGTTATATTCACATGTTCATTTACACCAAGTTTGAAATAATGAATATGTTTTAGAAAGAAAGACTCAAAATATAAGCCGGCATACGCTCTCATACATGCGGGGCAATTTTCTTTTTTTTTACGCGTCGCAAGTGAACGCACCTTAATTGTAAAGTTTGATGGCCGTAGCTCGGGAAGCAGATGTTTATTTTTTAAATAAAATATTGTCTCTTATTCATTTGTTTCATTAAATGTATACTGTATGCTTTGTTCAAATACTAAATGTTCTTACTTTTTCATGTATAAATCGAGATTTCAGTTTGGTCATGGAAATTTGGTTTAAAGTCATGGAAAAGTCATGAAAAAGTCATGAAAATCCACTGATCAACATGTGTAAGAACCCCATCATCATCATCATCACCATCATCACCTACCGTCACTCTCCTCCGGTTGTTTCAGTCGGTGTCATTTGATTGTAAGTATCAGTGTTAATACATCCTCTCTGCTGTAGAGAAGACGAGCGGCCCTGATGAGTGTCCCAGAGAGAGCACCGCCTTCTTCCTGTGGCGGGGCCGGCGCTCCACGGCCAGCGGGCGGGACACCGCCGCCTTCCTGTCCATCGGGACGGACGACCACGAGGAGTCTCAGGTGACGTCTTCACGCACATTCTGGTTGAGTTCATTTACTTATCAATTTAATTCCTGATGACTAGTTTGGTGACTAAATGCAGTAGAAGGGTTACAAGCAGAATACACACAAAATACACACAGCAGATGTTACAGTTTTAAGCAGAGGCATATTTTAATAATAATGTAGAGGAATGTTTTATTCATGTTAAATATTCATAATTCAGTACAAGATAAGATATTCATTTATTAGTCCCACAGTGGGGACATTTCAGGATCACAGCAGTGGGTGTACATTAGAGCATTAATACAAATAAAAGATAAAAATAAAAACACAATACTAAATACTAATACTAAAATAGTAAATACTAAATACTACAAGGGGAAAACAAAGTAAAGTGCTGACTAAAATAAAGTAAAGTTGCTGAATAAAGTAAAGTGTTGAGTTATAATATCGGGAAAAGGAAGCTGGATTTCGTCCCTATTGTCCTTTCACATTATTCTTGCCTTTAAAACAGCAGAACCATTTTTCTTTCATAAACTTTAATTAAACAATGCAGTAGTGTGACTCACGGGACGTCGGCTGTGGGTATTATTCCGCCGTTGAACGTCTATTTCAGCCTCTTGTGCGTCCAGCTCCGCCCCAAACGACCGGTTTAAAGAAACTAAGAGGCCAGAATGATACTTTCTTACCGCTGACTGTGGAGATATTAATGCAGTAATAATATATTAAAGATCCTATGGGTACTTTCAATTTTCAGGATTTTTTTAAAAATACTTTTAATATAATAAAGCAGAGATATTTTAAGGCTTATTTCAGTATTGAGTTATAGACGGGGTTCTTTACACATGTTGACAAATGTTTTTCCAGGACTTTAAACCAAATTTCCATGACCAAACTGAAATCTCGGTAAAAACATGAACAATTTATAACATGTTGCGTATTGAGAGCGTACGGCGGCTTATATTTTGAGCGCCTTTCTTTAAAAAACACATCAGTTATTTTAAACTATAACAAATTTCCATGACTTCTCCCAAACTTTTATGATTTCCATGACTTTTCCAGGCCTGGAAATGACCATTTTAAAATTCCACGACTTTTCCAGGTCTTCCATGACCGTACGAACCCCGTTATAGAAATCAGGACTATATGCCGACTGCTGCTGTTGACCGCCTGTTTCTGCTCGTTCTGTTCCTGAAGGTGGTGGTGCTGCAGGGAAAGGAGCCTCCCTGTTTCCTGCAGCTCTTCCAGGGAGGCCTGGTGGTCCACAAGGGGAAGCGAGAGGAGCCCTGCACTAATGCAGGTACTGCACCGGAAGGCCTCACGTCTGTCTCCCTGCATCCATCCTCCTTGTTTTCTTATTAGATTATTTATTTTTAACCCACCGTGTCCGTTTGCTGCAGCAGAGTGGCGTCTGTTCAGTGTGCGGGGCGAGATCCCGGAGGAAGGCTCCCTGCTGGAGGCGGACTGCAGCTGCGCAGGCCTCCGGTCCAGGGGCTGTGTCGTCCTGCTCAACAGCCAGCAGGGGGCGCTGTACCTCTGGACCGGCTGCAAAGCTCCCAGCAGCTCCAGAGAGGTCAGCAAGAGGGCGGCGGAGCGGCTCGCTCAAATGTGAGTCACATGCACCGGGTGGGCTTTCAAGCGGGCCTGTTTTGGGTTGGAATAATTTGTGACTTGTGTATGCGTGTTGTGATTTAGGTGTGCGCCCGAGTTGGGTCTCAGTAAAAGCGTCCCTGTGGCGGTGCAGCTCGTGGAGGAAGGTTCGGAGCCTGCAGACTTCTGGACCGCCCTGGGGCAGATGGACAGGAAGGCCTACGACTGCATGCTGCAAGGTAGTCGGGCGGCGTCTTTCAACCCGCCGCTTTTCTTTCAGCTCTGTAAGCTTTCCATTACAGTAAAACAAATATATATATTTCTTCTGTCAGATCCAGGGAAGTATAACTTCACGCCTCGTCTCTTCCACATGAGCGCCTCCTCCGGGAGCTTCCAGGCCGAAGAGCTGCAGAGTCCGGCGCGGCTGCCGGGCCTCGTGATGGCGGCGCCGTTCGTCCAGGAGGCTTTGTACTGCGTAGCGCAGCCGGGTGAGACACCGGACTCACGGTGCAGGAACACACCGACTACACCTTTTAATCTGCTCTGTGACTCAAAAATAAACATTAGAGTCAAACTTAATTTGATTAAATATACAGGGTATAAAAAAGTTGTACATAAATCAAACTAAACATGGAGACATACGTCTTGAGAGAATATTTAAATGCAAGACTTCTAATTGTACCTCTATAGATAAATGCAGGGTTCTTACACATTTTGACCGATGGATTTCCAGGACTTTTTCAGGACTTAAAACCAAACTGAAATCTCTGTAAAAAAAAAGAGAATAATTTAGAACATTTTGTGTATTGAGAGCGTATGCCGGCTTATATTTTTAGCGTCTTTCTTTAAAAAACATATTAATTATTTCAAACTTGGTGTAAATGAACATGTGATTATAACACATCTCCATGACTTTCCCCAAACTTTTATAATTTAAGTTTTTTCCATGACTTTTCCAGGCCTGGAAATGACCATTTTAAAATGCCGTGACTTTTCCAGGTTTTTCATGACTTTTCCAGGTTTTCCATGACCGTACGAACCCTGAATATAAACCATGCCTACTCTGTATATTATTAGATTAGATTAGATTAGACATTCCTTTATTATTCCCACAGTGGGGACATTTCAGGATCACAGCAGCAGGTGCACACTAGAGCATTAATAACATATTAAAAAAAAACCACAATAACAATACTAAAAGAAAAAAACTAAATATAAAGAGGAAACCAAATATATAAATAAAGTGCCTGTGACTGATGTTTGTGGTTGGTCCTCCAGCCCTGTTCCTGCTGGACAACCGTCTGGAGGTGTACCTGTGGCAGAGCGGTCGGCCCGAGCAGACGGAGCGCTCGGCGCCGGCCCGGAGCGGCTGGCACGCCGAGAGGAGGTGTGCCATGCAGACGGCGCTGCAGTACTGCAAAGGTGGGAGGAAGATGCTCGACGAGAGATTAGAAGATCACTGATGCGTTTAACACGTTTTTAAAAAAAAAAACATATTTATTCTCCGTCCAAGAGATGAACCCGAGACGCCCGCCGCAGGCCTACCTCATATTTGAGGGTTTAGAACCTCTCACCTTCACCAACGTGTTCCCCTGCTGGGAGAGGAGACCCGACACACAGGTACCAACACCACGCACTTGTATTCAATGCTTTTACTTTTATTCAATGCTTTTACTTGTATTCAATGCTTTTACTTTTATTCAGTGCTTTTACTTGTATTCAGTGCTTTTACTTGTATTCAATGCTTTTACTTTTATTCAGTGCTTTTACTTGTATTCAATGCTTTTACTTTTATTCAGTGCTTTTACTTTTATTCAGTGCTTTTACTTTTATTCGGTGTTTTTACTTGTATTCAATGCTTTTACTTGTATTCAATGCTTTTATGGTATGGTCTTTTTTATTTGTCACCATTTAAATTGTGTTTATGCTTTGTTTATCTGTAGAGCACTTTGTAAACTTTGTTTTTAAAAGTGCTATATAAATAAAGTTATTATTATTATTATTATTTCCATCTATAAATCCGTTTCTCATTCTTTTTCAGCCTGATGTTGTCAGTCATAGCTAAACTGACCCCCCCCCCCCCCCCCTCTCTCTCTCTCCCCCATGGTGTGCTTGATGTGTGTCAGGTCGACGCGGGGCGGGGGAAGCTGACCTTGGTGCAGGACGCCCTGGCCCAGCTCATGAAGACCCGGTACCCCCTGGAGGAGCTGCTGCGGAGCCCGTTGCCCGAAGGAGTGGACGCCCAGCGCCTGGAGGTCTACCTGTCGGATCAGGACTTTCAGGTAAACTCACGGCGCGCGCTGCAGTGACGACCTTCAACCAGCAGGGGGCAGTGTTTGCCATATTTTTGCCAATGGAATTAATTGCGCTAATGTTTATAAATCGTATGATAAATCCCGAGAGGAAGTCTAAACTTTAACGTTTATATTTAATTATATGAATTGATTTTTATTTTTTTTTTTCCCCCACATGGTTTCCTCTGTAAATAAATCACTGCAATTATCTTTCAGACTATTTTGGATATGAAGAGAGATGAATATGCTTCCCTCCCAGACTGGAAGCAAATTGATCTGAAGAAAAGCAAAGGGCTGCTCTGCTAGACAGCGGAAACAAATGGAGGCTGACTGGCAGCAGGGACTTCCTCTGGGGGGGGGGGGGATCGGTATCGTGCTGCTGCACAAAGGACTGCTTACAAAGTTATAAAAAGAGGAAAGAAATTCACTTTTATTGATGTCAAACTAGAATGAGTGTGTGGACGCATTATCAGACGAGGATTTCTCTGTCGCTGTTGTTCAGAGCACAAAAAACAACAACAACACATTTTCCTATCAAATTTGTTTCTGTACAAATCAATAAAAGATAAAAAAAAAAAAAAAGGGTGCGTGGGAGTGAAGGAAGGACATCGGTAACAACAGACTGTGGGATACGGTTGAGAAAACAAAGAAGTGCATAACAAAAAAAAAATGTTCAATGCTATAAAAAAACAAAACATGTAAACAAGAAAAAAAATAAAAGGCTGACCACTTTCTACAAGTCTCCTCCTCGATCGATGCTCAGGCTGCATGCTCAAAGCTACCGAGTGTTTGACTCCGAAGTCTATGACGTGTGTGTGTGTGTGTGTATTGCGGCTTTGTGGAGGCTAACGCTTTAGTAGGACTCTTTGGGGGTTCACTATCAGCTGTGCATGAGCGAGCAGGTAGACGTGCTCCAACAACATCCCTCTGGCCCAGAACAACACGCCGATTCTGCTGCAGCTCAATCAACACCCTGTTCCACACGGCAATACGTAACAACCCACTGTCTCCCTCTCGTGTGTGTGTGTGTGTGTGTGTGTGTGTGTGTGTGTGTTGCACTTAAAACTGTCTCGGCACTTTGATATTTGCGTAAAGTCCTAATTCTTGGACGAATGTAGATAGAAACAAGCTACAGTTGATTTGAAGTTTAAGTAATGTATATGTATGTGTGTATGTATGTGTGTATATATATATATATATACTGTCAGAATTAAAGAACACGTGTTTCCTGACTGTCTGGTGCCGACTGACTCCCAGACAATCATACAGGGAGGCCTTAAATGCCGATGTTAACCAGGTTTAGTGTGTCGCCGTGGTAACACGAGCAAGAAAAACAATCAGGGTTCTTACACATGTTGACCGATGGATTTCCATGACTTTTTCATGACTTTTCACCAAATTTCCATGACCAAACTGAAATCTCGGCATAATGCTGCGTATTGATTGCGTACGCCGGCTTATATTTTGAGCGCCTTTCTTTAAAAATAACATGAATTATTTCAAACTCGGCCTAAATGAACACGTTATTGTAACGCATTTCCATGGCTTTTCCAAAACTTTTATGATTTAAGTTTCTTCCATGACTTTTTCAGGCCTGGAAATGACCATTTTGAAATTCCATGACTTTCCATGAGGTTTTCCATGACCGTAAGAACCCTGCATAATAACCATGTTTATGGCGGTCATTTCTTTTGCAGGTATTTGATAAGAAAATGACTCTCTATGAAAACCGATCACCAGCGTGAGCGTGACTCACGCTGCGGGGTGAATTAATTAAGGTAAATCTTGTCCTCACACTGATGGAACTGTTGATGGCACTTGGGGAAAGGTCAAGGGGTCACCAAAGTCGATAGGATTCATCCTCTGGGAACCAGGAATGTCCGTCCACATGTCTGCGCTACTCCATCAGCTGATGACGTACTCCAGCGTGGACCTAAGTGGTTCTTCTCCGTCGATAACGGCCTCAATTAAATCATAATGCACTGCAGCAATCGGACAAAAGGGAATTTACTCAAACGGAAAATAAACTTCCAGCTCTCAGACCGGTTGTTTCTAGCAGCGAGTATCTGGTGGATGCTGCACCACATCCACGAGTCACGCTGACCTGACATTATGAATAAGTCTGGTCGGTCTTCCACTGAGTTGGAGCCTCTTTGGGTTCATTGGCTAACTGGATGTTATTTCCCTCAGAATAAGGATAAGCTGACTAAGCCTCCGTGTGACTGGCGAGATTGGATTTCGGCCCACCAGAGGAAAAAAAAAAAAAAACACATTTCCAAAGATCTTTTTTCCCTCACAGCTAAGTTTGAGTAGAAAAAGAAAATGCAACATAAAAAAAAACTACCTGTATTTTGAACGTGTGACTATCTATTTTGACGCTGTCGTGAATGCAGAGGCACTTTTTGGTAAGAATATGATAAAAGAGGCAATTTCCAAGGTTTTTCTCTCTTTACGTGCGAAGTAAAAAAACAAAAAGGGGCGGAGTCAAGTCCCCGCATCCATCAGCACGGCGTTGAGAGACGTCCTTGTGAGTGTGCCCCTTGGACACCGTCTGGAAGAACATGTGCCTGCTAAGTGCCAACTACAACGTGGACATGTTGTACCTCGTGTCGGCCTCTCTCTCTCTCTCTTAAGCGTCTAGATGGCCTGCTCTCTCTGTGCGTCGGCTCCCAGGAGGCTTCGATACGGCTCCGAGGCCAGCGCCGCCTCGCGCAGAACCACCATGTGATCTTCGGCCGCGTTGAGCGACTGGTCGATCCAGTCCATGCTGCCGGACATGTGACAGGCGTTGCGGGTGACCAGCACCAGGTGGCTGACCGAGAGGAGCAGAGCGGTGGCCCTGAGGAGGAGTAAAAAGGCAAAAGGGATTCGAATTATAGCAATTATGCCCCAAAAAGCTTTCCAAATGAAGCGATAACGGGCTTCGAAGGGGTCTGATGGTAGTCGCACCGCACATCGGATTGCATAAACTGTGTATTCAATTTTATTAAATGTTGAGTTGCTGTGACGCTTGGTATTTGTATTACTGTCACGATCTTCCTGACCACCTGACGGCAACTCAGACACTGAACTCTTTTAAGACTGGCCTAAAAACCTTTTTATCCAGGAAGGCATATTTTATACCTCGTTAATTTATTGTTTATTTATTATTTTTATGGGTTGCTTTAACTATGTTTTAAATCGGTTTTATTTGTTTTTACTATCTGTGTGGCACTCTGAGATTCTTTGAAGGAAGAGTGCGCTAAAAATGAAATGCAATATTATTATTATCTTTTTTACCTCGAGTTAATTTATTGTCAGCTATTACATTCTTCTTTTTATTTATTTGTATGGGTTGCTTTAACCAGGGTTCTTACACATTCTGACCGATGGATTTCCAGGACATTTCCATGACTAAACTAAAATCTCAGGATAAACATGAAAACTGTAGAAAATGTTGCGTATTGAGAGCGTACGCCGGCTTATATTGTGAGCGTCTTTCTTTAAAAAAATCTATTAATTATTTCAAACTCGGCGTAAATGAACATGTGATTTTAACAAATTTCCATGACTTTTCCAAAACTTTTATGATTTACGTTTTTCCCCATGACTTTTACAGGTTTTCCATGACCGTACAAACCCTGTTTAACTATGTTTTAATCGGTTTTATTTGTTTTTACTATCTGTGTGGCACTCTGAGATTCTTTGAAGGAAGAGTGCGATAAAAATGAAATGCAATATTATTATCTTTTTTACCTTGAGTTAATTTATTGTCAGCTATTACATTCTCTTTTTTTATTTATTTTTATGGGTTGCTTTAACTATGTTTTAAGCGTCTTTATACTCTGAGATTCTTTGAAGGAAGATTGCGATAAAAATTAAATGCATTATTATTATTATTATCTCTGCATATATCAACGGTTAACACACTATAGGTAAATCAAGTCGTGTGGTTGCTCCTCTCGGCTCTTTGGACTACACCAGGGGTCAGGAACCTTTTTGACTGGGAGAGCCATAAAAGCCAAATATTTCTAAATATATTTCATTGAGAGCCATATAGTATTTTTAACGTAGAATAAATGAAATATGTCTCGCGTTTAAAGCGACGCGTAGAGACAGAATGACATGCTGCTGTGTAGTTACGATCAATAACAGGCGGCTGTTCAGTTTAATAAAAGAAAAAAAAGACGTGCTCTTTAAGAAAAGGGACCTTAAATTACTTCTGCTGTAATCTGGCGAGAGAGAAAATTACATTGGGGCGGGCGGAGATTTTTCTTTTTTTAAACTCATAAATACTAAAATACTAAAAGCAGCTCCTCTGGGACAACAAAGGTACCTGGCGTCCAGGAGGATGGGGTCCAGAGGAGGGTACATGGAGCGGACCACGTCGTCCACCCTGCAAGAGACCGGGAGGTTAGACCGGGTCAGGACCTCGTCAAGCGAGAGCCGCGTGTGGATCTGGAACTTTACCGGGGGCTGATGCGTTTGGCCACGCTGATGATGTCACTCAGGCTGGCCGGTGCTTTGACCTTTGCCCCTGAGCCCATTGTCATGGCAACGAGCTTTTCAGTCAACGTGTGGCAGATCTGTATGTAGAAGTGTGTGAGAATCATCGGATAATACAGAATGAAAATGGACGAAAGGCTCGAGTGGGAAGGGAAGTCACCTTCAGGATTGAGATGCAGTGAGAGACCAGACCACTGCGGGGACGCGACAGAATGATGAGGAAGAAGAACGCAAATGTTAAAAAAGTGATACCAACGTGAGGAAATACTTTAAGGGTAAAAGTCTTGCAATCAAAATGTTGAGAAAAAGTTACAAAAATATATAGAAATACTGCAGAATGACCAATTTCACAATAAATTATAAAAATTCTCGACGTTATATTAAATCGATTCATTCGGGTGTAAATTGCTTTTTTTAATGTTTGAGCTGTTAAATCTGGGGCTTTTTCTCAATGCGCATACATTCCTCATCTTAACATCTATTAATAGACCACATTTCATTTATTGATTATATTTTATACTATTAATCTCAATGCTCAAATTAACTTTGGTTATCAAATAAATGGTAGTGGAATTAACCCTCCTGTTGCCTTCAAATTTACTAACATATTTTACCTGTGGGGTCAATTTGACCCCAGCAATTAAAACCTCCAGAAGATTATTAGAAATAATATTGTTTCCCAAGTTTAAATGTCACTTTATGTTTGTTTGTTGACTACCTAAATGAAAAAGTTGATATTTCTTTTATGTTTTACACAGTAAAAAACAGCCTGGGGTCAAATTAAAAAAATTCTAAGTTGTGTTCAGGACATTGAAAACATATCATGGGAATTTTAGCTTTTTCCAGTTGTCCCCAATAAATTAGGAAAAGTCATGAAATATGAAGCAAAAAAAAAAAGATGTTAATCATTTGTTTAGAGACGTTAAACATTGAATGGGGTCAAATTGACCCCAAAGGTAATAGGAGGGTTAAGTACTATTTTACCCTGTGCGAAGTATCTAAAAATTGTACTTAAGAACTTGAGAAAATGTACTTATTTATTTACTTCGTTAGTAGTATAGCATCAGGTCACGTAAAGGTCTGAAACGTTAATCTAATGTCGCGCGGTAACGGCAGCAGCGACACGTACGAGGCGTCCTCGATCCAGTCCTCGTTCTCCAGGATGGCCTCGATGTGAGGGTTGGTGATGACCACGTCGTCCAGCTCCAGCTCCGACTGCTCGCTCTGGGTCTCCATGGCGCCGATCAGATCCAGCGTGGGTCTGTAAAACAGAACCGCGAAAGCAGAGGCAGCGAGGCTGGATTACCAAGCGCAGAGTCACAGTTCCATTGTGTTTGGATTGCCTGCGGTGAATTGATTGATTGCATAAGAAAAAGCAGTTTTAGTGGCGACGGGTTCAGTCGTTATCCTGTAGCCTAAAGGGGTCAAACGGCGTCTAAAGGGGTGTAATGTATGTGTCCAGTGTGGTCTGCTGTCCTCTCTGTGCATTTGGAGGCAGCAGAGTACATATACACATTTGGTGGGACGTGGGAATTAATTAGGGTCTTCCCTTTTCTCTTCCCTTTTTCCCCCTGAAGGGTTATTTGGGAGTTTCTCCTGATCCGATGTGAGGTTTTGGGGCAGGGATGTCTATGTGTACAGATTGTAAAGCACTCAGAGACACATTTGTGAAACTGGGCGATACAAATAAACTGAATTTAATATGTCAAATGCTTTTCCTGGTAGGTTGCGAACAACAACATTTTAAATCATAGTGTAAAGGGCATCAATAGAATGGAAAGACGATGTGAAAAATATCAACAGATACACTACCGTTCAAAAGTTTGGGGTCACCAAGACAATCTGGTGTTTTCCATGAAAACTCACACTTTTATTTATCAAATTAATTGCAAAATTAATGGAAAATATAGTCAAGACATTGACGAGGTTATAAATAATGTTTTTTATTGTAAATATTAATGTTCTTCAGACTTGTGGCTCAAAGGAAGGCCAGTTTTAGAGCTTCTCTCACCAGCATAACTGTTTTCAGCTGCGCTCACATAAAAAGGCTTTTCAAGGGTTTTCTACCCCTCCGTTAGTCTTCTAATAATAATATTAATAATACATACAATTTCTATTGCTCTTTTCATAGTACTCAAAGATGCTTCTAAGGCGATACCACAATGTACCACTAGAACATGGAGATGGGCCTCTACACACCTCTAGAGACTTTATTACACACCAGAGAATAGTCATCTACACATTAACTATGTAGAGAGAGTATTTATGATTAATTTAATGTTATCTTCATTGAAAAAAAAGAAAAATAAGGACATTTCTAAGTGACCCTAAACTTTTGAACGGTAGTGTATATTAATTGTTAAGTTAAATGAAGAGAGAAGGGGGAGAAGTACATAAATGGAGCGCTCCCACAGCTTAGACATGAGCCGTAGAGTCGCTGGTTCAGAGACCTCGTTGCATCTTTTTTTCTGGTTTCCTGCTAAACTATTATCACATTAACCCTTATTGTACAGTTTCAAACAGCTGTGCAGGGATGTGACAGGTGAGCTAAGACCAAAATAACCAATATTGTATCTGTTGTGCTACATTTTAGGAGCTTGAACTCTGATAGAAGTTAAAACGCTGTCGGATGCAGACTCGGAGGATTGGTGCCGATTCACTGACTTGGAGTCGAAGGGGTACAGCAGGTGGTGAGGATGGCAGTAGCGGTGTCTGCACACCGCCACCAGGGCGGCAAAGGAGGCCAGGAAAATGGTGGCCAACACCCCGATGGCCACGATCACCACTGTCTCCATGGCGACCACGGCTCCAACAGCGGCTGCGGGCAGCAACTCGTTCAAGAGGAAAAAAAAAAGTCCAAATCGGGGTCGGCTGATTGTCCGAGGTCGATCACGGACGGCGGCTCATCTGGCGAGGAGAGTAATCGGTGGTTTCAGTCTGATTGGGCGACAGCAAACCAGAGGAGAGGGAAATTATTTCGGTACATTTCCCTGATTTTGAGCCAATGGAGAGGAGAATACAGTCCAATCAGTGTGTGGACTGTTTCTACATGCGGCACACCTTCAACTCAAACACTTTATCTTGATCTTTATCGGAGCAGCCTACACAAAAAGCTGAAGTTGTTTGCCCTTCATGCAGTATAATGAGAACAGTACGTTTAATTTAACCCTCCTGTTACCTTTAGGGTCCATTTGACCCCATTCAATGTTTAATGTTGATGTTCTTTGGGCTCAATTTCACCCCAGGCAGTTTTTCACTGTGTAAAACATATACGAAATATAAACTTTTTTATATATTTAAAAGGGCTATTTAGTCAACAAACAAAAACAAACAAAGTACCTCACACTTAAACTTGGGAAACAATATTAATTCTAATAATTTTCTGGAGGTTTTAATTGCTGGGGTCAAATTGACCCCGAGGGTAAAATATGTTAGTAAATGTAAAAGGTAACAGGAGGGTTACGGAATTGTTGTATTTGTTTTGTTGCTAAATCTAATTCATGTAAACCAGAACCAACACTGTACCGACTCTATTGTATTTTAACAACCAGACAGTTAAAAACCTTAAAATCCATGTGACGATTTCCTGTTCCTCTTCACTTTGATTTGCCAGCGAAACCCATCAATAAACTTTCAAGAACTTTTAACCTCTTACCATCTGATGTTTTCAGCCCCGGCTGTAATTTGGGATTATCTGCAGTTTCATTTTGGTGCCACGTTCCCATATTCAGCCTTTCTGAGAGTGTGAAGTGTACCTTCTCTCTGCTCAGTCAACCATTAACCCGTCCTGCCCCACCTGATCATCTGGGATGTGAGTAAACTCTCAGGAGGAAAGCTGTCATTGGCTCACGAGGTAAAGTAGAATATCATTCCTTTGTTTTTATGCCGTTTATAAAGCAGCGAGACGTAGTTTTGGGTGGCGTTACGTGACCACGGGGCGGCTGAACAACATTACAACATTGTAAATCTGCATTTTTTTGCCCGGATGATTACGTGAGATTCTGCCGTGGAATGCAGTAATTCTTTAATCTGATTAATTTGTGTTACACTGGCCGTATCACACGGAGCTCTCTCCTGTCTCTGCCGCCCCACAGCCCTTCTGACTCCCTTTTCTTTTCTAGAAATCCCTCTGCTCAAATAAAAACACTCACAAAAGGCAAATGAAGCGACTAGAGGTATTTTAGTTCACGGAAAATGACTTATTTTGGGTGTGGGGGAGTATTGGGGGGATTGGCATTGTGGGAAGTAACCAAGAACATTTTTTCACTGCTTTTTACTTGAGTATTCTTTATAGTTCTTTTTTTACAATATTTAAGTTTACTTTTTACGCCACTACATTTATCTGTCAGCTTCAATAACTTTTCACAGCTTGATTTTACACACACAATTTATGATGAGCTATTAAGATATGCTTCAGCACATTTATCTGAAAGCTATTGAGTTACTGTGCGTCGCAGTCAGACATAAAACCCCTTATGATCTGCTTAATAGTAGAACATCTGCTTAAAGAGATGTGCAATGTGGTGGAGATGAACTAAACCGGTGATGAATAACAACGTGTCCAACTTTATATCCCACCATGTCCATTATTCTCCCTGGACACAGACAGGCGCGCGCACAGTATCTCGAACGCACAATGAAGTTGTTCGCTTTATTTTTTTAAATACAGACAGTTTCGGCACTTTTACGTTCGACTAAAAGTCTGCTAAACACGTCTAAAGTTGACACTTTTCAATTGACTGAAGCACAAAGACAATTGGGGACTTACCGAAACATGTTTTCCTTTCTTTTAGGAGACACAGAACTTTTCTCGCGGAGACGGCGCCGACATCTCCAAATGAGGGGCGTGAACGCGCACGACTGAGCTGTCGGTGAGTGACTGATGATCGAACTTTCCTTCCTTTTCCGTATCAACCTTCCGGCGCGAGAGCGCGCGCGCGCGCGCACACCCCTCTAGCTTTCTCTACGCGTGGTGGTGGCGGGTCGACGTGATTGATGTTGGAGCCGTGTGCAGAAAGCGCGCTCTCGCTTTGATGTTCCTTTCTGGTAAAGATACATTGTATATACACTGTTTATGCGAATATATGAACCCACACGGACACACGCGCGGGCGTAGTTAACGCCAGGTGGCGTGCGCTAACCGCCATATTGTTTGCTTCTCAACGTGTGGTTGAAGGCGGAGACGTGAACGTTGTGACTTTGTGTTGCGTGTTGAAGCTCCACGTGGAGTAGCTGGCACGATCATTAGCACAGTGACATGTAGATGACTGATACTCCTCCTATCAGTGGGGGAAGAAGTCACGTTACACACGTGTGTTATAGGCCTACTTAACCCTCCTGTTACCTTTGGGGTCAATTTGACCCCATTCAATGTTTGACTCTCTAAAAATATGATTGACATAATTGTTGTTGCTTTATATTTCATGACTTTTCCAATTTTTTTCCTAATTTATTTACTGGGAAAACATAAAATTCCCAGGATGATATGTTTTCAATGTCCTGAACACAACTTGTACGCATCGGTGTTCTTTGGGGTCAATTTGACCCCAGGCTGTTTTTCACTGTGTAAAACATTTAAGAAATATCAATTTTTCTATTTATTTAAAAGGCTATTTAGGTAGTCAACAAACAAACAAAAAGTACCCGACACTTAAACTTGGGAAACAATATTAATTATAATCATTTTCTGGAGGTTCTAATTGCTGGGGTCAAAAAGGGTAAAAGATGTTAGTATATTTGAAGGTAACAGGAGGCTTAAGTAAACGCAGCAATTCTGCTCAAAAAAACTAAATACACTTGAAGTATAAAAGTAAAATAACGTATTGGGCAGATTGTTCCCATTTAGCATCAATATACATATTTTATTACACATTTATTATTGACAGTGGTGGAATAAGTACTTTGATATTTTAAGTAACACTCATTAATCATTATAACCGATAACTAAATAGACCGTGAGGTGAACAAACTATATTGATCAGATACATCCAAAGTAAAGGGATGGCTGTGAAAATAAGTTCATGTGATCTGCTTGCTATGCAAGTGATGTCTCAATACATATCAGCCTGATCTTTGACCCTTTCAGAGCACAATGTCATCCGTCCACGAGGGGATGAGGCGCTGCTTCCCCTCACAAACAGGCAGGAGGAATTCACAGAATATAACTTTAAACAGGTATGATGACATTGCCTGTAGTTTGGTGCCTTTTCTCATACATTTACGCCCTACATTTAATTTCCCCTGTGTGTTCCTGTTTGCTGGAGCAGATCCGCGCCTCCTGCAGAGATAATGATCCCCTGTCTGGATCCAGCATAAAAGCGGGGTACCTCTTTGTGGAGCCTGCAAAAGCTGGTTAGTGTTCAAGCAGTCCTGCCAATCACTGCGATGCATCATAGGTGCGGCTGTGCGGGGTTCTTTGACGTTTTACTCGGCACAAGAATAGATCCCTGCGTTAAAAATGTATTTAACAACGTGAGCTTGGGGTAAGGACAGAGCTATAGATTGTCAATTACGACCACGACCATTACGATGCATTATTTCTGTATGTACTGCTCACACAGGCATCCACCACACCTGAGGACAGTTAGTTATTATCTTTATCCCCATGTCACTGTTCTCCAACGTCTCTATCTTTTAAAAAGAAAACCCTGTACTGAGTCTCTGGACTCTGCTCATCCGTGTACTTCTTATTGTTCGTCCCGATGCGGCGGCACCGGTTAACCAGCAGCTTATCCCACGGCATCGAGCAGCAGCAGAGCGAGTCAGCCGTTAACAGTCGATACCTCCGGAGAGTGAACCTGTCGGGGGGTAATTGAACTATTAAATGTCCTTAATGCTGCAGAGGTGGCTGTCAGGAGAAAAGGAGCTGTGAGGAATGTCTCCACGTTATTTAGTACACAGTTGAATCCTGGTCGATTGCTTTGTTTTTCTTTCATTCACCAGGTTGTATGAATTAGAAACCCAAATCAGCCAAAACAAAGGCAGGGAAAGCTTTTTCAAAGTGTTTTTTCCACGGTTAGGTCCTCTGACACACAGGATGCGACGTGTTTGACACTTTTGGCCGGATCAATTGTTTGAACCAGCAAAGCGTCTTCGAGTACTATGAAAAGCGCTATAGAAATTGTATGTATTATTATTATTATTATTATTATAACTGAGGATTTGATAATGAGTCTGAATGAACAGCTAAGACTGCTGGGAAATGTAAAGGAAAAACATTAAAAAAACATATAATCCCCAAAGCTCTCACTCTATAATATTAGAGTAAATAATAAACAAGACTACAATAAAACACTTCTTCATGATGCTGTTGCACTTTCCTTTTATTGTTATAAGATATATCACCATTATACAGTGTATTATTAATCAATAGACAATGTATTACAAGTAAATAAAAGCAAATACATTTTATGACATCAATAAAAGTTTCTATTTAAATTGAGAAATAAATTGGCAGATTGATCAAATATTGGTTGCAGATGTAATATGACATGCACAATTACCACAAAAACTATATCGCTACATAATGTAGTGTTCCAATAAACATCGACATAAATAAGGAAGAGGGCAGTTGTCCTCTGGTTGTGGAAACAGGAGCTTTCTTGAATTACCTCTTGGATCTGTTGTTTCACTGCATGTTTACAGAAGCAGCCATTAGGATGTCCACATGTTTGCCCACTGGCTGTAATTGAAGCCGGTGGGTTGCATCGTAACAGAAATGTCCACCTGTTGTCTCCTCCAGAAACAATGAAACTGCTGAGCCGGCATCAGAGAGCTGCAGCCGACCGGAGGTAGGAGACGGTGCGTGATTTCCCCAAACAACCCCTCTTTATTTCATCCCCCATTATTCCAGACATGCTCCTCACATCATGGATGGATTCGCGGAGGTCTTTCATATCTATTTTCTTTGCTCTGAAACTATAAACAGAAATGAAACAGAACAAATATTTGTGCGTAGTTATTACCGTCGCATTGAAAAGGTAACGTTTTGATCGCTGTGTATTTGTGTTGGTGCGTGCGTGTTATTTGCATAAGTCAAAAAGTATTAAACCGAATCGCATGAAATTTGGTGGGATGATTGGTTATTATCCGTGGACCATTTGATTAGATTTTGGGATTGATCGGGTCAAAGGTCAAGTTCATGAAAAGGTCAACATCTTCTTTGAATCGCATGAAATTTGGTGGGATGATTGGTTATTTTACTTTTACCATAGCGCGGTCAATTTATATCCAATTGGCATGCAACTAATGCCAACATGTTCATAATTTAATGCCCAATCTTGTGATATGTGAAGGTTTTCGCTCTACCGAGTGCCCGTTCTAGTTGGAATTTGGATCGTCGTCGATTTGGACCGTCTACCTCTCATGACTGATCAACGTGGAGGATGGAGGTGGGTTTGTTTTTAGTCTCAGTGGCCTTCATGGCATCTGTGGCCTCGTTATGCAGCCGAGGACTTCACACATACAAGTGTGTGTATGTGTGAAGGGAGTGGGTGGGTGGGTTGGGGGGGGGGCTTTCTTTAACAGATGG
This sequence comes from Liparis tanakae, assembly GCA_036178185.1. Lineage (NCBI taxonomy): Eukaryota > Metazoa > Chordata > Actinopteri > Perciformes > Liparidae > Liparis > Liparis tanakae. Next base: position 3,308,091 of record CM070091.1, on the reverse strand, counting down.
CTGAATGTGGCCTTCGAGAAGCTGGAGATCTGGAGCAGCGCTCTGATGATTTATCCATTTCATGCCGTCCCTTGATCAGAAATAGTGGGAATCATTATTCCCCGTCGGTACTCGACTGTCTTTGGGTTCGATGCCGTTGAAAGAGATGCGGGCGACACCATTTAAGTGGAAAAAAATCAATCAACTTTAGAAAAGTCTTGCTGTGTTATTTCACATTATTGTGATAACTTGTGATTAAATGTAGTTACAAGTTACAAGTTACAAGTCTTTTATTGTCAGATGCACAGAATGACAGGGTCAGACTGGGCACTGAAATTCTTAGGACAAGGCACCACACAACTACCACCATAGCATAACACAGCAAACATAATACAACATAACATAACCTGACATACACTGTACAAGTACTCTGACACATATAATAACCTTACTAAATATGCAATATAATATACAATGCAACATGCTAAGACATATACCAAACCTATACATATAATACTAACATCTATACATATAATACACATATAGTAACATATAATAAACTAAACTACAGACAATGGGAGTAGCAGGTAGTGCAATAAAGTAGCAGGTAGTGTCTTTATAAACAGCTTTATACATATTAAAGCGATGAATTTAGCTTCCAGATGTAATCTATTTTTTTAGTTGGTGTTATCTCTCAGGCTCTACTTCCACTGAGACACAGGCTGAATAACATTTAGTTGAAAATAGAAATGTAGCATGTGTTTTCATCTCTTCCAAAAAATATTACCAGCTAGTCTTTAGAGAGAATTGTTGCCGGAGCCCATGTACCCCCTATTGTATTCTCTGTGCCCATCCTATGGGGGGTTTGCGGGGGTGGTAATGCTTGCCAGATTTGAGGGAGAAAAAATATGTTTTGTTTTCTCAGCACTCAGCTGGAGGCAAACCATGACAACACCATCTGCATCAGAGATGCTGGAACAGAGACAACCCATGCATGTTGGTAAAGAGGCATTACTGTAAAAGATGTGGTCCAAGCCAAAGATAAGAAAACCCTAATAAGCACAAGCAGGTATAGGAAATCTGTTTGATTTTGATTTGTTTTAGTTCTCAGAAGCCACCTCCAGCACCTGAAGTGAGAGTAGTATCTGAGAGTTCCCTTGTAGCTCGTTACCGTGTATTGATTTGTGTCGCGTGCATGAGGATCATCCCCTCTCCGCTTTGTGTTTTACACTTACAGTTTGTCAACTTGTCATTTGTAACAAAACAATTTTACGCAACTGCAATAAGGTTGAATTATCGTGCACTTCTAGACTCAGCATGGCTGCCACAAATGGCTGCATCTTGTGAACCAATTTCTTAATTCAATGAGAAACGCTTCCAGTGTCGTGTGAGTTCCCGGGTGGTGGTCCGGGAGAGCTGCAGAATGTGACTGTTGGGCTCTCTCAGCCTGCAGCCGCCGGGACCTGGATCTACCGTATATTCTCAATTTTCACATCAAACGTGGCAGAAATAGATGGACAGATCAAGTGCACAATGTCTGGCAGAAGAGTGGGAGTTCTTAATGAGTTCTCGAAATATTTAGGCTCTATAACAGATCACCTCTTGCCAGATCCTAGTGCAATAACTGTAATAATAACATAATAATTATCAGTGTACACATTCATATTTACACTATGTCGATCTGCACTTCACACATTTAATTTACACTACACACATACACACACTTTGCATTTTGCACACTCTGTCTATATTTAATTTAATTTTATACTGCAGTCATTGTCATTAGTATTATATTTGTGTATACATATATGTTGTGTGTATATATACATATATTTTTTATTTGGTATTTTATTTCACTCTGTATACTTTGCACAGTCACTGTTTTTTTAATATTTATATTTTATATTTTATTCTCGTGTGTTTAGTTAATTGGTGCTGCTACTGTGATGACCAATTTCCCCTTGGGGATTAATAAAGTATATATATAAATACTTGGCGGATCCACGTCTTTTGGGACCCTAAAAATTATGTTTAAAGAATCACAAGAGTAACAATTACTCTAAATGTTTTAATTCGATTTAGCATATTTGGAATAGCACCCCACATTTTGCCTTTTTCAATTATTCCAAAATGAGTTAAGGAGCTTGTGTCTTTGTAATCTTCCCTCTATAAAACATTGTGACTGCGTTGTAGAGCTGTACCTGGTGCAGAGGAGAGGGGAGGGCATCATGAGATCTCTCTGACGCACAGTGTATCTGATGAATATGTATCCGATGGCCGTCGGGATTCATTCACATATCCTCTTCATTGTGGGTTTTCTGCATGTCCCAACAATACAGCGAGCAGAATATCTTTCTATGGTGATAACTTGAAGTAGCCCATGACTGAATTACTGGTATATGCTGTATTTCATAAATGGATGAGTCTGAATAGCCAGTGAATGCACTTTTATCTTATACAGTTTGCATTTATTGATGCTGTTTCATAAAACCGGTTATGCTCATATGGTTCTCTGGCTTTTTAATGTTTTGAAAAGCCAATATTTCTGTGAAGAGCGGCTTAAAAGTCTTCAGAAAAAGGGCTCAGAAAAGAAGAAAAATACGGAAAAAATTATCCCAGCTTTACTCGAGGGACCGCCACTCCTTGTGGCTCCAAATAATAATAATATAATAATAACTTTATTTATATAGCAACTTTAAAAACAATGTTTACAAACTTGCTCCGCAGAGAGTCAAAGCAAAACAAGTGGAATAGCAAGAAACCAATATTATATTTAAAAGTATATATTAAAATAAAATAAATAAATAATATAATAAAATGGAAAATAAAAAATAAAAAAATAATTAAAAGCCCAATAAATTACAAATAAATTAAAAACAGACAACTAAATTAAAACAAGTGGAATAGCAAGAAACCAATATTATATTTAAAAGTATATATTAAAAAGTATATATTAAAATAAAATAAATAAATAATATAATAAAATGGAAAATTAAAAATAAAAAAATTATTAAAAGCTCAATAAATGACAAATAAATTAAAAACAGACAACTAAATTACGGGAACCAAATGTTTACATGACTTCCTATTTTATAAGCAGCTGAGCAAAAATAGCTGGAAGCTTCCCGTTACTCGGAACAATACCGTGGTGCTGGGCGGGTTTGGGCGGTAGTGGAGCGAAGGACAAATAAATGTCCTTGAGAATCAAAGAATCCAGCAGGCTTTTAGACCAATTGCTCTGCTTTCCTTATTTCGCTCTCATCTCCTCAGTGACTCTGACGTCGCAGCTCGGCAGTCGAACAGAAAAACAGAAAACATTTTCCGTCTGTTGCTCTCGCAGCGGGTTAAAGGACGTTGTTGGCTCGAGCGATACAGAAGATGAGATTTGTCATGTCCTATACGATTATAGTTTAGTGAAAGTGGGATTATACTCCCCTAATATTTGATCAGATCTAGAAATCAAGTATACCAACGAATTTGGAGTGACAGTCCATGTGTGTGATGTTTTATACCCCCCCAATCTTTCTGCAGTTTAAACTAGAACGGGCACTCGGTAGAGCGCATACCTTGGCATATCATGAGATTAGGCATTGAATTATGATTTTTTTTGCATTAGTTGCATGCCAATTGGATACAAATTAGGTAAAAATAAGAATTTGACGCATTGAATCATGCCTTGACCTTTGACCCGATCCATCCCAAAATCTAATCAAATGGTCCCCGGATAATAACCAATCATCCCACCAAATTTCATGCGATTCAAAGAAGATTTTGACCTTTTCATGACCTTGAACTTTGACCCGATCCATCCCAAAATCTAATCAAACGGTCCCCGGATAATAACTAATCATCCCACCAAATGTCAGGCGATTCGGTTTAATACTTTTTTATTTATGCAAATAGCACGCACGCACGCATACAAAAAAATATACATTTATTGGAACTTATTTTTTTTTTATTGATAATGTGTGGCAAAGAATTTGTTCCTTTTTAATGGAGCTGACGCTCTTTCACTGGTCATAGTAATTAATTACTACGGGCATTTCCTTGTCGGAGTCGGTTCCTTGGATTTCGCCCCAGAACACGTCCCTGTAGACTTTATGAGACTCACAGGAGCTCCTAGCTCCATGATCATGGGCGCTTACTGTGAGCCAGAGACTTCTGGGTCCAGACCAAGTGGTGGTCTGGAATATCCTACTTATTCTCGTTATTTAAAAATAATTAATGAAATGTTCTTTTTACGCCGTCATCGGAGCCCTTGGCTGTTCTGAGCCGGTTGTTCCACCTCTGCTTTGTTCCCTCTGAGTTCACATGAGTAGGCCGGCTCGCAGGCAGAAGTCCTTTTATAATGTTAACGAACGGAGACAACATCCTTCCACGGCTTCGAGCCGTTAGCACATTGTTACGAGTCCTGGGTACTTTGTGTTTTCCGATGCTTCAGAGGTTTTCTTTGGCCCTTTACCTGGAAAATGACAGTAAACCCTCCTCTGTCTGTCGTGTGACTGTAACCCTCCATCCGCCAATCACTGCTGCTGATGTAGCCTGTGTTTTATGTTCCTCCCAACATTTCTATTTTAACCTAATTTAATCTAATTTCATTTCAGGGATAGAATAGAAGAAGAATAATAATAGAAATATACTTTATTAATCCCCAAGGGGAAATTTGTGGGCACAGTAGCACCAATAAACTAAACACACAAGAATAAAATATAAATATAAGAAAGAAAGAAAAAGTGACTGCATAAAGTATACAAGTGAAATATAAAATACAAAATAAAATATATATGTATATATATATATATATATATATATATATATATATATATATATATATATATATATATATATATATATACACACACACACACACAACATATATGCAAATATTCAGCAGTGTAAATTAAATAAAATATAGAAAATGTGCAAAATGCAAAGGTGCTTTGTTGTAAAAAGCTTCATAGCCGTCAGTAGGAATGTTCTCCTGTAGCATTCCTAAATTATTACTCACTTTTCATCGACGAAGGGGTGGAGAGGATGGAGTATTTGTTTTCATTTAGCATCTTCTTGATGGTCATGTTTTATGGGCCATCTTCTGGTTTTGTTGTCTCCTTGTCATGTGTTTCTTGTCTGTTGTGTCTATTTTTAGTCTGTATGACTTGTTGGTGGCAAATGAGTTCCCCCATTGGGGATTAATGAAGTGTTCCACTCCAACACAACACAGAGAGTTGACACCCTCTTTTTAAAAAACTAGTTCCCGTGATCCAGATGTTTCTTGAGTGGAGTAATGATAACTTCAATTTAGACTTATATGAAAGGTCTAGTGGGGTAAAAATGTCAAATGCAAATACAGTTGTAAAACATCACATTTAGCTAGATAAGCACATTGTGTATGTCAAATCAGGGAGGGAGGGGGGGGGGGCTGTGTACAACCATTTCTGTAATAAACAATCCAACAATAGCGCTCCCTTCACACTGTGAACGGTCAATCACGAGGGGAGAAAGGAGTCTCTTCTTTTCATTTGTTCCATCATTATTTCTGTCACTTTTAGCGAACAACAATAACGACAACGAAAGTCCTCCTGGAAATGATCGTCGGAAAATATGTGCAATTATTTTCCATATTTACACGATATTGTGTGTGTGTGCCTGACGTTTCACTCCCTCTTCCGCTGAAATCGTTTGGACAACAACAAAGTATTTCTTCAGCCGAGCACGGCGTTTCACATTCGCCTTTAGAAAAATGACGTTTGGTATTTATGCAGGTAAACTAGTTAAAAAGCCGGCTGACATTCTGGGATGTCACATTTGATAAATGGTTGAAATAAGTTATTGACTTTTGTATTCTTTTATTCATGTTTTGACCAGAGTTTTTGGAAAATGAAAATGTTCCTGTGCCACTTGTCTCTTGAGATTGACCTCTTAAACCACATTTAGTGTCTGCTTTGGGAGTCGTTCTGTCCCCCTCTAAAACTATGGTGGCACAATTAATCAAAAGTTTAACGAAATGGCAATATAGCCCACTGCAATTCCCAAAATATAAGCTGTGCCATATTAGGTAACAAAAGGAAACATTTAGTCAAAATACTATTTTGAATCGAGGGATGAGAGGCCTGCACATATAAAACGTGTCATTCCTTCTGATATGGCAAATCATAAATTATACAACCCTAACATGAATAATATGCATAATCATTAAAGCAAGTTAAAATAATCACACTTATATATTTTATTCCAATCGTTCAACAGCCCAAACTCAAACTGCCATCTGCTTAGTGAGAGAAGAAGATGCTGAAGATGTTGCGCAACAACTCCCCCTCTCCCTCCCACTGTGTGTATACCATCAATGTCTCCATTAAGCCGTGTGTGTGTGTGTGTGTGTGTGTGTGTGTGTGTGTGTGTGTGTGTGAGACCTTCATTAAAACACTTGCGTGACGTTGCGTAATGGCACTGATGGTCAATTCCAGTCAGCGATGTGTCTGATGAGGATTTCTCTCCCCAGTAACCTCTGTGTTGTGTAGAATGATTAAAATCAATGATGGTCCATGACCACTGTGGCAGCGCTCTGATTGACCAGCTCCCACATCTCCTAATCAACCACGCAGGGTCAGTCGGTGCTGCGCAGAGGACACACTGCCACCATACACACCCTCTAATCCCCTCAACGGGATTATATTACTCCAGAGACCTGCCTCGGACGTATTGCTCTCCTCCCGGTCGGCCGAGGTGAACGGCGGCCCGACGAGACGTCCGGCTGGACGCCGTGCGCGTAGCGAGGCCTGGCTCCGCAGCGCTGATGAAATCCACTGGCCTATTGATCCTGTCTGCGGTTTGATCGATGCTGTCTTTAAAAATTCATTAGTTTTAGGCGTGTGGGAGCTGCAGGGCGGCAGGCGCTCCTGGAGGGCACATTTGTCTATGTTTAAAGAACCAGGGACGTTCAGTCAGCAGCAGGAGAAGATGAGGGTCCAATGAGTCACATTGTCACTCAGGTACACACACACACACACACACACACACACACACACACACACACACACACACACACACACACACACACACACACACACACACACACACACACACACACACATATATACACACACACACGGGGAGAAAGGAAGTGCATGTTGCATGTTTTTATGCACCTATACTACCGTTCAAAAGTTTGGGGTCACCTAGACAATGTTATGTTTTTCATGAAAACTCACACTTTTATTTATTAATTGAATTTCCAAAATTAATAGAAAATATAGCCAAAATATTGACAAGGTTAGAAATATTTTTTTATTTGAAATATTAATTTAGTTCTTCAAATTTCTAGCTCAAAGGAAGGCCAGTTTTATAGCTTCTCTCACCAGCATAACTGTTTTCAGCTGTGCTAACATAATGGCATGAGGGTTTTCTAACCCTCCGTTAGTCTTCTAAGGCGATGAGCAAACACAATGTACCATAAGAACACTAAAAATTGGCCTCTACACACCTATTTAGATATTTCATTAAAAAACAGACGTTTCCACCTATAGAATAGTAATTTACCACATAAACATGTATAGAGTGTATTTCTGATTAATTTAATGTTACCTTTATTGAAAACAACTTGAACAATAAGGACATTTGGTTATTATTCATTGCCTAGGGTGAAGCGCCTCATCCTTCGCTGTATAGTTAGAGACTGTAACGAGGTCTCTTGTTCTGCAGCTGGAGCGCCACAAACATTTCTGAATTTTAAGCAGCCGTGGCTTCAGAGTTGCAGCAGGTCGTCTTATCAGAAAATCAGCCATTCGATCTCTGGCTTCTCCAGGCCGCGTGTCGAAATCTCGAAGGCTGCGCGTGAGTGTGTGTGGCTGAGAATTTGAATTGGATCCTGATGGGCAGGTGGCACCTTGTGTGGTAGCCTCTGCCCTCAGTGTATGCATGTCATTCACACACACACACACACACTTTGAGTGCTTGGTAGACTAGAGAAGCAGGTTCCTTATGCATCTTTATCTCTTATCTGAACTTTATTCAGAGCAAAACGTTTCTAATTAGCCTGGAGGTGTGACACACGCTCCCTCAGCCTCCAGAGCGCGAGCTTCTGCAACCGTGTTCATTCATTTGGAAACAGCAGTGTGTGTGTGTGTGTGTGTGTGTGTGTGTGTGTGTGTGTGTGTGTGCTGCCACAGCACTTCCACGCACGTCTGCACGTTATCCTGCACGTCTTATCGTCACACATTAGCAAACACAGACTTTCTGCCATGTAATAGTTGAGAGAGATTGCTTATTAAGTCACAGCAACATTCATAATAAATTAGTTAACTGAATCATAAAGGAAGATACTTTTAAATGGGATTGTTGGCTTTTTGTATTTCTTGTCTCAATCCATGAGGTGTTAGAAAATATCACTGTTGTATATCTTCTGTGTAAAGAATTGATGTTAGAATGTTTTAAAAACATTAGGTTTTCTACCATAAGCAAGTTGTCCAAACTTTGTTTTACTATGGAGTTTTTTAACAATAAAGTCATACTTTGTAAATATAAGCACTAGTTGTGATCACGAGATTCAGGATCATTTTCTTGTCAGTCTGCAATATTTAGCTTGTTATCACTCAATTCACCTGCCTATCAATCTAAGTGTAGCAGTCAACATACAAATAATTTTAGAATTGGAAATTAGGAAATTATATTGAAATTTTTTGCTTTCAAGCCAGATTTATTTAAGTAACTTATGAGATGTCAATATTTTGACTTAGTATTTTGTATTTCTATACTTTTAATGCCAGAAAATTGCTTCCATACTAGTCAATACATCTGCATAAGCTCATGTTCATGTTCTTATTCGTGCATACATGTTCCTTCTTCTGCATGATATACTATATATTGTAAACACTCTCTGACCCTACACTGTACTGTAAGCTCCATATGTCTCTAATGTGATCATGTGCTTTAAAACTAACAATACAGACAATCATAAATTATGGCTCAGGGGATTTACCCGTGAATGAAGAGCTAATCACCTAAAGAATATCACATTAAAAAAAATACCCTGACGTGATAAGCAGTGTTATTAAGACGTGCCAATTAAGGCCTGTTGTTAATGATAGCTGTGTTTTTCAATTAGGGCCGAATGGAGGCAGGTCCACTCCGTATTTAATGATGAAGAACGGGTCAACGGGATGGAGCTCTCACAGCGAGGCCAAGCGAGGTGCGGAGGAGGAACGAGCCCAAATAGCTCCGAGGAAGGAAGAAAGAAATTAACGGCGACCGAGAGAATAAAACGGTGTGAAACCGGCAGAAGGAAGTAAATTGGCGAAGCCTAATCATCCGGCTGCTGTAATCGTACTCGTAGCCGGCATCACGCTGAAGCTCGACGCCCACTCGGACAAACGCCCACGACCTTCTCACTTCCACAGGAAAGCAGAGACGGAACAGAAGGCGATCCCCCGCGGTGGATTCTGGGTCAGGTTGTATACTCGCCCGCAGAGCGGCGGGGAAAGCCTCGGATGCCAAGACATGAAACGGCGCCCGGCTGCCGGCGTCTCGCTGCCGGGAAATGAGAATTCTCCTCTGCCCCGAGCTCGCGTCGCCCCTGCCCCTCCTCGCCCACTCCCACAAGGGAGTGGGCACGAGTTCAGACACGCCGTGACGCTCTGGCTTTCGTCCGCCGGTCGTTTGTGGCGGTGCGATGTTTGATGGTGTGTCAAAGAGGGTGTGCAGTTATCAGGGCTCTCAAGTCTCACGCATTGAGCGTGAGACTCACGCATTTCGGTCTTAACTCCCGCACTCCCGCCACACATCGTATTTCTCACGCTGAAAAAAACTCTCCGCTATTTCATGTTTTAATGCGCCAACATGACCGTGGAGAAACCAAGCGCTCCCCTGGAGTTCTGCTGTGAGGGGCCACTTATCAGCCAATCAAAAAAGAAGAAATGGGCTACACAACAACCCATCAGAAAACAAACGTATCTGTTGTATCTGGGTAAGATTTAATCCAGCAACCAATGAAAATAAAGCATCCTGGAATTGCGCGCGACTGATATCCTAAAGTTTCGTGTCTTCAAAACTTGGGAGTTATTCATTTGCATACCGCAGGTGGTTTAGATGGCGGATGTGCGCGCGTGTGGGAACATCCTTTCCTAGCTAACGTCATCCAAAATCTGTTTTCATCCTCATGACTCAGTTGAATAAAATAGCACTTCTTTGCGGCTGCAGCCTGTCCTGTATGTTCTCACACACGCCTCTTGTGTGAGAACATACAGGACAGCGTCGACTTCTCTCCTCCGAGGACGTGAACGTACACGTCATCCTCTGAAAGGTGGGACAGGCGTCCTCGGGGAGGATGCGTCCGTACGGGTCTAAGGTGGAATAATGAGATCTGTGGCTCTAGTCTGTGGCTGTAATCTCACTTTATTCTACCGTGAGCGCCGATTCACTTTCCTGCTAATCTGTCAGGATCTGGAGTTTGTGTCTTGTTTTATGTCTTGTTTTGAAGTCTGTGTGTCATCTGTCTCCCTGTGATTGTCTCCCCTGCTCCTGATTGGTTCCTCCTGTGTGATTGCTGGCCCCGCCCTCATTGTGTCCACCTGTGTCTCGTTCCCCGCTGTCCAATCCTCTCTCCTGGCCTGTGTATGTAAACCCTGTTTGTCTCATTCCCAGTGTGGCTTTGTATTGTTTGGTCCGCGTTTTTGTCGTTCCTGTTTCATAGTTCAAGATTAAATATTGTTTTATGCAACATGTCGGCTTTTGGGTCCTCTCTCGTTGCGACAACCGCGACCGTTCGTGACATAATTAGATGTACGACTGGATATTTACCACCGCAGCTGTCTCCGGTGAAATAAATAAAAGTACTAACATGGTTCACTATTTGAACTCAAATCTTTTACATTGGACGGACATGATCGATTAGGAAATCAGAATATCTACTTTTTGGTGTTTTAAACTCTGTATTATTAGGTTGTAATATTTTATTTTGATAACATCTGCAGAGGTCTTATGCTTTAAATTAATACATATAGAAAGATATTATAATAGGAAATATTAGGGAGAATATTGATATTGTTATTAATGTATTATGAAGCATAGGGGTAATGTTTACTCTATGCAAATGTAAATGGAAAGAATTAATGTATGTTGCATGAGAGTGACTGTATGTTAGTATTATAGATCGACAAAGCCGGTTGAATTCCATGACGTGACTTACAATAAAAAGGGACTTTTATTGTGAAAGTGATTTTAATGCGGATAATAACAAGACGGGACTCTTATTGTGAAAATACTTGTTTTACGACTTGACCGGAAATGACGTTTTGACCCGGGCCCAGTGACATTCGACCCGGTGATGGGTTTCCGGTTTCAGAACAATCCTTACAGTATTCTAAGTTATAGTCTAAATTGGAAATACTAACAACAACAACAATGCAGCGTTTACATGTCGTTGCAGTGTGTCCTCTGTGGATGTTTGGTTATGACTGACATCCTTCTGACCAATAATTCAGATTTCTTAAAAGGCTCACGTTACATAATCAGCACTATATTAATATTGTGTCCGCAAGACACCGCGGGTTAATATCCATCAATACGTAGTGATGCGCTGATACTGTTATCGTATATACGGCCAATACTTATTAAAACAACTGGATCATGTATATATCGGTGACAATGTGCCCAATCTATTTAATTAAATTCTATCAGGGCTCCAGAGTGCAATCAAATCTGTATCGCCTGACATTTAGCAGGTCTTTGTGTGTGTGTGAGGGTGTGAGAGAGTGAGTGAGAGAGAGAAAGAGATAGAATCCACCCCCTGTATTCCTAATCGAGCGACCTTAAAACACACAAGTCGCTCACACTTGACACCCACACTGATGATCAATACTCGGTATCGGCCCATAACCAAAGCCCAGGTGTCAGGATCGGTCTGTTTGGTGCATCTGTTCCCACATAATTAGTGTTTAGAAGCAGTTTCTGCAGATGTATCCAAAAATATAGTTGCATTATCGTATTTTAAAGGAAGGAGAATTCAGGCTCCAGTTATTGATCACTATGGAGCAACATTTTTACGAGTGCGCCCATATTTCTGTTTGTCGTGCACAAACGTGAGCGTGCAGGTAGTGAGATACACGCCGATACACACGATGGAAATGTATCGAGAATGGGAGGAAAGAAGAAAGCAAGCTAGCAAACCTGGAAGTTAACAATTTAGAAAAAGAGAAATCAACTTTGCAAATGTATTATGAAGAGGGAAGTGACTGGATGTAAAACAGATGTACCACGTGTAAAATATACTTTGTTTTAAGTAAATGTACTGCATTGACCCTCCTGTTACCTTCACATGTACTCACATCTTTTACCCTTTTTGATCACAGCAATTAAAACCTCCAGAAAATGATTAGAATTAATATTGTTTCCCAGGTTTAAGTGGCAGGCATTTTATGTTTGTTTGTTGACGACCTAAACAGCCCTTTAAATAAATAAAAAAGTTGATATTTCTTATATGTTTTACACAGTGAAAAACAGCCTGGGGTCAACTTGACCCCAAAGAACACAGATGGGTACAAGTTGTGTACGGGAAATTGAAATATGAAGCAAAAAAGATAAAGAGTTAGTCATTTCTTCAGAGACGTCAAACATTGAATGGGATCAAATTGACCCCAAAGGTAATAGGAGGGTTAACAATTTTGTTAAAGTAAAAGTCTATTAGTATTACCAGCAACATACAGTATATTGTACTAAAAGTAAAAGTGATCCTAATGCACAATGGCCTGTTTCTAAACTATATATTGGTATACTGTACGTATGGATTACTGGATTATTAGTTTTTACACTCTAAGATATAAGATGTATTTTAAGATTGGAGCTGGGTGAGTTTGACTTGACCTCAACAACAAACTGGTGTGACGTTTAGTCTGATAAATCCTCTGTACATGTTGGTCATGTGGTTTGTTTTTATGTTAAACGGTATGCATGGCATTCTTTTTCCTTTGCATATAAAACGAATGACGCAAAGGCATTTGCATCTTTGATCTCTGTGTTCTCCCCTTGTGGCTTTTTGTTGCATAATTCACATTCGCTTCAGTGGTTTTAGTAGTTTGATGACACATGTAAAAGAGACGCTCGGCCGAATGCAGACGAGGGCGGATGTTTTATTCGTCTGGAGTTTTTGCTCATTGATTTCCAGAGAAACTAATGAAGGCTGGAGCACAGAGGTGATTAGCTCACAGCATCACATGCGTCTTGTCTATTTGTTTTTAAAAGCAGGATAAAAAGGCCGTAGTGTTTATATTCACGTATTTATTCCCTCTGCATTTCATTAACCGTCTACTAAATGCATGTTTTAATAGTACAAATGCAATAAATCCTTGTACTTATTTTGCTTCTAAAGATTGGGACCAAAGACACCCAAGTTAATGACGCTTTCCTTCCAGACCCTCAAGCAATCCCCACCTTGTTTATTGCATGAATTGTTGTTTATTGGCAATGAAAATGCTCCATATTAAGCCCATTTACGTAAAGGTGAAAGGGAACTGTTTGCAGAGATAGGTTTCTAATATGTATAACGACACTTTCATTAGTGTATGTGTCACAGTTCAGCTCCACACCCTCCTCACTCTAGTTTTAAGCCACGCCCACCTCGTCAGTCTAACTCCCTTCACCTGTTCACTCAGCTGCCTCTGATCACTAATCAAGTCTCTAATTAACTCTTCCAGACACACCTGGACAGATAGTGCGTTGTTTTTTTTCTCCAGCACTTGTTCACAGACCGATCTTTTAAATTACATTACATTACACGTCATTTAGCAGACGCTTTTATCCAAAGCGACTTACAATAAATGAATCAACCTAGAGTACAAACTAAGAACATACAGAAAGTAACATTTCCTCAACATAGTTAAACTACTAAAGTACCATAATAAGAGATATTTAAGTGCCGCTGAAGTGCAAATCTGTGTTTTAATCCAGATATAGTCAGAAAAGACTGTAGAGACTTTCTGCTGTCCTGATGTCAGTGGGGAGCTTGTTCCACCACTGAGGCCACATTTACACATAGCCAATATTTACAGAAACAAATATTTCTGCCCCTCCGTTTTAAAAAATAACGTTGTACACACAAGGTCGTTCCAAAAAAAATTCTGTTTATATGAACCCTCATAAATATGCCGTCCGCATACGTCCCATAGGACGCTCACATGACGTGAAGCATCTTTAGTCGCACACCGTGACGTTTGACAACCTAAAACTCTGTTTGACCTCGTTCACACGCAAACACACAAACAGAGTTTTCAGAAATCTCTACTTTAGAAATGATGGTTTTCTGTGATAACACCTCCGTTTTTGTGTAAATGAAAGGCCAAAACGCAGGAAAATATATGCGTTTTCCCATTGTGTAAACGGGGTCTGAGGAGCCAGGACAGCAACCAGTCTGGATTTAGAGTTAATTCGAAGTTAATCGTTAATCCTCCTGCTGCTTCCGGAGTTTTATAAAAAAGGTCAAAGATCTTTTTGTTATTGCATTTGGTTCCAGATCTGAATCGTTACATTATCACCCGAATCAAATTGTTTCCGTTATCTTAGAATTAGTCCCTTCGTATATCTACATGGGGAGCCGGTCCTCTTCTCGAGTCGGCCGTGTTGCCGTGGTTACGCTGTCTCCAGAGGGGGCCTTTCTTCTTTTGATGTTACCTGAAGACCAGGGACGAGGGAGGGTTGAGTCGGTTACCAATTCGCAACCTCAGTAAAAGTGCATATGCATTAGCAGCTATATGTTAATATGTAACTCATTATGCAAAATCACAGCTCTGTGTTTTATTTACCATATATTATTGGACAATGATGGTGGTTAATTATTGTTTATACTGCTAAATAGTTTAATCAGAAAATACATCATGTTTTAGAAGCTGATCATATGTTTAAAATCGTGTAAAATCTGAATCCAACTATGGCTGTTAAATAGGTGTATTGGTATAAAAAGTACAATTTCCTACAATTTAGTAATAGATAGAAATTAGCATACCATTAACTAAAACTACTCAAGTTCCAATACCTCAACATTTTAATTAAGTACAGTACTTGAGTACAATTGCGTTTCCCCACTGTGATGGTAATATCAGGTGCATGTTTTTTAACAATGTAGTTTATCACAGTGATAGAAAGTATATTGCCCCGTACTCATTTGAATATGTGTCCGTGCACGTCGTTGAGTATGTCGTGTCCATGGCTCCGACTGAGAGGCCGGTGGGCTGCTGGAGAGACCACTGATAAACCACATCGGTTCTAGAGCGGTGAGCTTGATGCCTGAACTGAAGCGTAACCAACAGTCGAGGGAGGAAGAGCTCGCCAACCGAGGAGAGAAGGGAGGTGGGAAATTGAGACTTACGCTCTTTCTTTTCCTCTTTTTCCTCTTCTCTCCTCTTCTCTTTGTGGCCCGTTGTCTCTTCACAGACAGGAAGCTACTGTAGCTACCTTAAAGGAGTCTACTTTAGTAAATCCATCTCTTTATACAGAGAAGTACACTACCGTTGGGTTAACAGCATAACTGTTTTCAGCTGCGCTCACATAAAAAGGGTTTAAATGTCAAGGAATAATCTGTTTGTGGAAAATGAAAGGGTTTCTAACCCTCTGCTCGTCTTCTAAGGCAATAACACAATGTACCACAAGAAAACTGGAGATGGGCCTCTATACACCTCTGTAGGGACTTCATTAAAAAACTGAGAATAGTCATTTACCACATTAACTATGTATAGAGTGTATTTCTGATTAATTTAATGTCATTTTCATTGGAAAAAACTGTGTTTTTTTCTTTTTTCTAAGTGACCCCAAACTTTTGAACGGTAGTGTACCTGTGGTGACATATGGAGCATCAGAGATCATCACATAACTCCTGTTGTTATATCACCCAATGAGTATATAAAGCGAAACATTAAAGTAACTGAGTATGTATTTCAGTGTGATGTCCTTTTTTCTCTCTTCCCTCTTTCCAATATATAATCACCCACTGAATTACAGACTTGTTGTGAACTCCCTGTGACTCTTGCATATGCATTAGACACCCCACTGACATATTTATAGCAGCGGCACTCCAATCTAACACCTGTTTAATGATGCTGGCTCAAGGCTCCACAGGGACACCGTTTAATATCATCGTTGAAGTTGCCACTAGAGGTTCAGGTACATATTCTTGGCACGTTGTTGTCCTCTGTGGCTCGGCGTGTGGCAGAGGCTGGCGTTAAACACCGTGGCTTCATCACCATATGTACGATTGTAAAGCCCTCTGACGCAAATTTGGGATTGTTGCGCTGTATAAAATAAACTGAATTGAATTGAACGCCTATTTTTCCCGATTTGCCCGCCTGTGGTGTCACATTAATTGTAAAGCAAACACTTGTCAGTCTAAATGGTTTGACAATTATAATCGTTTTGACAAATAAAGAGAGTTGGATGGAGTTCATGGATGGAAGAGGGGGCTCTGTGCCCGAGGCTTTTGCAGACCTGTGAGTTAAATGTGGCTGAACCCTCTAATGGCGCTGCCGTGCATCGCATTTCTGATCAGGCAGCAGACAAAGAAGCAGTGCTTACTCCGCTTACTGATGGTGACTATTTTTTTTAGCAATCATTTTAATCAGTAACTTCTTTTAAATCACTTCTTAAAACCCATTTTTTTATAACAGCTTTTAAGTGATCTAGTCTTTTTATGCATAACTGTGGTTCCCCTAATTTAGTTTGTCTGTTTTTAATTAATTTTTAATTAATTTTTAATTATTTTTTAATTATTTTTTTATTTTATTTTTTTTATTTATTTATTTTAATTAATTGTTTGAATTTTGAATTTTAATATATACTTTTAAATGTAATATTGGGTTCTTGCTATTCCACTTGTTTTGCTTTGACTCTCTGTGGACAACTTTGTAAACATTGTTTTTAAAGGTGCTATATCAATACAATTACTATTATTGGGTCTATTAAACATCAGAAGTTAGAGTGTGGTGATGTCATTGTTTTCTTCAACACTCCAAACCCCTAAACATACTCTCATAATGATAAAATACACAGAAAATAGCAATTCCTCAGACTGGAGAAGCTGGAACTGGAAACGTGTTTGGCTTTTCTGCTTGAAAAATGACTTGGTGTTAAATAAATATAAAATATAAAAAACAGGGATGAAAGATATAGATGTATACAAGTAAAATATAAAATACAAAATATATACTTCATTTTATATTTTATTCTTGTGTGACTGACGACAAATTTTAAATTTAATAAAGTATCTATCTAATCTATCCATCTATCTATCTATCTATTTAGTAATAGTAATTTTCTGTTAGCTGAGTCATCAATTCATTGTTTCAGCTTTCCCAGCAATACACACAGCTGTCAAGAAGAAGTCACGTCTTGTTGCTTTCCTCTCAGGTTTTAAGATTTGACCCATAATGTGTCGCTATTTATTTTGTATATTCAGCTCAACATTTGACCAAGACAGAGTGGAGGCTGCACATATTTCCCTGTATGGTAATCATGCATATCGCTGTGACCTCCCTCCATCCAGTGAACTGGTTTAGTGAGGTCGTGTGGGATGCATTCAGTCAACCTATTTCCTGAGAAATGCGGCGGCTGCACATGTTGGTGTAAACTGTCTTTGGGGAAATATAACACCTTGGATAATTCATATTCCTCCGAGCACACGTGAGGATGTTTCCGACAGACAGACAGGCTGTTTCCTCCGAGGACGGCCATTAATCCGGACGTTTACCTCCACGCTGCTTGAACCCATCGGATGTCATTTGTATACGAACGCACTTCCTCGTGACAATTATCTGACCTTTGGCAGCGCGGCACACATGTCGACTGCAGTTTACCTCTGCTGCTGTGGGTGCAGAGAGAAAAGAGGGGAAGGCACTGTACATACAAAGAAAATGCATCTCAGGCCACATTTACACATAGCCGGTATTTACAGAAACAAATATTTCTGCCCCTCCGTTTTCAAAAATAACGTTGTACACACAAGGTCGTTTTCAAAAAAGTTTCCGTTGATATGAACCCTCATGAATACGCCGTCCGCATACGTCCCATAGGACGCTCACATGACGGGAACCATCTTTAGTCCACACTGTGACGTTTGACCACCTAAAACTCTGTGTGACCTCGTTCACACGCAAACACACAAACAGAGTTTTAACAAATCTCCACTTTGGCCGGAGTTTTTAGAAATGATCGTTTTCCGTGGTAAAACCTCCGTTTTTGTGTAAATGAAAGGCCAAAACTCATGAAAATATATGCGTTTTCCCATTGTGTAAACGGAGTCTCAGATTGAATATGTTGTACTACTACTAATGTTATACTACTACTTCCATTTATATGTTGTTATCTGGAAATGTCATAGTACACATTTTCTTTTTCAGAATAACAGGAAACATTTAAAGCAAATAGTTGCATTTTTCCATTTATGATTTATCTACAATACATGTAGGATTTAGGTTTGATTTTTGATATCTAGTTGCCGACAAATCACTTGAGGCAATTTTCACTTGAGCTTGAATTTTGTTCACTTTTTCTGTTGCTCACCGAAACCCATTGTGTGTGTGTGTGTGTGTGTGTGTGTGTGTGTGTGTGTGTGTGTGTGTGTTTGTGTCCTCCGGGCCAAACAAAATGTTGGATTCCTTCCTAACAAAAATCTATGTTTCTTTTTTTGTTGTGTATTTTTATTCAGTCAATCAAATCAAATACAATACAATATTATCCTATATAATATACAAAAGAGAAAGACTGAAAAGGTATAGGTAGAAGCAAAAAATGCTTATAAATTCCTATCTTAAATTGAAATAAAAATAAATCAGAAAATTTATATAAAATAATAAAATAAAATACAAATATTTATATTTATATTTATATATACTACCACATACATCTTCCATATTAATACGTTTTTAATTATATTTATAACTCTCAAGAATTGTTTTATAAATAATTCCCTTGAAAACCAAAAAGGAGTTCACCAGTCTTACATCCATTTCAACATTATTCCATAACTGGACTCCTACAACAGAAATACATCTTCTTTTAAATAAATCAATGTTGCAGAGCTTAGTAGTCTGAAAATATGAAACTTACATCACTTCTGTTCATGTTCACTCACCAGCAGTCTCTTCTTCTTCTTCTTCTTCTTCTTCCTCGCTCCCTCCACTAACCGTCGATAAGTGAAATGGTGTGAAATCGATGGGAGGACTGTTCGTTATGGGGGTCGTCATGGTGGTCACCCCCCCCTCAAAGGTACAATGAGTGCTACCTGGCCACCTGCTCCAAAGGAATAGGGGTTAATCACTCCCGACTGAAAGAGAAGAAGGTAAAGGGGGCGAGCAATTCTCTCAACACTTTGGATTTAATCAACATGGACACGGACAATGGACGTGTTATTAACGCTCAATGAAGCTCTACTTGTTCGGACCGGGTGGGGCGGTGATTCAATACGATCATTTATCTCCTTTTGAATGAATCGTATCGTAATTCAATCATATATTACGATACACAATATATACACAGTCAATCAAGTTCCTCAGAGGATCAGAAGAGGTTGCAGATAATTCTTAATTAAATGAGAATAACTTTTCATTTGTCAGTTTTTTAATCCATACAGGAGTAAACACACATATTCTTTCCCATGAGGTTATTTCCTGGAGGCTATTTTTTCATTGAATAATCAGAAAACATGCTATATTTACCTTCGCATTGAAAATGCGGAATGTTATTTTTTGATCCCTGTGTATTTATTTATTTGTATGCGTGTTACTCGCATAAGTCAAAAAGTATTAAACCGAATCGCATGAAATTTAGTGGGATGATTGGTTATTATACGGGGACCATTAGATTTGATTTTGGGATCGATTAGATTAAAGGTCAAGGTCATGGAAAGGTCAACATCTTATTTTTACCATAGCGTCAATTTCTATCCAATTGGCATGCAACTAATGCCAAAATGTTCATAATTCAATGCCCAATCTTGTGATATGTGAAGGTATGCGCTCTACCGAGTGCCCGTTGTAGTGTTATGTATATTTAGATGAAATTACCTTATTGCGGGATAGAAAATATTCTATTCTATAGACTCACTATGCTGCCCCCACACATGCTATTAGAAGACCATCAGACCTGATTGTCAGATTATCTCTGCAGCACAATGCATTGGCACAACTGTTATTCAGTTTCCACACTTTTGATAATTAATTAATTTGAATGTTTTACCCTTAGGAAACATTGCTCTGTATCCAGTAAGATCCACATGTTGATTCACATTCACATTGCTGTCTCTCTGCTAGACGGTAGAGTTAAAAAACAGTTTACCCGAACAATCTGTGTGTGTGAGTGATGTCTTCTCTCCAGGTCTCAGAGGTAGTTAGCATGCAGGCAGCAGCAAACACATATCGACGTGCACACATTTCTTTTTTCATAATGACTCCTCTAGGTTATTCCTTCGCTTGTGATTAAGCGCTAAAAAATAAGAAAAAAATGCAAAAAATCAATACACATCAGCAGCCTTCCTTGTTTCCAAATTACAGCAATTTGTCTTCAACCAAATACATCCACACACACTCGATAGACAAATACATAATGTATCACTTATTTCCACAGCGATTCGAGCTATTGGCGGTGACTCACGGTCGCCGTGGTTACGAGCGAGATGCTTTCCCCCGGGCTCTGGTCCTCCGCTCCGCGCGCTGCTCGGCGTGGGCATCTCAGCCCTGCAGCTTTGTGCGGAGCAAAGTGGTTGTGGCACACACCTGCAGACACGGGAAAGGCTTTCTTTTCGGTCGCCGCTCCTTTAATCTGCGTCATCTCTGTTCTTTTCATCTCCGTCGGAGACCGGCGGCGGCGTCAGAGCGTGCGTCGGCGACAGCTTGTCGGGCCTCCTGTTATACACTGCTCTCTCTGGATGAGCGCCCGCATGACAGGGGTCACCGGGCCTCGCGTGTTGTTGTCCATTGGTGGGCAGTGTTAGCGAGGTAATAAAAGCGAGATCCAACCCCCCCCCTCCCCCCCCTCTGAGCGATGTGATTCAGCTGGAAGATCCGTGTCTCCGGCGGAGCGTCCAGGCGAGAGGCGGTGACTCAGGTGCTCGGCCTCCGGTGAAGCAGAGAGCGGCTCGGCCCGGTGGCCCTCTGACGGGAGTTTCCTGTTTCTGCCCGGGTGAGTAGGTGTGCGCCCGACACTGTAAAGCTGCGAGGCTTTTAAAAATGACAAACGGCATTTTCTCGTACGACACAAGCACGTTTTTTTTTTGTTTTTCTGTGGTGCTGTGACCGAGCTTCTACGTGTTTGATTTGTCACGGGTCTCTCGTGAGTGAAGTGTCCCCGGGAGGAGGCTGTTTCTGAGGGGATTACCACTCTGACTGGGCTCTGCTCTGCAAGCTGAGCCCAGAGCCTCGTGGGACCGAGAGGTTCGTCACATGGAGTAGTGACCCGGGTCAGTGGCATGACCTTTAGGAGGTCATTGGGCTGAACTAATGCCAAACAGTCGCAGGAATAGTCCGCGGCGGCGTTTTGTACATTTATGGGTATTACATAAATGTAGTGTTCCCAGTAAAAGCCATTGAGCTACATTTTGAGTCAAATATGAGGACTGTTTTGAATAAATCAATATAATCATACTAGTTTTAATCATTTGTGCTCCTAGATGACCTCATGTGTTATAAAGTACGCGGGGCGGCCGATAGTTTGCATTGCTTATATTAACATATGTTACTTTCCTGATTCTGCTTCCATATATATATATATATATATATATATATATATATATATATATATATATATATATAGTGTAATAGACAAATAAAGTATCATAAAATACAAATATCTCTAAGTATCAGTTCATAAAGTTTGACCATTTCCTAGAGATGAAACAAACAAACATTTTATGAACTGATTAATATGTGAGCGTGAAAGTTTAATCTTGACACTTGGATCAAGAAATGTACATAACATCTTAAACTTAACCGCATCTCATATTCTTCAGCAATTTATGAGATGAGGTTAAAAAGGTGTTCAATGATTTGTCTTGGGTCACTTGGTCCAGGTGCATAATTTAACAAATTGCAACTTAATCAGTATTACTAACTCGATAATATAATATATGATAACATAGCACTCTGTTTAATATATTATACTTTTAATACTGCATTACTACTATTTCAACTACTCTCGAGTATTTTCACATTGTTGTATTTCATCTTTTTATTCACTAAAGAATCTAAAACTTTTTGCTGGCACACTTTAAAATTTAAAAATTAAAATAAATTGCCACAATTGTGCAACAAACATGCTTTCCCTTTAATCTGAGTTTTGAATGGTAATTCTTCATCCTGTCATTGATGGATGAGGATGAAATCTATTTACGATGCAATATTTAGATGGTATTCATATTTTCTTTGTAATTATTAGCATGAGAATGAAGGCGGTCCTCTGTGTTTCATCTGCCGCCTCCAGAGAAAGCTCCCTCAGAGGATGGCACACAGTCCGTCTGCCTCCTCACAGATGAACTGGGGCTTCGCTTCGTGGCAACTGGAGGAAGAACGCTCGTGTGCAGGATGCTGGGCTGTCTCATAATGTCTCATATGGGACACGTTTAGAGAACACCTTCTCTACAAACACACAATCCCTCAGCTGCCTTTTTTATTTAAAATTTCTTTTTTATCCGGGGTATATTTTTAGATGGATCCTTTTTCATGCGATTTTTTTATTAATTCTTTTTTTTTTTTTTTTTTTTTTTTACCCGGGGAATATTTTTAGATGGATCCTTTTTCATGTCGTTTTTTTATTTAAATTTTTTTTTTTATCCGGGGTATATTTTTAGATGGATCCTTTTTCATGTCGTTTTTTTATTTCAAATTTATTTTTTACCTGGGGTATATTTTTAGAATTAGATGGATCCTTTTTCATGCCGTTTTTTTATTTCAATTTTCTTTTTTTATTCGGGGTATATTTTTAGATGGATCCTTTTTCATGCCGTTTTTTTATTTCAATTTTTTTTTTTAATCCGGGGTATATTTTTAGATGGATCCTTTTTCATGCGATTTTTTTATTTCAATTTTTTTTTTTATCCGGGGAATATTTTTAGATGGATCCTTTTTCATGCGATTTTTTTATTTCAAATTTCTTTTTTATCCGGGGTATATTTTTAGATGGATCCTTTTTCATGTCGTTTTTTTATTTCAAATTTATTTTTTACCTGGGGTATATTTTTAGAATTAGATGGATCCTTTTTCATGCCGTTTTTTTATTTAAATTTTTTTTTTAATCCGGGGTATATCTTTAGATGGATCCTTTATCATGCCTTTTTTATTTCAAATTTCTTTTTTATCCGGGGTATATTTTTAGATGGATCCTTTTTCATGCACTGCGGGTGCCACCTGAGGCCGAGTGCGCACCGCCGAGTGCTTGACGCTGGCTCTCTGGACACAGCGAGCCTGCAGGAGCCTGTTTCCGGTCTTTTCCATCCCACTCCACGCTGGCCCCGACCAGCTGGTGGAGCTGGGTAGCTGCGGGCCCCCCTTGGACCCTGATCAAGTATTGATGTCTGGCTTTCCGCGCTGGTTGACTCACCAAGGAAGAGCTCTACGAGACGGAGATGGAGAGGAGCCCCTGAGAGGATGGGTGGTGGTTTCCAAGAGTTGAATTAAAGAGATAACTGCAACACATTGAGTCAAGATTATTTATTGCATTTCTTACTGTGCAAATATATTTAAAACGAGACAATATCCAACTTCCTAAAGCCCATTAGAATCCCTGTTAGCCCCGCACCATTTACTTAGCTACACTGTTGACCTATTTACAGCACACATGGCCTAGATAATGTGTGGTTGAGACTCAACAGGAGACGAGAAGCAGCGTGACCGAGCGCCTGTGTGTCCAGCCTCATCCGTGACAGGTGCTTTGGCAAAGCAGTGTGAGAAAGGACATCAGAGTTGGTGACCTTCTCCGGTCCATCTCCATGCAGGCTGCTGTCCCGTCCCTCACGGTCGGGTCAGACGGCCCCGGATGTTCCGCTTTCTTCTGAGAGAGGTGAAGCAGTGCTGCTGATTTCTACAATATTGACCCGATGATGGCCGCAGGTGAGGAAGTCGAGGAACCTTTCAGATTAGGGCGATTTTCACAGTTTTTTATCACCCCACCCACCAATTGTAGGGTTACAGGCTACAGAGCTTATACAATACATTCAGGTAATTTCAGGTACATTCAGGAGACGGAAATGTAAACAGAGTCAAATAATGACATTAATTCATCAGGTAATGTAAAGCAATTTTGAAATGAAAATTAACAAAAGTGAGAAGTTGCATGTGAAAAAGAGAATGAGTAATGGCTAAAGGACAATAAACAACAACAACAAAAAAAGAAGAAACAACGACAACAAGGGGAGGGGAGGGAGGGAGGGGGGGAGGGGTTGCTCACCAGAGCTATGTCCAGAGGTTCTTGCATAATTGTCTTTTTGATATGGATTCAACATTTGTCTTATTCATCATATTTCCAACCGTGCCGTGTTATTCGGTTTGTGCTTTACTTGAACTTTCTATAATTTATTTAGAAACCTACTGCAGACTTTTGATACCAAGCATGTTTCCATCCTGTCATATCACGTCTCACAGATGTTGTCTTTAAGCACACTGCGATTTAAATTGCATTTAATTTCAATTCTCTTTCTCACCCTTTACACTCAATTCTTATTCACGCCATATTCTTGTGTTTCTGCTGCCCCGTTTCCTCAGGGGAATCATGAAATGTTCATCTGAAAGTGCCACAAAAAAATCAATTCCTCTAAATCATCTCACCTAACAACATTACAAACATTATTTGTACATAATGTTTTGCACGTGACACAAAGGTCTCTTGCCCTTTCTCTTAATGAACAGAGTTCAATGATCCAGTTCAATAGTTCATGGTAGACTATTGTTTTGTTTCAGATGTATTGAATTATATCAGCTGCGAGATAAGCCGTATTCTCTCTGAAATTGCGCGAGGTATCGGCTGTTATCTTTCCCCGTGTGTCTGTCCTGGTGCATGTTGGGATATCCTGCAGACCTCGAGCAGACCTCCGTCGAGAGCTCAATTTCCTGGTGACTCGTGTCATCAGGATTACAAATCAAATACTTAGAATAGAGGGTTTTCTTCTGAACCACTGATCTGATGCTTCTCAGGACACACACTTTCTAGTTTATCAAAAGACTAAATAAATGAATAATGAACAATATGTTGTTTCCCTATCAAAGCGACCCATTGAAAGCACAGAGCAGCCTTCTACACTCTGACTCGGAAAGGTGAAGCAAATGTGATCCAAACAGAGAGCTGGGTGGAAATGGGAAACATACCCAAAAGATAGATGGAATAACAAAAGACGCAGAGAGACAAAGAAAGAGAGAGATTCATTCTACGTTCCAGGAATACAGGATTTGATCATGTTCTCAGGACATCGCCAATGTTGACAAATGAAGACGAGGTTCAAAAGCTTAACCCCCACGTCATTGTTCTCAGCTCTATTCAGATTGTTGCATACATTACATGTTCTCGCTTTCAGTCGCTGAGCTGGTGCAGACTCCTGAATTTCCCCCGGTTGTAGTAGATGGGCACTAAAAGGCATTATTATACGGAATTAATATAACCACCATTCAACTCCATGCCGAGAGAGAGAGAGAGTGAGAGAGAGTGAGAGTGAGAGTGAGAGTGAGAGTGAGAGTGAGAGTGAGAGAGAGAGAGAGTGAGAGAGAGAGAGACCGCCCCCTGTGTTCCTAATCGAGCGACCTTAAAACGTACAAGTTGCTCACACTTGACACCCACACTGATGCAGGTTGCAATAATTAAACCAGCAGGGGAACGGGAGGGAGAGAGGGAGGGAGAGGGAGAGAGAGGGAGAGGGAGGGAGAGAGGGAGAGGGAGGGAGGGAGAGGGAGAGAGAGGGAGAGGGAGGGAGGGAGGTAGGGAGGGAGAGAGAGAGACAGAATCGGTGGTTGAGGATTGGTGTTACCTCCATGGTAACAGAAGCATCTGCTCTCCTGTCAGACTGGATGAGCAAAGCAGTGAAGAGCTTACTGGCTACATGTATGGAGGTATTGAGACACCTAACATAAAATAGGCTAAATATCTGGCAGAAAAGATGAAGTTGAAGTTTAAATGTCGTCTATAGCAGCTCTTCTCTAGCTTTACTATTACGGGGTTGCTGTTATTGGTTGGTAGGTTTTTGTTGACTTCTGCAACTCGCTCCTTTGAATCTTTAGAAGTTTCTTGCACACTGTAACGGATTCTCATACTTTTTTGACTTTATTACTATTTATTACTTTTTACTACTTTTTATAACTTTTCATTACTTTTTTAACTATTTATTACTTTTTTACTATTCATTACTTTTTACTACTTTTTATTACTTTTCATTACTTTTTATACTATATATATATTACTTTTTATATTGATCCAATAACAGTGATATTGATCCAGTACACTTAAATAAAAAATAAAAATACAAGCCAGATAATCAGACTGAATCACTGTATTCCACTTCCGCCATGTTGTGTTTGGGAAGAGAGACACTTTTCAGGTGTCTGTTAAAGCCCATAGCAGCGCCTATGTTAACACACGCTGATATAAGAGTGGCGATCTCAGAAAGTCCAATGCCTTCTGGGGGCGACGCATCAACTGTGTTTATGTACAAGCTTGCTATTCTGTATAATGTGCATGTTTTATACATATCACCCACTTCTCTAGAACAGTGGGATCTTAATATCATAGTGAGGTTACATCTAGGTTCCCATAGAGCAAACAAGGAGGAAACTAAAAAGACTTGCAGACATAATTCAATTCAATTCAGTTCATTTGTATAGCCCAGTTTCACAAATTACAAATTTGTCTCCGAGTGCTTTACAATCTGTACACATAGACATCCCTGCCCCAAAACCTCACATCGGATCAGGAAAAACTCCCAAATAACCCTTCAGGGGGAAAAAAAGGGAAGAAACCTTCAGGAGAGAACAGAGGAGGATCCCTCTCCAGGATGGACAGATGCAATAGATGTAATGTGTACAGAAGGACATATTTAGAGTTAAAATACATTCAAGGAATCTGACAGAGTTTATCAATAGTTCATATTTAGGCATATTCCACGATGGAGAGTTTGGAGACCTCCCAAGTGGAGGAGTGGGCAGAGTCCCAGCAGGGCAGCGGCACAGCTGGTGTCAGGAACTCACGATCCAACCATCGAAGGTCCATCAGCAGATGGGATCTATGCCGTCTCATAGGGTCCGATGACCCCATGAGACGTGAAGTCAGAAGGACTCCGGGGAGAAAGCAGAGTTAGTCACGTGTGGTGGAGAGATGAAGATTCATCCATAGGAGAAAGAAAAGAGGAGAGAGGTGCTCAGTGCATCCTAAACGTCCCCCAGCAGCCATAACAAGAAGCCGAGTGAAGGACGTAGAAAGGCTTCTCTAGCTGCCGGCCGTGTTTCTGTCAGTATACGTTTCATCCAAGAGCCTTGGTTTTGGTGCCTTAGGTATTTATCATTCCTCTTTCTCATCTTTGTTATACCTGCAATCACTAACAAGCTGGAAACCAGAAATTAAATGACATGAAGTCGAGGTCAATCCCTTTTATGAATTCTTTCTTCTTTCTCCATGGTGTCTTTGTTGACTCAAATCTTGCATTCGGGCCAATTTGCCATCAATCCAGTGAGTTCTGTGTGACTCACAGGACCTCAGACGTCAGGGAGAAACCTCGTCGAACAGGAGGGGAGACTAAGTTAAGAGTTTAATCACGCAGCCTGGAGTCATGACCATGGACGGTAAGCTACACACACACACACACACACACACACACCCACACACACACACACACACACTTTATTGTAGCCTCAAAAGGTGTTAATGTGACCGCGGTGTGATTCCTAAAAGGCAGCATGCTCCGACGGAGAGGTGACGGAGCTTTTCTTATTAATGTTGTTCTCTGCGTCTCTGTTTCCCAGTCTGATGTCCTGAGGAAGGATCTGGAGGACGGGGGCTGACCCCCCCCCAGCACACACCCACCATCCAGCTCGTCTCCCCCGCCTCCCTCTCCTCTTTTGCCCCCCGGATCCTCAACCAGCTGCTGAATCACAGCTCAGCAGCTGGTTGATGGGGCTGACAGCCGACTGCTGGTGGCCATGCTAAGTGTACTGACTTTCACATGTAGTAACGTTGAGGTCAGGGGGTCATATGAAGAGCATGCATCCTCTTTGTAGATGCTTTATTCAGCTCAGCTCTGGGAAGGGTTGTCATGTACGCACCAACAGAAATGACTATTTGAATTTAGTTGAAATATTTTACTTAATGCTGCTTTTTTAAACATTTGTACTAAATAATTTACATACAAATCTAAAATGCGGCTTACACAATACACAATTAGTGATGGAAATCTGACATTATGATGGAAAATGATGAAGGGGGCATTACTTCTGTTACTTAAGATACAACTTGATGCCAAGTTGCTTGAAAATAAAATGTAAAGCAGTCCTTTACCTTATAACAGAGTATGTTTATCTTGGGATTGATAGTTTGACTTATTGACTGATAGTTTCAGCAACACATGCACCCGGAGTCATTGGGGACCCCGAGAATAAAATACTGTTAGAAACAACCATCCTAGCAGAATGATGATAGCTTCTTCTCAAATGATTTATAGCGTTGCAAGTCATGACAACTGAAGAGAAAGTAAACATAACTTATTTATTTCATTGTAGGAAAGAAACTTTGATTGAAAAGTGCACAGGGAAAATCTGTGTCTTCTGTATATGTTCCTGTCTCCAGCAAAATGACTAACAGAGGATAATAGGATATATCAGGAGCGTTCTCCTGTATCAGGAATGTTCTCCT
This sequence comes from Liparis tanakae, assembly GCA_036178185.1. NCBI lineage: Eukaryota > Metazoa > Chordata > Actinopteri > Perciformes > Liparidae > Liparis > Liparis tanakae. Next base: position 3,279,270 of record CM070091.1, on the reverse strand, counting down.
GTATCAGGAATGTTCTCCTGTATCAGGAATGTCTTCTGTATCAGGAATGTTCTTCTGTATCAGGAATGTTCTCCTGTATCAGGAATGTCTTCTGTATCAGGAATGTTCTCCTGTATCAGGAATGTCTTCTGTATCAGGAATGTTCTCCTGTATCAGGAATGTCTTCTGTATCAGGAATGTTCTTCTGTATCAGGAATGTTCTCCTGTATCAGGAATGTTTTCTGTATCAGGAGCGTTCTCCTGTATCAGGAATGTTCTCCTGTATCAGGAATGTTCTCCTGTATCAGGAATGTCTTATGTATAAGGAATGTTCTTCTGTATCAGGAATGTTCTCCTGTATCAGGAATGTCTTCTGTATCAGGAATGTTCTCCTGTATCAGGAATGTCTTCTGTATCAGGAATGTTCTTCTGTATCAGGAATGTTCTCCTGTATCAGGAATGTCTTCTGTATCAGGAATGTTCTCCTGTATCAAGAATGTTCTTCAGAATCAGGAATGTTCTCCTGAATAAGGAATGTTCTCCTGTATCAAGAATGTTCTCCTGTATCAAGAATGTTCTCCCGTATCAGGAATGTTCTCCTGTATCAGGAATGTTCTCATGTTCTTCTGTATCAGGAATGTTCTCCTGTATCAGGAATGTTCTCCTGTATCAGGGATGTTCTCCTGTATTTTCTCCTGTATCAGGAATGTTCTCCTGTATCAGGAATGTTCTCCTGTATCAGGGATGTTCTCCTGTATTTTCTCCTGTATCAGGAATATTCTCCTGTATCAGGAATGTTCTCCTGTATCAGGAATGTTCTCCTGTATCAAGAATGTTCTCCTGTATCAGGAATGTTCTCCTGTATTTTCTCCTGTATCAGGAATGTTCTCCTGTATCAGGGATGTTCTCCTGTATTTTCTCCTGTATCAGGAATGTTCTTCTGTATCAGGAATGTTCTCCTGTATTTTCTCCTGTATCAGGAATGTTCTCCTGTATCAGGAATGTTCTCCTGTATTTTCTCCTGTATCAGGAATGTTCTCCTGTATCAGAGATGTTCTCCTGTATCAGGAACGTTCTCATGTATCAGGAATGTTCTCCTGTATCAGGAATGTTCTCCTGTATCAGGAATGTTCTCCTGTATCAGGGATGTTCTCCTGTATCAGGAACGTTCTCATGTATCAGGGATGTTCTCCTGTATCAGGAACGTTCTCATGTATCAGGAATGTTCTCCTGTATCAAGAATGTTCTCATGTATCAGGAATGTTCTCCTGTATCAGGAATGTTCTTTGCCTCGGTGGAGTCTCTCCAGCTGTCCACTCCCCTGGTCAGTCGTCCCAGAGAGGGGGGAGTAGAGGGGGAGAACCCTTTGTCAGCTCCCCAGGGGGTCGGAGGTGGTGGGAGGTGTTGGGGGGTGTTGGGAGGTGTTGGGGGGTGTTGGGAGGTGTTGGGAGGTGTTGGGAGGTGTTGGGAGGCGTGTTCAGGTTAAACCGGGTTAGGCGCAGTTCATCCGTCGGCCTCTCCAGGAGCTCCCTGGTTGTCTCTGTCCATCCTTGAAGACGGTTCTCAGCTCCGGTTCGGTCCACGCCTCCCTCACATTGTTCTGCTGGAGTTTGGCCTCCAGTTCCTCCCGTAGGAGCCCCCGCACGCTCCTGAGCTCGTCCCCGTCCCCAGACCCGGAAGAGCCTCCAGGGCGTCAGTGATCCACGGCTCGTTGTTTGGGAAGCAGCGTACAGTCTAGCATGGTATGGTGAGGTGTACACAGAACGTTATATACTCCGTGACACATGTGTACCATATGATATGATATGATATGATATGATATGATATTCCTTTATTCGCCCCACAGTGGGGACGTGATACCGTGATCCGTAATGGAAAGCAGCCCGAGGACTGGCTATACATTCGCTATCTATTTTCCCATGCAGTGGGACCATTATCTTCATTGAATAAATACCAGATTTTTCCACATTATCAAACAATAATAAATGTATTCTGTATTATTTGTTGACAGTCTGGCTTTGTGGTTTATAGTGACGGCGCACAAAGAGCTCCAGTTGTTTGGTGTTGATGACGATAGAAGGCGAGATAGCAACCCGCAATCTAAAATTGCATATAATAGCTATTGAACTTTGAATGGCAAACATTGGCAGCAGCTCTTTTAAATTCTCCTGCTGTCACTGCGATGGCAAGAGGAAATGTGAAATGTGAAATCTAAATGTCTCTGTGTTTGTTTGTCACACGTTCCTTATTGGCTACCAAGCGGGAGGCTTTGTTGTCTGAGTGGAACACTGAAGGTCAGTGTTTCTATTTCATTTGAGTGTGTTTGTGATCTATTTTCAGGAACTGCCGTCCCTTAAGTGCACCTTTGTGGTCGGCCCCCTCTCCACGGAGAGAGGATCCTGCTGTGACTTCACCGCCAATCAATTTAATAGTCAAATGGTCAGAAAAGACACACGTGTGCTCTTTCACCTGCTGTAATAGAAATATTGATTAAAACAAGTAGCTGCGTGACTTTTCCTGTGTTATTAACAATGTCGATTGTCACGTTTATAAGCCTCCTCCTTGATCATCATGCTGAAGTCCTCCTTTCTCCATCCCCGCACATGTAAAAACACACACCCAGAAATACTCGTCCATGGCAGCATATGGAAGGGAACAGATGCTCACGTTCTCCGGCATTTCCAAAAAATCCCCCGTCGGAGCGATTTACCTCGCCGCCTGTCGGCCCGGTGGCTCGTTGGTGTCGTGTCAGGATTTAAAATGACAACTGGCACAGATTTCTCACGCGTGCTGGGGATCTGGTTTTGGTTGCTTGTCAGCCACCTGCGTTAAACACAGAGAACATCAGACGCCCAGCAGCCCTGCTGAGACTCACATCTCCATGTCGCTCTCAGTGGACTCAACACACCACCACAGCAGCAGCAGCAAGGAAAACCAAAAGATCTAAAAACAATCCTGTCTCACATCGGTTTAAACTACAGCGTACATAAGATAAGATAAAATATGCATGTATCAGTCCCACAGTGGGGACATTTCAGGATCACAGCAGTGGGTGTACATTAGAGCATTAATACAAATAAAACATACAAATAAAAACACTAAATACAATACTAAATACCAATACTACTGCTAAAATACTAAATATTAATACTAAATTACAAAATACTAAAATACTAAAATACCAAATACTACTACTACTACTGAAATACAAAATACAAAATACTAATACTAAATTACTAAATACTAAAATACAAAATACTAATACTACTACTAAAATACAAAATACAAAATACTAATACTAAATTACTAAATACTAAAATACAAAATACTAATACTACTACTAAAATACAAAATACAAAATACTAATACTAAATTGCTAAATACTAAAATACTAAACGCTAAATACTAATACTAAAATACAAAATACTACAAGGGGAAAACAAAGTAAAGTGCTGAGTAAAGTAAAGTGCTGAGTAAAGTAAAGTAAAGTGCTGAGTAAAGTAAAGTGCTGAGTAAAGTGTTGAGTTTGTCAGGATCTCCAGCGATCTATGTGGTCACATCGATGTGGGAGTAAGTGTGTACATTTACTCATGAACTTGGTACTTTGGTCTCTGTTTACACAGGCAGATATTGTACGTTTTAATACATTTGTTAGATATATGTCCTTACATTACAGATTACATCTTTCATACAATTCTTGTTCATATTTCTTTTAATGGTTTATTTAATAAGGGATAGTGTGCTATGGTAAAAAGAAGATTTTGACCTCTTTCATGACCTTGACCTTTGACCCAATCGATCCCAAAATCTAATCAAATGGTCCCCGGATAATACCCAATCATCCCACTAAATTTCATGCGATTCAAAGAAGATTTTTACCTTTTCATGACCTTGACCTTTGACCCGGTCGATCCCAAAATCTAATCAAATGTTCCCCGGATAATAACCAATCATCCCACCAAATTTCATGCAATTCGGTTTAATACTTTTTGACTTATGCGAATAACACGCACGCATACAAATACACGGCGATCAAAACATGACCTTCTGCATTTTCAATGCGACGGTAAACATCAGCAACTGATCGACTCTTGTCCGATTTCCTGCCGTCTCGGCCTCACCGGACTCCCGCCGGCTCACTTACGGCACCAACAGATCTACAGAGGGCGCCACCTCTCTGGCTCTCCGCTGTCCTGACTCCCATGGAGAGGCGGGGCACACGTCTGAGGATGCTTGTTGAGGACCACGGCTCCGCTCAATACTGTCGTCTCCTTCCAGCTCCGCCAGCCGGTCTGCAGCTCAACTGGATCCACAGTTTCCCATCAGAGCGGAACCAGTTGGGGGGACTGGGCTCCCCACGTGTCCTCATGTGATACCTTTCAGAGGCCCTCGCATGGCGCCCTGACACCGCTGGTCAGGAGGGCGCAGCAGATGGTCATGCTTCATCTCTGCGTGCTATCTCCGCCACACAGCAGTGGACAGGAAAGCTTTTCCACGACTCGTCTCCAGAGCAGAGCAGATTGTTGGGATAAAGCTCCCGGCCCGGGAGAAAAGATATAAATATATATATATATATATATATATATATATATATATATATATATATATATATATATATATATATACTTTATTCATCCTCAGGGGGGCATTTGTTTTAAGCAGCAAGCATGTTTACAATATATATAAACCAATAAAATAGCAGGGCGGGATATATTATATTTGAGAATTTAGATAATGAATTATTAATAATAAATAAATAAATAAATAAATAATAATAAAAAATAAATTTAAAAGCCTCCAGCATCTGTAAGGTCTCCACCTATCAATACCACAATATTGAGCTAATGGCATACATCACTCCTTTAACCCTCCTGTTACCTTCACATTTACTAACCTCTTTTACCCTTTTTGACCCGAGCAATTAAAACCTCCAGAAAATGATGAGAATTAATATTGTTTCCCAAGTTTAAGTGTCAGGTACTTTATGTTTGTTTGTTGACTACTTAAATAGACCTTTAAACAAATAAAAAAGATGATATTTCTTATATGTTTGACACAGTGAAAAACAGCCTGGGGTCAAATTGACCCCAGAGAACACTGATGGGTACAAGTTGTGTTCAGGAAGGTGAAAACATATCATCCTGTGAATTGTAGGTTTTTCCAGTTGTCCCCAATAAATTAGGAAAAGTCGTGAAATATGAAACATACATGACGTCAATCATTTATTTAGAGATGTTAAATATTGAATGGGGTCAAAGTGACCCCAAAGGTAACAGGAGGGTTAAGTGCCCCTCACAACTGACCTCAGTCTATTTTACCTGCTTTATTATACCATGATACAGAAGTGATGTATACTTGTTACGTTAATGTTCTTAATATGTTATTGAAACAGGATCTGAATACTTCTTCCTCTGCTCCTAATCCTCCGGAGGAGAGGCAGTAAGTCAATGAATCGTATGTGTGAGAGACTATATTTATTTATTCTTTATTTCAGACGCCAAGTTCCATATAAAATAACAGACATACAACTATGAAAAAGAGAGAAAACAAGAAGATACAACATACATAACACAGTTCATTAAAAAGTATGAAGACTTTTGTGCCAATGTCGTCTTATGTTGGAAGTAAATCGACAGCAGCTCTTTATAGCTTGATGTTTGACGACGTCTGTGAAGGCGTGGAGGACTGACCTCCACGTAAAGGTGGAGGTGGAGATGGACCACAGGGGATAAGACGCTGTGATGGAGGGCAGATTGACGGCTCCGGCTCCGGCTCCGGACGGAGGGCCTTCAGAGTGTGTGCGGGGGCTTGATGACCATCATCAGTGTAACGCAGTCAGACCAGATGAGTGATGACTTACATGTGTTGCTGTTGCTGTGTGGGATGTGTTGCTGCTGACTGATATAGCACGGCGGACCAGAGGGTCTCATATGAATACAGCTCTTTATTATACTTTTTTATGATAAAAATCCAGAAATGTACAGGTGTTGATGAGAATAGTGTCATTTAAAATCATTTTTACTTACTTTTACTTACACATAGCCAAGTGTTTGTAGCACTGGCTCATAAATAGTGAATTATGTATCCACTCCACCTCTATTCATGTTTGTAATTGACCAAACTGTAATCGAATAACTGAACTTTGATTAGATATTGGGATCGATCGGGTCAAAGGTCAAGGTCAAGGTCATGAAAAGGTCAACATCTTCTTTTTACCTACATTTTTATCCAATTGGCATGCAACTCATGCCAAAATGTTCATAATTCAATGCCCAATCTTGTGATATGCGAAGGTATGCGCTCTACCGAGTGCCCGTTCTAGTTTATTTATTTATTTGTATGCGTGTTACTCGCATAAGTCAAAAAGTATTAAACCTCGCATGACATTTGGTGAGATGATTGTTTATTATCCGGGGACCATTTGATTCAATTTTGGGATCGATCGGGACAAATGTCAAGGTCAAGGTCATTCAAAGGTCATGCAAAGGTCAAAATTGTATCTTCTTGTTACCATAGCACGGCCAATTTCTATCCAATTGTCATGCAACTAATGCCAAAATGTTCATAATGCAATGCCCAATCTTGTGATATGCAAAGGTACGCGCTCTACCGAGTGCCCGTTCTAGTTTTTTATGTAACGGTGAGTTTCACTCACTGTGACTCTCTGCCTCGGCTTGGACAGCGGATTCAATAACACTTTATCAGCACACCGCTGACGTGGAAACTAATAAAACACAAAGTGAGAGACACACATATATCCTGGGTTGGAGAAATATCTTGCCAGATCGATAGTTACTTATGCATGAGTTATAGGAAAGTAAGAGTGCTGGTTGCTAGGCTCGTGTTGATGCATCTGTAGCCTATAGGTGAATTTAATGGGAACAAAGCTGACGTCTTGCATACTTTTTCCGACACATTGTTTTTTGTGTTGTTATTCTCTGCTGCTCTTACCGGGTTGCCAGGGAACGGTATCAGATGAACGCCGGCTCTTATCTTGTCAGACTTCTAATTTCATGTGGACCGTCTCTCCCTTGTGGCTGCGGTTCCCGTGGCGATGGAGATGAAGAAGAACAAGAACAAGAGGAATGGAGGAGGGGGAGAGACAGCGGTGCAGTCACACGGGATGAAGAGGCCTGTAATCACTGGGTAAACAAATGGGGAACATATGGAGCCCTCCATTGCCAGGGACACCACCTCCTCAGCAAACACACCTCACATTTCACATGGAAATCCAGCAGCACAAAGGATTTATTTTGGTGTTTAAAAGGCCTCATCACAAATACAGAGGCAACAGCGCTGAGAAGCCCCCCTCCTCTCTCGCAGCGGGTGTTTTATTATTGTCCGGGATTCTTGCAACGAGCATTTTACACCTCGCTGTAAGACGGATAGCCACGGCAATTTTAAACCAGAGATAGATGGAGGAAGACGGAGGCCGGAGTGAATGAAGATGTCTGTGATAAAAGCCGAGTAATGGCGTTCCAGCTGCGGCGCTTCCTGGATCGGCAGCGGGGAGCCCTGCAGGGTTGAATGAAATCCATCCTGTTAAGTTAGATAGTCTCACACTCTCCTGAGGGGAAAGCTGCAGGCTGGTTGAACACTTTCACCCAAGTGTTGCACATAGAGTATTTTTATGTCTCTTCTTGTATTTCCATGTTGGCCTCTTTATGTTTTTAGAGCCCCTCGACTTTGGAACGACCCACCGGAGGGGATAAGGCTCGCAGAATCAGTATCTTCTTTTAAATCACTTCTTAAAACCCATTTTTATAGAACAGCTTTCAATTGATTTGGTCTTTTTATGCAGAACTTTGGTTCCCCTAATTTAGTTTGTCTTTTTTTTAATTTATTTTTATTTTATTTATTTTATTATGTTAATATATACTTTTAAATGTTATATTGGTTTCTTGCTATTCCACTTGTTTTGCTTTGACTCTGTGCAGCACTTTGTAAACATTGTTTTTAAAGGTGCTATATAAATAAAGTTATTATTATTATATTATTATTATTACCACATTACATTTCAAAAGGATATGCTATATATTTGATCCCACTGTACTTGTTTTACAGCTATAGTTACTTTGATTTCACTTTGGTTTAGTGTTTACACACACAACAGCTCTGACAATGCCGTTCCTTTTTCTAGATTAAATAAAGTAGTGATTAGAAATGGACAGATTTAAACAGCTGGTCCCACCTTCAGTACTAGTAATCCAATACATCACATGATAACATAATAATACTAGAATGGGCACTCGGTAGAGCGCATACCTTCGCATATCACAAGATTAGACATTGAATTATGAACATTTTTGCATAAGTTGCATGCCAATTGGATAAAAATTGAACGTGCTATGGTAAAAAGATGTTGACCTTTCATGACCTTGACCTTTGATCCGATCGATCACAAAATCTAAACAATTGGTCCCCGGATAATAACCAATCATCCCATCACATGTCATGCAATTCGGTTTAATACATTTTGAATGGGAGGGGATGAGAAAGCAGTGAATTGTTGCTAAAATATAATGAAATTGACTTCAAATATATATATAAAAGGTCCGTAGTATTTATTCTCTGTGTTATTGCTGCAGTCATTTCCATGGAACATCTGAATATTTACTCCAGTAGCTCTACTGACACTACATCCACACGGTTATTGAGCAAAACGCATGTCCCCGTGAACACACACACACACACACACACACACACACACACACACACACACACACACACACACACGTTCAAGCACATTCCCGCTGAAGGATCAGCTCTTAGCGTGACCCTCCTTGTGATTTGACTGTTAGCGTGCTCTATGTTCCATCGCATTTACATACAGAGTATATCCCCCTAAAGTGGAGCTGAGTGTGATGGAAACACTCAACTCCTGTTCTTCTTGAAAGGCGCCTCTTCTTGATTGTGGAGGGCCGGAATAAGCCCTCAGAACCTTTTGGGCATTTTTGGTCGCAAATGAGCCGGAAGCAAGGAAATTATAAATGCTGAGAGAGACATTGTTCATTGTTCTTCACCAGCTAGTCCTGGATCGGAGGACGCAGTCCACGGGCATCGGCCTGTGATCGCTCCTCCAGACGTCCGACTGCGTACTGTAAGGAAGTTCTGAAACTGGACGCGCGTGAATGAAGTTATCAACATTTAATGGCAGGAAGTGAAGAACAAACAGTCGTGGTCTTCATCGGCTCCTCTGCCCTCCTTCCAGCATCGAGAATACCTGTGGAGGAGACCGCTCTCTCTAATCCACAGAGTTTTAGACTCAAAATCAGCCTGAAACCTTCAAAATAAAAGCAGGGGACATTTTGCTTCAATTTCTTTAAGAAAAGCTTTCAAGGGCCACTTAAAATGATGCAGCGGGCCGGATTTGTGTTTGACACCTGTGCTCTATTCTATATATTTATGTTCCTGAACACTACAATGCTAATATAAATATGTATAAATCACGGCAGGGTGCGTGTGGAATGGGTAAAGAGTCTGTTCAGAGTTCATGCAGCTGTTCTGTATTCTGCTCACCTCCTCCTGCTTCATATGCACGCTGGCATTGTTCGCAGTGTTTCTGCGTGTGCGTTCATGTTTTGCCCCCTCAACGCTACTATTGGCTTCTCCCCCGTGGGATCTGCATTGTCACCTCATCCCTCATTATTATCTGCGTTGAACATGTGCCATGGGAAGGGACATGCTACAGCTGGGGTTCAGCTCCAGTCTGAAAGCCCTCACTTGCTTTTCCATCCAAGGAGAAACAGTGGCGCATGTTCTGTTGAGCCTGAACTGTTGATTGCTTCATCTTGTGATTTGTAATGTAATTGTTATTTGATGAGTGAGAGTGTAATCCAAAGGATAGTTCTGATAATACTCTTTATAAGTGGATCCTGTGCACTTCACTTGTTTTTATGTTAATGTTCTGTTTTAATGTTGTTTCTATCTTTCATACTTTTATCCTGTATCCTGTCTGATTTTATTGTAAGGTGACCTTGGGTGACTTGAAGGGCGCCTCCAAATAGAATGTATTATTATTATTATTATTATTGTTATTATTGTTGTTGTTATTATTAAATAAGATTGGTATGATTTCAATAACAACACTGCTTATTTATATTACTTATATTTTTTTCTCTCCACACTAAATAAACAGATTTTATTCTAACAAAATGGATTTATAGATACACAAAAACATGTTAAGGAAACAGACACAAAAACAACAAACAACCCCATGTACACAGTTGATTTGTTCATCATCCTCATAAACTGTGTATGTGCAAGGGAAAACTTTTTCAGATCAAATATGTAAAAAAAAAAAAATATGTGTACGAGGATGGAATTACACAAATGCACTTGATTTATATTTATATTTTATTCTATTCTAATTCTAATCATTTTCTGGAGGTTATAACTGCTGTGGTCAAAAAGGGTAAAAGATACTAGTAAATGTGAAGGTAACAGGAGGGATAAAGGAGTGACTCCACAGACGTCCCTCCCTCTGCCTCCACAGCCAACGCGACGGGCCTTTTTAATCGCCTCGTTCAGATAACACGCCGCGCGGCGCTGACGGCGTGCCGACATCTGTCCAGCCCCTGTTCACACATGCAGCCGGGCTACCTGATTGCTGCTTGGCGCCCGCCGTCTGGGCCCATCTAGATCTCACCTTTCATCTGTATCCGTGTCCCTCGGTAAACACCCACTTTCCACACTCCTCGTCCCCTCGACGTCCTTTTTCCATCTTCTTTTCACATCTCTGCATGTTGACGTCTCGCTGCAGTCGCTTATAAGTAGCCCCTCTTTTTCTCCGCCATCATTTTTAGATCATTCAGTGTGATTGTGTTGTTGTCGTGACCAAAGCCGTGTGCCTCTATAGGCTTCCGATCAAGCTTCTCAACGGTAATTTAAATTCATTATGTATTGTATCTAATTACCTTCGCATTAAAAATGCGGAAGGTAATGTTTTGATCCCCGTGTATTTGTATGCGTGCGTGTTATTCGCATAAGTCAAAAAGTATTAAACCGAATCGCATGACATTTGGTGGGATGATTGATTATTATCCGGGGACCATTTGGTTAGATGTTGGGATTGATCGGGTCAAAGGTCAAGGTCAAGGTCATGAAAAAGTTCAGAATCTTCTTGAATAGCATGCAATTTTGTGGGATGATTGGTTATTAATTAGATTTTGGGATTGATCAGGTCAAAGGTCAAGGTCATGAAAAGGTCAACATTTTCTTTTTACCATAGCGCGGTCAATTTATATCCAATTGTCATGCAACTAATGCCAACATGTTCATAATTCAATGAAGGTATGCGCTCTACTGAGTGTCTGTTCTAGTTCTTTATGTGTCTGCCAGTTCTGACGACATTTAACTCATTAAAGTTATTGTCGAGTAAGGCGATCAGACAGGTTGTGTACTTGACCGCTTCGAGGTGGAACTCATTGCACTCGGTGGACGTTTCTTTATAAATCCTTTCGCTAATTGTTTCCGGCACCTTTGTTGTTATTTTCAGTTCACTGTTGGCATCGTTACCCCGTTAGCCGGTTTTCTGTGATCCTGAGTGCATGTTTCTGCTCAGAAGCAACAAACAGCAGACAGACTCATACTAAAGCTTTAGATCAGGGGGAAGAAACTTCAAATGAATAATGATATTGTTACATAAAAAATGGCATCAATTGCAATCACAGTTTTATTTTTAAACGATTGTATGTTTTTTTTGTATTTTAGTCGTCTTTTAAAGAATGATGTTTTTCCACTGACAATTAATAACATTAGTGTGCTGTTGGTGGAAACTACTGTTGCACAATATAGTACACATAAGAAATGAAGGAGCTATCTCACAGATGAAAGAAAAGGTTATTTTAGGCAGTGGGGGAAACAGAAAAATACATTAAAACATTTTTGCGCGACATTAGCTTCTCTCTTTGTTCGCTATTTAAATTGATATTAGCAGCTTGATGGACAAACTGCTCACGTCTTGCAGGATGTCCGTCAGTGCCCAGTTACTCAGAGCTGTCATGCTATAATATTGATCTGTCCAGAGGGGCCTTCATTCCTCTTTCTGCTCCTGTTTCTGCACACGGATACCGTGCTAGTGGAAGAATGACCTGCTTCAGGAACAGATAGATGAAGAGTCCGTGGGAGAAGGGGATGAAAACATTGCGATGTCGGCTCATTGCCCAGAGAGTTGCGCTGCTCTTTCCTCAGGGATGTCCTCCTCTCCTCGATTACTAATGCGCCATATGGTGGAGCAGCATAACATAATTACTTCATGTTTTGACCGCCGTGTATTTATTTATTTATTTGTATGAGTGTTACTCGGATAAGTCAAAAAGTATTAAACCGAATCGCATGAGATTTGGTGGGATGATTGGTAATTATCCAGGGACCATTTGAGTAGATTTTGATCGGGTTAAAGGTCAAAGGTCAAGGTCATGAACAGGTCAACATCTTCTTTTTACCATATTACGGTCATTTTTTATCCAATTGGCATGCAACTAATGCCAAAATGTTCATAATTCAATGCTCAATCTTGTGATATGCAAAGGTATGCGCTCTAATGAGTGCCCATTCTAGTTATTTAATGTCATTGTGCCATGACAAATTCCAATAAACGGTTAATATCCGGGGACCATTTGATTAGATTTTGGGATCAATCGGGTCGAAGGTCAAGGTCAAGGTCATGGAAAGATTAAAATCTTCTTTTTACTATAGACACTTGTTTAAGAACAAACTGTCGCCTGTGCACTAAATTTGACATTCTTCTATATTCTACTGTATATTGAATATGTTATATTTCTTGCACTGTATTGTTTGTTGTTGTTTACCTTCACATTGAAAATGCGGAAGGTTGTGTTTTGATCGCCGTGTATTTATTTATTTATTTATCAAAGTCAAAAATCGCATGGAATTTGGTGGGATGATTAGTTATTATCCGGGGACCATTTGATTATATTTTGATCGTGTTAAACGTCAATGTCAAGGTCATGAAAAGGTCAAAACCTTATTTTTCCCATAGCGCGGCCAATTTCCATCCAATTGGCAACTAATGCCAAAATGTTCATAATTCAATGCTCAATCTTGTGATATGCGAAGGTATGCGCTCCACCGAGTGCCCGTTCTAGTTACTTCATTGTTTGTGTGTTTCAAATGGGCTCAAATAATTGGACCGAGACCACACCACTGTGCAGTACATGAAGAACTACACGGCGTGAGTCACCGCCGCTGCTCTCTAACACGACGCTGAAGAGGCACAGGGGAGAGAGCAGCCCAGACGCCCTTATACGGGGAGCTTTTTGTTACAGCCAGAGGTGAAATACATGAATCTTTTATTAGGATTTACTGTATGTCATGTTATATTGCAATTGCAGGATATCCTAATGTACTTGTAGATGATATAACTATATATGCAATAGATGATGTATACATAGATGTCGTATGTGTACAGATTGTAAAGCCCTTTGAGGCACATTTGTAATTTGTGATATTGGGCTAAACAAAATAAACTGAATTTAATTTAATTAAAGATTATATTATTGCATTACTGAAGGCAATAGAGTAAATGGTCATTGTTAGGTGTTTTTTGGGGATCTCACAATGTTTCCACAGACCCTGAGTTCACAAATGCGAGGGCTGGTATTAATTGGCCACAATCTCAATCACCATTGTCTTACTTCATTCGGCAATAGCGACTTAACTGACATTTATTTAAATGAGCATCAACGTGAATATCACTCTAATATCTATTGGTGTACAATATTTAGTGATTAACTGTGATTGGTCACGTGTAGTTTGCTGGATCAGACCAAAATTGTATTCATTAAGCACAATCACAATTGATCATTTTTACAATAAATCTATTATATTCAGATGTAGTAAATGTATTATATTTAGATAAAGATCCGATATTGATATTGTTGTGATGAAATAAAATGCACATGCAAGGATGTTATCCATACAGCCCACCCAAATTACATTTAAAAGAACCTGTTCATTAAAAATTTATTAAAAAAATCTTTATATCCAATAGTTTCATAACGCAGCTCAGGAAAATGTCCCCCAACGTGTTTGGCATATGGCCCTATAAAATGATACTTGTAATTTCCGGAGCGCAGTGGAGCTAAAGTGGTCCGGTAATTCACCATAAAAAAAAGCCCAAACTAGAGTAAATCTTTCTTTCTGCTTTCCTATTGTTATGTGTCACCATATTGGGCAATTAGGGGGAACCACTGGGCCCTAATGTCACAGGACATATTAACATTTAAATAGATTTTCTTTTCGATTTACACAAGCCAAAAAACTTTGATCGAAACTTGAAATGAAATGTCTCGTGGTTGCTGTCGTCCATCCGAATAGAGTTGCGTGTTTACCAAGCAAACATGCGTCTGTATTCACAATTTATTTCAGTTTGTGTATCCCTCTCCCCACTTTCCACTGTGTGTTTTCATAAAAGCAGATTCCCGTCTTTCATCACCATCAGTTAATGTTTAATTCATCGTGTCCCCGATAAGTATCAACACCGCCCATGCCCTTAACTAATCACAAATCCGGTGTTTTCCATCATTAGCTCTGTCGCGAGGCTCTCCACAGCTACATATGCTAATATGGCAGTGATGAGGTTAGAAACACGACAACCGTACCTGAATCCGTAACTGCAGGTTGAAAGAAGAGAGCTAATCACCAAATCACGTCAGTCATCCTCTCTTTGCTCTCGCCGGAGGCGAGGAAGTGAGGAAGCGCCAGAAGTCCCTAATTGCCAATCATGGATAACTAGAGTGCTGTGGCGGCGGCTCGCTGAACGAAAGACGGCACAACGCAGACCGGAGCCTGGCTCAGACAAACGCAGGAATTCAGGCTCTGGCTCAGAGAGGTGTTTTTGTTCTCGGTGTTTCTGCGTGCCTTTGAAGCAGAGCAGTTAGGTCTTCCTCCTGATAACCACCAGACTGCCTTTGATCTCTTTTCGTGCTCAGACCCTGAACTATCTTAAGTGTGGAGCCATCCTCACCAACAGAGTCTTTCTGCTTTCAGTACGGAGGCTCGTCTGGGTCTTCGGTCTTTAACATTGATCTAGACACATTACGGTCACACGACTACGACAGTGCTGTTTCGCAGTTGGCCGGATGGCCAAACTGGTTTTTGGGCGACATGTGTTGACATAAAGGTCTAGAAAATGTCACTTATAAAGTTTCAATGCGACTCTATTCAATCGAAAACACTTTGCAGTAGGACTGTTTCCGATAGTGTTACGTTTGTTATTACCTTCGCATTGAAAATGCGGAAGGTAATGTTTTGATCGCGTGTTATTCACATAAGTCAAAAAGTATTAAACCGAATTGCATGAAATTTGGTGGGATGATTGTTTATTATCCATGAACTATTTGATTATATTTTGGGATCAGTCGGGTCAAAGGTCAAGGCCAAGGTCATGAAAAGGTCAAAATCTTCTTTGAATCACATGGAATTTACTGGGATGATTGTGTATTATCCGGGGACCATTTGATTAGATTTTGGGATTGATTGGGTCAAAGGTCAAGGTCATGAAAAGGTCAAAATCTTCTTTTTATCATAGCACAGTCAATTTTTATGTTCATAATGCAATGCCCAATCTTGTGATATGCGAAGGTATGCACTCTACCGAGTGCCTGTTCTAGTTATTAATTGATACAACGACGTCCAACGGGCCAAGCTCCACAAGAGTCAAGCAGATCAGATATTTTGTTCACACTCATTCACAGTTTCATTCTCAAGCTAATTATTTGGAAGCAATCCGTAGATCTCTGCATTTGATGCCAAACCTAAAAAACCCAAAACGCACAAGACTCGTGGGAAAAATTACCACATTTTTCTGTAACTACAAATCAGTCACTTCATACTTTCCAATGTTCCTTCTGTGTTTGTCCAGTCCAAAGATCATGTTACAAATACCATCATATCACATACAACTATTTCAATGGACATATTGTGTCATAATTGTGTCATAATCATATAAAAAGGAGTGTATTGATGTGTTGTTTAGGTTGATGTGTAGGTTTATTATACAACAGCACCCCTTGATGGGACAGAGGAAGACGATCTATCAGGTCTTTGCTGCACAGACCATACATTTTATTAAAATCAATTTATTGTTGTTTTTCATTGTTTCCTGGGTTTACTGACAATCAAAATTCACCAGAAATATTCTTGAGGGAACGCAACATACCGCTAAAACTAAAATTATGCAAGGTTTTTAAAGTAATTCCATCAGTATGAATCACAAAGTGGAAGTAAAAAAATAAAACCACGATAAAAGTGAAGCATAAACCACAAACTATAAACCAAACAGACTGAAACAGAAAGCATTTTACTGAAGGCTTCCCATGTCAGTCATCTCTAAAGTGATCTGCTGATACTGCCCATGTATTCACGTCACCTGGATTGAAAAAAATGGGATGAAACGATATCTTTATTGGCACAAAGGAGATTATAAAAAGCAGTGAGAAGGGATTGAACAGGGTTTATTCGTGGCTACTGACTCCCTTCTGTTAATCACATTGTGCTCCCTTCCAAATACTCTAAATCAAGCTAATATCAGTGAGGGATTATTACCACGGTCTCGTATTAAACAAGAAATGGTGGTGGGGTTGGCGAGTGGGTGGAAGGAGATCATAAAACAACTGCCATGTTGATGGTTACCTGCACTTAGTCTTATTGGGCACCGGGATTACGGGTATCCATGTACTGCCTCGGAAATCCTATCATTATCTATTCTATTCGGCAGAGAGCTTTTTCCTCTCCACCTTTTCCTCTCATTTACAAACATGAACACTCACTCATACCGATTTGTTAATCCTTTTTTAATATTTCAAAGTTGTTTTGACATTTTTTCTAGACATTCGTGCTTCGGTGGATGAATCCGAGTAATTTCGGCAATCCCGACTATCTATCATCTAACACCGTACTCAATAGTCAAAATACTTTGGTTTACAACCAAATATCCTCAACTTTACTGACATTTCCATCAAGCTTTATTGTGTGTGTGCCGTGGCGACAGGATAGGAGCAACAGACTTCTCCATGGGTCACAGCCAGCCAATTGTCGGCTAACGCAATTAATAAGCTAACGAAAAAAATCCGACTATATCTGGATTAAAACACAGATTTGTACTTTAGTAGCACTTGAATGGCTCTTATTATGGTACTTTTGTAGTTTGACTATGTTGAGGAAATGTTACTTTCTGTATTCTTGTTGTTCTTAGTTTATACTCTAGGTTGAAATGCACTTATTGTAAGTCGCTTTGGATAAAAGCGTCTGCTAAATGACATGTGATGTAATGTAAAAAAAAATGGGAAAACGTAACCGAAACTCGAAGACAAGTAAATTGGACCGGCATTTATAATATGTTTTTTTTACAATGAAGCCCTACATATAATCTCTACATTTAATATGAAACATTACACCTCCCTCTAACTGGAATATGATATTTTTTGTCAGTGATATCTAGTTTGAACTCAAAGGACGGTAATGGACTCAGTCAACACTTCACTCTAACTCTGCTTTGTCAATTCTCTTCAAATTGAGTGGATCTTTAATTGGTAACACTAAGCAATGTTCAGATTTCTGGTGCTTTACACTTCTGAGGCTTTCATAGATCGCCTGTCAGTCGGCTGAGAGCCACTTCAGCCCGTCTGTGACGGGTACACGACAACCGAGCGCCTGTTTTTGGCAGGATTTCACATAAATCGCCCGAAAATAAGTCTTCACTGAAAAGCAGAGGAAGTCATGCATGTCTGTTTTTTCTTTTTTCATCCTTTAGGTTCTTGAGCTGTGAATCAGAAATAGAAAGCATGTACTGGCACCGGCGTGCTGAAAACGTACAGCTGTGATACATCAATACATCAAGCCTCCCGTTATTTGAAGGACTTGGGGGTCCGGGTCACTTTTCCGCTGTTGATTAAAGCCTATAACATAATGTCAGGGCACAGTTCCCTGAAATGAAGTTAATTACCTTTGGTAGCCTGACTGTTAACATCCTCCCACGCGGGGACGGGTTGAGAGGCCAAACCACCTACATGGGCATCACGGAGAGCTCCCGAGAGAGAGCTGCTGGGCGGGGGAGGACGCCACCGTAATGAATGTAATGAATTTCTTTTAAATTTAGAAAAAATAGTCTTTCACTGCGGAACAAAAGTCTCACATTTATTATTTTTACGCTGGCTAACATAATTGAGGGAAGCATTGAATTGGAGAATTGACCTTAAAGGGTCAATCAGTGTTAATGGTAAATGTAGTCCATTGAAGCCGTACATCTCGGAGTGAAAGCTCTATTGAGCGAGAAAGCTGAGCAGTCCCGACATGTCCCAGGATGCATTGCACGCAGCTATTCCAGCCGCAGCCTCGGCTGCTTCCCACTGCATTTCTTTAGTTGTAAACTGAAAATGTATCCTCTTCCCTAACAGCCTTTGCTCATGTATTTTCATCTAGTTTTTACTAGTTTACAAATCAAGCAAAGAGAACAAAGTTTTTTGTTGTTGTGGCATTTCAAGTTTTCCAACTCCAGGCTACCCTAGAGGCGGAAACCAGAAATAAAAGCTGAAAAATAGCCTTTAATTTGTCCTTACCAATTACTACGTCACTGTCATGCCCAATGATAGCGCTTGATGCAGGAGGAACAACATATTTTGGTCAGCTTTCAAAATAGCAAGAAAAAGCCAAATCTGTAGCTTCAATTGACTAAATGTACCATCAACTCTCTGCTTGCACGTCCACATAAAAGGTGGATAATTTTCCTTTTTCTAAAAACTACTTACAACAGAAATGAAGAAATATTGAATATATGAAGCACAGTTATCAAAAGTTTGATTCCTCCAGCCTCCCGATGTACGGCAATCAGGACAAACTCAATATCTAGGAGGACAGGGAATACGTCCAACTCCCCTTTGTCATGCTTTGTAATATTTTAGCTTTTAGCTTGTATTTTTTTTGGTCTTCATTCCTCGACCCCCCTTTCTTTCTCCCCTCTCCTCACTTGGGAATCACTGAGCTCCAGGATTAGATTAGCCATCATTTATAGCAGGCCTGGGAGGCTGTGAAGAGCAGATGGAGAGATAGTGGTGCTTTATGATAGATCCTGGCTAATGAAATGCCACTGTCTGTAATGAGATCAGTGAAAAGCGAGCTTTTGACCCCCTGAAAAGGGCAGGCGGCATGTTGGGAATACCTAGTGAGGATGTTCTTGACATCAGAGATTTCTGCCTTCCTGTCCTTCTGAATTCATGGCAATATGAGTTTTTCTCGAATAAAACTGTGAAAAATGTCAGGTCGGCTCGCACAGAGCGCTGGCTGCACGCTCGAGCCGGAGATCAGTTTGAATCACACATGCAAAAAAAGTACAAACAGTGGAAATGCCAAAATGCTAATGCCAACATTTACCAGAGGCGGTGAGGTCGGAGCTGTTTAAACAGTGGGGAGAGCGTAAGGTCAAGAAGGGGATTAGTCATTCTCCGAGGGCCTCAGAGGTCCTCACGTCTGTAAAACAGCAGAAATAAACTAAATCTTTCCCGACAGCAGCACAAAGAGCATGAAATGTTGAGCTTGAAAGGACTGGTGATGTAGAAACGGTTCATACCAAACATGAATACCTAATTGGAATCAATTTTCCAACACTGATTATAAAATCCGCAATAGCAGCAAACTGTCTTCATTAGTGGTTTTTGTATGATAGATTAATTGGGTGTATGGATTAAATTGACTTCATGATGAATGAAAACATCAATTTCATCCATCAGAACCCACGGTACCTCTTTTGGGATTTGAAATAGTCCAAAGGTAAAAAAAAAACTATAAATTATATAATGTCTTTCGTACATTCATATGTATGTCATACAACTCTATACGTATTTTGTGTTATTTTACATTTGCATCATAACCAAAGTAAATATATATATATATATATATATATATATATATATTATACATATATTATATATATTATTTAATATATATAAATATATATATATATATAAATACGTATATATATAATATATATATAATATATATATAAATATATGTATATTCATATCTTTATATATATATCTATATATATATATATATAGATATATATATATCTATATATATCTATATATATAAAGCGCAATGCCTGTCCTGCTTTATTGGTTTTGATCTTTCTGTTCTGAGTACCTCACCTGAAGCAGCACTTCAATGAGAAACAAGCGCAGCTTTTCTGTTACATAACGTCAATTTTCTTGATTGCCTTCACTCTCCTTCTCTTACCTCTTCAAAAATATTCCTCGCTTTCACTTTGTTTCCCCCCCCGATGCTTCTTCACAGGTCATCAACCTCTCATTTCCGTCCATCTCCCTCCGCGCTCTTCGTCAGTCGTCTGGAAGCCTCCATCTTCCGCCTCTCTCATCATCCCGAGGAGCTCGACCACATGCTTGAGTCTCTGAAGAGAGGTCAGGGGTCGCGGCGACGTCATCCGTAGCTTCGGGAGGATTCAAAAGGGGGGCTTAGTTACATGTGACTGACGAGTTTTCATTTACACCTTCTCCCCTCTCGTCACTCAACTTCATTTCTCATCTGCGCCGCCGTCCCCGGGGGAACAGCATGCTCTTGCTCCCCCTTGGAAATATGTGTTTTGCATCTCAGTAGGAGACAGTTAACAAAGAGTAAATTGCTCTCATTTCCCCCTGATACATTGTGTTTATTAAAGTGTTTTATTATTTATACTGTGCCTGGAGCTATTTAATTATGCTGGTTTGAGCCGCTGTTTTGCCGCAGACATGTTTAAAAAAATCTAACTGACTGTCAGTAGACCAACTAGTATTATTTTATTTCATTCCAAAGTTAATTTGACCCTTCTTTTCAACTTGAGGCTGACAAGGAGTTCGCCCACTGGCAGCTGAAGTCTTTTTTCATAACATTTGTTATTGTCAAGAAGTCATTTTCTTGGCTAATCGTCTTTTGAAATGATAGAGAGAAGCCACAGAGAGTAATGTGCTTTTTTAGAGGGTTCATTTTAATTGAGGAGTCATGGCAGGATTTTATATTACTTGGTCCAGGGGAGCAGCCGGTCCTGGTGAGGCGACACAGGAAATTGATTTTGTGCCCCACATCCTCCCCTGCAGCTCCTGGCACAGCACCGTGTCAGGGCAGGCGGGGAATAAACATTTCTTCATCTCTTAGTGTTGACTGTCTCCCTGTTTGGGTCTAACAAGCATGGCGGTAAAGCAAGTGAGAATAGTGGGAGGAAAAAGACATCCGTTTTAATGGATTTCCTGAGTGCGGGTGGAGGTCGTAGGCTAATTTAGCGTCAGCCAGAGGTCAGCGCACACCGGGGAGACAAATACAAACTCATAGAAAGTGTCAGAAAAGTGATGAGAAATGGCCAGAGGGGCTTTTCAGATTAGTTTTTCTTTAATTGTTTTCTCTCAAATAGACACCAACTTTATATGAATGTGGAGTTTTTACCATTATTGACACAACTTGTAAAATAATGCAAAATGGCCCGTGGAAGTTTGATCTAAATAGTTCTAATCTAGGCTCTCTCCACCTCCAGTATAAAATTCAAGTACATATAGTATATTAATATGGAAGATGTATGTGGTAGTATGTATAAATAAAATAAAATATATATATATATATTTTTTTTCTTCTTCTTTATTTTATATACATTTTCTGATTTATTTTTATTTCAATTTATGATAGGAATTTATAAGCATTTTTTGCTTCTACCTATACCTTTTCAGTCTTTCTCTTTTGTATATTATATAGGATAATATTGAATTGTATTTGATTTGATTCACTGAATGAAATACACAAACAAACAATATATATGTATACGTATGCATTAGTGACATAAACACATTAGATTGCAGGAGCTTTGTGTGACATCCCTATGGTGGACCAATGCCATTTAAACATCTGTGTCACCCTTCATACGCTCTACACAACGCTCCATCAGCTGCTGACTGCTGGGCTGCTCATCCATGTTCAGCCTGGCCATGCCTTACCTCAGAGGAAGGCCTTTGAGAGCCACTGAGCCGGAGGACACACCGGCCTGGGTGGACATCCTCGGGGCAACTTGGCGTGCTCCTAATATCGTGTCCAGCGGTCACCCGGGGCGTTGCTGATGGGCTGAAATGTGCTATACGCTGACCTTTTGCTTCTAATTAAAGTGCATTTCATGTGGCCAGCTGTGGCAAACCGGTCTGCACTGGGTCTGTGGAGAGGGGCTGATCTCCTGAAGCTCTTGTTCCTGTATGACAGCGCGTTGCATTATAGCTCGTCTGCCTCACTGTCACCTTCTTCACATTGTGTTCCGCTGCTTTACAAATGTGTGAAGTCCCGACACCCCGCTGAGTGCTACATTGGCCGCTGTCCGGGAGGAACGTCGAGTGTAACAATACCGCCGCTCCGGCATGTCCGCGAGTGGAAAACGGTACACTTACAAATACACACTCCGAGAGAGCATACACACATGTTGTCACAGTGGGGTCACTGAGAAGATGATGTGCTCCTGTTTCCATCTATTTTTCCTCCACCTCAGTAAGAGCTGTGAATTGAAAAACCTCTCACTTCAAAAAAAAAGTTTTCCTTGGTAATGATCAGTGAGAAAGGTGCACTCGATGACCTCCCGTTCCGGTCCATTTGGATGTCATCACCGAAAAAGAAAGCGTGACATACAGAAAGCGAGAAAGCAAAGAGAGGAAGAAAATGAAATCTGTTCATTTAGAAACTGTTGGAACATGAAACGAAGCAAAGACACCTGTAAGTACAGCATTATAACACCTGACAAATACGCTTTGAGCTCAATTCAGTTTAATGGGAATAAAGATCGAGATTATTATTTCCTTATAATGAAGAAACACCTGCAACGTCCTCGAGAGCTGATGTGAGTTGGCTTTTTTCTATTAATGGTGGAAGGGTCTTGGGATTCAATTAACGTTGGTTAATGGGGGAAAGCACCGGAAATGCTCATTGTAGGTCCAGTTTATTCTGATTGGAAACACGTGTTCAGCACTCCTTTCCTCCCATCAAAGATATTTGCAAATGCAGTAAAATGTCTATTTGAATAGTAATTATAGTATTTCACATGTTTTATCTTTTGACAACAAGATATCAACTAAAGGTTATTATTGACGTGACATTTCCAGAATTTTTTTTCTGTGAGCATTATACTGTAAATGTCTCAAATGACACCAAAAGAGAGTACACATTTAAAATAAAATAATATAATGAAAATGAAAAAAAACATTATACTATATATATATATATATATATATATATATATATATATATAGTATAATGGTTTTTCATATATATTTATATATATAATAATAATAATAATAATAATAATATTGTATATATATGTATATATATATACATGTATATATATACATGTATATATATAGTATAATGTTTTTTCATATATATTTATATATATAATAATAATAATAATAATATTATATATATATATATATATATATACATGTATATATATATACATGTATATATACATGTATATATATATATATATATATACTAAAGTGCCACTGTTTTTTGCAAATTTAAAAAAAACCCAATGTTAAAAAATATACTTGATTTAATGACTCCATGCAGCTAGTGTGTGTGTTTCTGTGTGTGTGTGTGTGTGTGTGTGTGTGTGTGTGTGTGTGTGTGTGTGTGTGTGATTAGCCTTATCGTCTTAGTTGCAGCAGCGAGCAGGAGGGCTGCGGTCAGGGCCGTCTGATAGGGGAACTATCTCCGGCCTCTGACGGTGGTCGTGCTATTCGTTGGCTCTTAAAGGCGTCGGGGGAGAGAGATTACTTTTAAGAGTCCTTACACATGTTACAAAGCGGTCACTGGTGGGGGTGTTGACAGCCCGTCGCTCCGTGGGAGTGTGACGCTCAGAGAAGCAGAGGGTGCTAAAATAGCAGTTGTCAGGGAGGTGAAGGGTGGACAGACTTTCCCACCCTGTGATTACACGGACTCCTCCGGCTGCCCTCCTCCAGCCGTGCCTGAGACGGACAATGTGCCGTGACTTCACCTGCCGTTAATATTCATCTCGGATGATTAGATTATAATCGTTCAAATCCCATCACCGCTAATGATGTGATTATCCATCATGTCCAGGGCTGATCGGGGGACACATCTGGCTAATTTTACAAACGCGTGGAAATGCAGTTGCGTCTTCAATTCACACATTTATGCACAGAAGCTGCTTTGAACTTTGTAGTCCTTTATTTTGATTTAAACTACAAAGTTACATATGGGTGTTGTGTGTTGCGCCTTTTCTTTTCTTGATAACCAGGGATATTTGAAAATGAAGAAATGTGTGATGTTAATAAATGCATTCAAGATGTATGATGTGTTATATGTTTGACTTTCCGTTGCAATATATATTTTATTGGAATTCTGAAGGTGTAAAATATGAGCTCAGAACAGAACAGTAATCAAATGTATCGGCGACATCTATGATTGTGGTCATAACTGATCACAAGGGGAACACTGATATCTCAAAGACTTTTAGTTAGTCAAACTTATTCTCCATGGGTAGCTCTATAAGCTTAATGAAAGTGTGGTTCCATGTCTGCTATAGAGATCACCATGGATTACACTCAAATCAAAACCCACCTGTTCAAAACTGCTTTTAATGTGTGATTGTGTTGCTCTGTATCTTCTTATTTGCTTTTATCGCTTGTTTTATCGTAATTTTTAATGCATAGTTTTTAGGATTTTTTAATTATGTGTTGTTTAAGCATCTTTGAGTACTATGAAAAGCACTATAGAAATTGTATGTATGTATTATTATTATTATTATTACACATGTTCATACATATACATACACATACATACATATTCACACACACACATATATACATAAACACACCCACATATATAAATACACACACATACACACACACACACACACACACATAAATACACACATACATATGTACATAAAACAATAAACAAAACAAAAAGCGTATCCACATTAACCGTTACTTATGATGTTATGTCTGTATTTCTCCAGAGTCATGTCTTTACATTTGTTCTTGATTTTTACTTTCTTTGATGTCATCAGTTGAACTATTCCACTGTTTCCCCCCACAGACAGAGATGCAAATGCTTTTTAGAGTCCTATGAACGATTGTCTGTTTGAAAGCACCGTGATGAGGGCTCAGGTCGGATCTCTTGCTCGCACCACACATTTCTTGGTATTCCTGCAGAGAACTGGATGGAAAAGTAGCTCAACAAAGACACAACGATGACCTCATGTTGATACACACCTACCTGTACACACCAGAAACACTCACACACACCATTACTCTGGCTGTGAACATGAACATGTAATTCCCACCCATTATTGTTCCTGGTCGTCCGCTCCGGTGTCGTCGTCTCATCACTAAACACTCGTCCTTCAGCGGCGGTCAGCAGAGTTGAGAGGCTTGATGGCCTCGCCGGTATTATTAGCAGTGAGGTCAGAGCGCGGCAGCTCGTGCCAGCCAATGACGGGCCGGCTCGGTGCGCTCCAGGTTGTCTGGAGGAGGCCGGAGAATCTGACGGGAAGTGCCGATCAGACAGTAAGCAGAGGACGGGGCATCGCCGCCTCCCACACGGACACATCAAGGGTAGATTGACTCTGTCCATTAGGGCCAGACAGGAAGTGACTGATCGGTAGATGTGGTGGATGTATTTATATCTCAGCTTATTTCACCACCTGGTTTCTGGTTGCTTGTCATAATGTCATGGGGATCTATGGCAGACGGGGATACGCAGCTAGTGGGTGTGTCTGTGTGTGTGTGTGTGCATGTGATTAACATGATGTGAATGTGTTTTGTGTGTGATGGTTAACGATCAAAGGATGTGTAAATATGAACAACAGCCCAGACCCCCATTGGTTCAGAGCTCAGTTTTGACCGTTTCCCCGGTAACTTAGCTACAATGTGTAAAAGTATTATTACATTAACTTACAGATATATTAAAAACTATAATAATAATAACTTTATTTATACAGCACCTTTAGAAACAATGTTTACAAAGTGCTCCACAGAGAGTGAAAGCAAAACAAGTGAAATAGTAAGAAACCAATATTACATTCAAAAGTATATATTAAAATAAAATAAATACATTAAAATAAATAAACCAAATAAATTACAAGTAAATTAAAAACAGACAAACTAAATTAGGGGAACCAAATTTCTGCATAAAAAGACTAGATCACTTAAAAGCTGTTCTATAAAAATGGGTTTTAAGAAGTGATTTAAAAGAAGATACTGATTCTGCGAGTCTTATCAATAATTTAAAAAAACATACGGAGAAACCCACCAGATCAGCCAAAAGAAGAAGAAGAATCAAACAGCATCGGTCACACTGTGACCAGTATCATGAGAAATCAAACAACGTGCTGACAGGCCAGTTAATTACACCAAGCTCTTTTTAGATAACATTAAAGCTATAGAGATATAGCTATTATACAGGCAGGAACTAAACAAAGATCATAAACTCTATTTGGATATCACTTTTCCCCTATAGTCACATAGTATATGCACTTGTGGATATGTTTACAGATCTAGCTCGAGGTGGATGAAAAGTGGGAAAGCAGATTATAAAATAAAGTTGCCACCTGATCGTCGCCGTACGTTTTAGGGTGAGATGTATTTTCAGTATTTGGGACGAAGCCTCGGGGAAGGAGTGAAGGCCCACAAGCCACTGCTGTGTGCAAGATGCCACCCAGTTGCTCTGCTCCAGTTCAAGAACTGGAGATGTGAAAGGACTGTGGCTTCTACTGGGTACACACACACACACACACACACACACACACACACACACACACACACACACACACACACACACACACACACACACACACACAGCACTGCCTTCCGCTGACCCACAAACAGACTTACATCAGTCAAACTGAAGTTGGGGAATGAGCTTGGTGTCAGAAACATAAATACATATATTTTTCTTTAAATCTGGTGAAAATTATTTAACAAACGTTGAACATTTTTCTAAACTTTCTAAAAGTGTAATAGTTTCGGTCCTCGGAGCATACCGTTAGATCCGTGGGGACAGATTTCAGGAAGTTTTCTTCCAGCCCCATTTCAACCATTTTAATTTCTTTGTCTCCACTCAATATTCTATGACTACTGCATTTCCCATTCATAAATGATATCTGAAATATTGCCATTGCAAACACATTGGTAAAATAGAAAAGTGGAAGCACGTATCAATATTTGATTTGTTGATACTTTTAGAAATTGATATCATCCTCTGTTATATAAAACTACATTTCACTGTCTGGCTCTAATACCTTCAAAACTTCACGACAAGACAAAGAATCTGTGCAAGTACGACAAGCTTTTGATGATATTCGTCTATTTCCCTCCCTCTGCCTGAGGTGCTCTCTCCATCTCTATCTCTCCTTGAGCCGCTCACAATCATGGCCACTTTGCGGGTGTCGTATATATGTTCTGCAGGGGGGTGTGGGGGGTGTTGTGTCCTGCTCTTCTCCAGCTTTGATATTGTTGCCTTTTTACCTTCTCAAAGTGCAGCACAACTTCATTATTTTATTGGGGGGGGGGAGGGGGGGTGCAGAGTGACATGAGTTTGGGGCCCTTTGATGTTATGACATCTGCAGCTCTACCACGGCTTCAGAAGCGTGTATATTGGTTTTTAACAATCTCGTGAACATCAATGATTGCTTTCTCCACCAGTGAAGGCACATATGGGCTGACTCCCAGGACGACGTCTCCCGGTCTGACAACTAGAGGTGAGAGATCTTCAGTCGAGGCGGTATCTGGTTGCTACATGGAGTCCAACACAACAGGGTCATGTGCCTTACACTACCGTTCAAAAGTTTGGGGTCACTTAGAAATGTCTTTATTTTTCAAAGAAAAGCATGTTTTTTTGAATGAAGATAACCTTAAATTATTAAGAAATGCACTCTATACATTATTAACGTGGTAAATGACTATTCTAGGTTGAAACACCTGTTTAAAAAAAAAAAAAAATATATATATATATATATATATATATATATATATATATATATATATATATATATATATATATCTACACGGTTGTATAGAGACCCATCTCCAGTGTTCTAACGGCACATTGTGTTATCTCCTTAGAAGACGAGCGGAGGGTTAGAATTTTAGAAAAACCTTTTGTTATGTTAGCACAGCTGAAAACAGTTATGCTGGTCAGAGAAGCTTTTCAACTGGCCTTCCTTTTGAGCTTGAAGTCTGAAGAACGCAAGTCATATTTAAAATAAAAATCATTATTTCTAACCTTGTCAATGTATTTACTATATTTTTATTCATTTTGCAATTCAAGCGATAAATAAAAGTCAGTTTTCATGGAAAACACAAAATTGTCTTGTTGGGTGACCCCAAACCTTTGAACGGTCGTGTATATTAGAGGCCATTTTCCATCCGTTTGAAAGATCATTGCGTTAAAGAAGAGGAGGCGTTATTTGATCTTCAGGTCAAATAAGCCAATTACAAAAGAAAAATCACGACAAATGAAGTTTACTGTGGTGATATGTGAGGCAGGCTAGAGATGATGAGCGTTAAGTCAAAAGCTGATTTCATATCTCCCCCTTGTCAGTCGCCCACTCCTACAAATTCCTTC
Organism: Liparis tanakae; assembly: GCA_036178185.1. Classification (NCBI taxonomy): domain Eukaryota; kingdom Metazoa; phylum Chordata; class Actinopteri; order Perciformes; family Liparidae; genus Liparis; species Liparis tanakae. The sequence goes on along the minus strand of CM070091.1, from coordinate 3,250,668 downwards.
ATTCTATACTTTGATTGTCTTCCTCCGAATCGTTGTCTCTTGATACGATCCAAATCGTGAGAGGTGACTCAATGCCTCCTTGTAATCTATTGAACTTAACTTAACTTTTTCCATCCCACTGTCCATCTTTTTTACTCTTTTTTGTATTACTCTTTTTTACTCTTTTTACTGGCTATACTAGCCCATTGCACAGACTGGTTTATTCATATCATTTTGCACTATCCTCGTGGATATCAACATCAATACTGACTCAATCAATGCACACTAATATCTGTAAATTCTGTATACACCCTACTCCCTGTGTACATGTTCCCCCTATGTGTATTGTTGTTGTACTGTGATTCTACTGTAAGTTGTGTATGTATGTTTGTGAGTTAAGTTAAGCTACTGGTTGACCTCAATTTCCCTCGGGATTAATAAAGTATCCATCTATCAATCTATCTATCTATCTATCTATCTATCTATCTATCTATCTATCTATCTATCTATCTATCTATCTATCTATCTATCTATCTATCTATCTATCTATCTATCTATCTATCTAGCTTCCTGTGTTTGCAGGAGGTTAACATGCAAACTGAACTGTGCCACAAGTAAGAGAGTAGTGAATGCTTCTTTTTTTCCACCCTGCTTCCCCTGCCGGCTGATACAGTTATAGCTCCTGGGGAAGGCGTCTGCACGCAGTGTATTAACTGTGTTTGACAGGGCTAAATGCAGGAGACCTGTGGTTTTCCCTCTCCACACCCAGCTGTCAGCATCATTTGGTTTGCAGCGAAACGCCCTGTCAGCTACTCCAACGCCGCGTTTGGCTTCTGCTCCCATCGGAAGCCTTCTGCCAAGTCGCATTCCTCGGAAACACGCGATACATCCATCGTTTGTTTAATTTGATCGGGCTCTGGTTTTTAAAATGAATAAAACAGCACGTGAAACAAGTTGGACCGGTGTATATGTTGCTCGCTTTAGAGACATATCAGTGGAAAAGAAAGAGGAGGCACCCTACTCACTAATGAGTCTGAGATATTCACAGCGGTGCCTCCATGGGACGGAATATAAAATGCATGGTTTCCTATCCATTGAGAAGACCCTTCGACCTTTGGAAACATGCACTTAACCAAACACAGTGGAGGTTTGCAGGGAACAGACATGCTTGTGGTTATGAAAACATTATTACGTTTTAAATACCTTTCAAAAGTTGCTTTAATGCATTACTTTAGTAGGTATAGTCACAAACTGTTTATAACCTACCCCTATATATATTTCTTCACAGCCTTTCACAGGAGCATCTCTCTAAAGCCAACGTCCACCAGCAACAACTAACCTCGGCAAATGACTGCAGTCATATTCGTTCTTTATTTATTCATTTTGTCATGAATTACGATGTGTCAACTCATCAGAGATAAAGATTAATACTAATATACGTGAATCCATTCTGTCTGCAAGCTTCCTATAAAGAAGCATATTCAACCTAATGGGACTCGCTTTCTCCTCAATGTTCCCATTTACGCGATCAAATTGGTTACTAAATTGTTTGATGAGAATAATAGTCAAACACAGGGCCATAATATTTGTCTTTATCGCAAAGAAAACTAATCTGTGACCTACGAAAACAATTAAAAGAAATCACCGATGAGTAAACCATCAAACCAAAATAAGGAGATGAGAGCAGAGCCACCAAATATTAATGAGCAGCTATTTTCTTGCACAATAAAAGCCAATTTTAAAATACGTTTTAGATCAGGGGCGTCAAACTCATCTTCACGGCTGCCTCTTAAAGGGCCGGTGTAACTTAAACGCTGTATAAACTACTCCCGAACATATTGTTAAATAACTCTATTTACATTTCATTATTGTTTATTTAAGTGTAGAACTATTGCACGTGAGAAAATATTTTAACATAAATCCATTTAATTTAAAACCTTCAAAATAAAAGCACCGGATATTTCTTTTAAAATGTCTTTAAGAAAAGGTGATTGTGTGTCTTTTCAAGCCGTCAGGGGCCACATGAAATGACGTGATTGACCCGGATTCGGCCCGCGGGCCTTGTGTTTGACACCTGTGTTTTAGATGAATGTTTATTTGTTTATTTGTTTATTTACTGGATCCTCATTAGCTGACGCCTTAGCGACCGCTAATCTTCCTGGGGTCCACAGAAAGGACAAAATACAATACATACAAAAACATACAAAACATATCGTGAAACAAACAGTTCAAAATAATACAATAAAGTAAAAACAGTGCAGTAAGATGCACATTACAGTCGAAGGATCAGATATATGTTATGCAATTCAACTTAATTCATACAAAGAAAAAGAAGAAAAAAAATCTGATGACTAAAAAGCAATAGAATACGTCAAGTGGTGAATGTTCTTAGGTGCGCCTTTAATTGTTTTTTGAATGACAAATTCTTACTTATGTGAGTTAAATGATCCTGTTGACGTCATATCCTCAGGCGCCTATAACAAAACTACAATCTCGCTCTCACTACAGTTTTTGTTGCGTCGCTTTCTTTGCCGTTACCGTTATTTTGACGGATACGTTCAGTTTTAGGGCGAGACGGAACAAGCTAACGGGAAAATCAGCTTCCTCGGCAGCAGAGCTCAAAGGTTGAGTTGTATCTCCAATCAACTGCTGGTGAAACTGAGAGACGGTTTGTTGGGTGTGTATTGCATTATGAATAGCTCTCCTTCCACGGCTCGTCTATATCAGGACCGGCGTGTGTTCGTGTGAGCGTGCGCTCGCGTCCCTGCTGGTAGATGTCGGCCACGTCTGGCGCGGAAAACAAATCGTCTGGGGAGCCATCTGTCCGCCGGTCAGACGGCAAATGTTTTCTCGTCTGTGTAAAACACCAAAATAACCGGAGCGAGGTCGGACCCCATCGTCATGCGTCCACCGTGTTTCACTTTCAGATCCCTTCGGAACGAAAAGCGTTTTATTTTCTAGTCGGTAATGTGGAACTAACCGGAAGACAAATATCTCAAGAGAGATTGGAGTGACGGGGCATTCACTCTCACCGGCTCTTCTTCGGCTTGTTTTCCTTCGGGTTTCATGAGGATTTAATCAGGAGGCGTGAGCGTGTCCACCGGCAGCGTTTGTTTCCTCTCGCTCAGCGAGGAGACGACAAACGACGAATGTCCGAGCGAACCGTTGCATATTTGGCTTTAACCTGGTTAATATGCAAATATGTCTTATTATGTGCTAACATAAACCCTTTATTTTTATTTTTTTTAACAAATATTTTTATTGTTGTTTTTTCCACAATGCACAAACAAACACAAGACAGAACAAAACAGAACAAAACAAAACAAAACAAGACAAAAGGCACAACAAAATAACGTATAGGCATAGAGATATCAATATCACTAGCATTTTTTGTTAAATGTTACTGACTGTTCCTTAACAAAGAACCAAACAATAACAATAGAAGATGACAGATATGCATATGCACAAATAGATACATATATTCACAGACAAATGGAATGCTCCAACGTTCCTTAAATGTGACTTGTGAGAGAAAAAATAAAAGAGGAAGAAATATATGTATATATATATATATATATATATATGTATATATATATATATATATATATATATATATATATATATATATACATATATTTCTTTTTCTTTTTGTACTTTCTCTTTTCTTTTGGTGTATATATATATGTATATATATACATACATACGTAAGTACATACATACATACATACATACATACAAAAATATAAAAAAGATACATACATTTTATTTGCTTTCCGAGAAGATTGATGCCACTCTCACTGTGTGGTTAGTAGCCTATAAAGCTAAAGTCAGCAGCCAGTTAGCTTAGCTTAGCTTAGCACAACAACTTGAAACAAGCTAGCCTGGCTCCATCCGAAGGCTTTAGGGCGTTCGAGGTGCAGGTTGGTAAATCGTGTTACCTTTGGAACAGAAACATTCTAGATGTCCCCCTCGGTTTCTTGCCTTTGTGCTAAGCTAAGCTAACCGGCTACTTTACATTTACCGTACTAAAGGACCGAGCGGGTAATCACATTTTATTCTAAATGATGACTTTGCCTTCCAAAGATTATTAAAAAGAATATAATCAAGGCAAAACAATATGTGTGTCGAATGCCATTTTACAATGAGGCTGATTCTTTGCCTTCTGCTATAGATGAAGTCGATGTCATCAACCCACTGAACCCGTCTTGAAACACAGACCAGGTCTTGTTTTCCATGCCATCATCATTTGCATCTATACAATGAATGCGTTTATGATTGAATTGCTTTTTTAGAGCGCAGCATTGTTTCCAAAATCCATCAGTAATTGTGTTAAATAACCATGTCCTCCATATTGACCAACATTTGTGATTATGTGATTAATTTGCGAAAATTACTGTTAGGAGAAGATGGAAAAAAAACTAAGATCTGGTGAAGTGAAATACCCTAAATCCTGTGAAATGTTAAAATGAATACAAAATGTAATTGATACGGCATCTATAGTAAAATAATCCTATTGTTCTGTTTAATTTGATATAATCATAGCTCATACATAATGCGGCTAATAATAAGACATTGTAAATGGGAAATTTCCCTGCAGGCATCTGTGATGCGCTTACAGAGAATATTGTTTCCCACCCCCGACCTGCGTAACACATGCTGCGGAGATGAAAGCAGAGGCAAGGGGCGAATATATAAAAGGTGCACAGAGAGAACAATACAACGTGTGTGCTCTGTATTCCCTTTGTCTTCTCTTTTAGTTTACTGGGGTATGGTACCAGGGACAGGAAGTCCCACGGTACGAGAGGAGGATAATTACAGAGTATCACGCCGTGTGTCACGAACCACGGTGACATTTCACTGACATCCCGGCGACATATTTTGTCATTGGTGTCAACCCGACGCACCTACTGCGCTTATCTGCTGTACTTAAACGGTGTACTGCCATTTCCACAAGTTTGGTGGTGCTTCCTCTTCCACTACGTCTTCTATATTCAATTCAATTCAATTCAATTCAGTTTATTTGTACAGCCCAATTTCACAAATTACAATTGTGTCTCGGAGTGCTTTACAATCTGTACACATAGACATCCCTGACCTTTGACCTTTGACCTCACATCGGATCAGGAAAAACTCCCAAATATCCCTTCAGGGGGAAAAAAGGGAAGAAACCTTCAGGAGAGAACAGGAGGACCCCTCTCCAGGATGGACAGAACAATAGACGTCATGTGACCAGAAGGACAGATTCAGAGTTAAAATACATTGAATGAATATGACAGAGTGAATGAATAGTTCATAGTAGGCATATTCCACGATGGAGACCCACTATTCCACAGAAAGCTCTTTTGGACTGTCATGATGATGCAGCGGTGTCTGGGTACCATTCATAGCGCCCTGCGTACGGGTCAGAGCGACTGCAGCTCGGTGGGCACATGGCACCTTTCCATCATGTGTGAACGGGTGTTAATGGGTGGATGACATGCAGTAAAGCGCTTCGAGTGGTCAGAAGACTATACACAGCAATTTACCTTCAATATATACATAAACTGTTCAACTAACTGTCATATTTCACTTTTCCAACTCTTACTCTCGTGGATAGTTGTAATCTATTTATTGAACACGACACTGTGTGGTACTTCCTCCGGGGGAGTTTGGTTGATCTTTCACAGAGGATGCTTTGTTATTCATGATCTATTGTGGCAGGATAAACTAGAACGGGCACTCGGTAGAGCGCATACCTTCGCATATCACAAGATTAGGCATTGGATTATGAACATTTTGGCATTAGTTGCATGACAATAGAAATGTACGCTATAATCTATGGTAAAAGTAAGATTTTGACCTTTTCATGACCTTGACCTTTGACCCCATCAATCCCAAAATCTAATCAAACAGTCCCCGGATAATAACCATTCGCCCCACCAAATTTCATGCGATTCAAAGAAGATTTTGACCTATTCATGACCTTGACCTTTGACCCGATCAATCCCAAAATCGAATCAAATGTTCCCCGGATAATAACCAATCATCCCACCAAATTTCATGTGATTCGGTTAAATACATTTTGACTTATGCGAATAACACGCATGCATACAAATACACGGCAATTTTTAATGCGAAGGTAATCCCGGCTGTTGTTTACGATTGTTTTGTAATGTTGACGCCCTGAAGTCATCCTATTACAAATGGGGGATAGTGGCTTACACGTTCAGAAAGGGGCTTTCAAACACCGACAACTAATTAATTTCTCTTCACTCTCTGCGGTTACGTCCCGCTGAATCCGTGCACGTTTACCAAAAAACACCAAACGTGGTCCTGATGCTGCGGAGCCCACAACCGAAGAGACCGGTGAGATTTAATTAATGTGCCGGTGTGAAACGCCTGAAAATGTCCGGGGCTCCTTCAACAGGCGAGCGGGCATGCTGACAGACAGGCAGATGTTCAAACAGAGATCTATTGTGAGGCGGCAGGCTGCTGTGTTTGGGGGCGATGGAGATTAGGAGCAAGCTGTGCACCGGTGGGTAGTGTTTCGGTCAGACGGGGGACGGATTTTACATATCAAAGCCAAAGAGACAGAGGGAGGAGAGAGGGAACATCAGGTGTGGCGATCGATACGCAGTCGACGTCACACTTAAAAAGGAAAACAAACCTTGTCGCCACAATACACATGAATTATGGGGGAGCCAAAGACGATTTTGTCACGACTCAAAAACAGGACCCAAGAGCACGACTCCAAAATTCAGGGCAATCGTAAAGGGTTTATTTAAACATAGGAAGTCCCCAAAAACTCTAAAGAAACAACTTAAAGATGCTGCTGAGCAGGAAACTAAGATGGGGTTTAGAAAAACTGAAAATCACAGCTATGACTTGATTAAAGTACAAACAAAAACACAACTATGCTAGAACTTTAAACCAGGACAAAAGACTAATGTGAAGAACATTTACTTAGACCAGAGGGATCAGGATGAGACAAGAGACAAGACGATCAGACAGAGACACAGGTAGAGGCTTAAATACATGAGGACACGGGGAACAAGTGGACACCATCAGGGTGGAGCAGACAATCACACTAACGAGGAAACACCGGGGCACGAAATAAAGTTTCTGAAACGAGAGAGGACAGTTACTACAAAATAAAAGCGGACATGGAAAACAGGACTTAAACCTCAAATTTAACATTACCGACGAGACATGACTGATTTACCCCATTTTATGGACGGTGAAGTTGAAATGAGTCATGATTCATGACATTAGGGCCGAGGGGAGAGATATGTGAGAATAATGATTCAAGATGGAAGAGAGTCGCTCTAAAGACAGATTTATACAAATAGAGGGAAGTGAGCTTTCTTGTATTAGGTCTTTATCTTGGATCATTTTTACTCTTCCGGACCAAACCAATACCCAGAGTTAGACCCTGTTTACACAATGGGAAAACGCATATATCTTCATGAGTTTTGGCCTTTCATTTACACAAAAACGGAGGTTTTATCACGGAAAACGATCATTTCTAAAAACTCCGGCCAAAGTGGAGATTTGTTAAAACTCTGTTTGTGTGTTTGCGTGTGAACGAGGTCAAACAGAGTTTTAGGTGATCAAACGTCACAGTGTTCACTAAAGATGCTTCACGTCATGTGAGCGTCCTATGGGACGTATGCGGACGGCATATTTATGCAGGTTTATATAAACAGAAACTGTTTTTTAAACAACCTTGTGTGTACCACGTTATTTAAAAAAAACGGAGGGGCAGAAATATTCTATCTGTAAATACCGGCTATGGGTAAATGTGGCCTTATTCTACTGCACTTACTAACCAAACTGCTACAGACCGTCGAGAACAATTACTTATTTTACCTGATGCAACTCAATATCTTTCTATTTGCGATCCTCGACCCGTCTCCACGGCGACGACACCGTCGCTCCTCTCCTTATTAAACAATCAACCAGGCGACCTCAGGGACTCCATCGTCTTCACTTTGAGATCGCCAGCTCCTGTCTGAGGTGTTTTCAGAGAGTTTCATCCTTTGCAATTACGACACTGACACAGAGGTCTCCACGGGTTAAAAATACCTGGAACATGAATACTTAATAACAAGACGCGGTGTAGAGAGCCTCATTAAGCCTTTGCCTCGCTGACTTCTCCTGACTGTCCTCCAACTCTAATCCGCCTTTGACATGTTAATATCAGTTCCAAAGTGAGGGAGGTGAATAAGTTCTAAATGACATAGAACATAAATCTTAACTCTCTCTCTCCAAAAAAATAAGTATGGAGAAAGTTTCATTCGTTCCCATCAGATAGAAAGTTTTGGGGATGTTTGGGGATGTTTTGATGTATAGCTGATTCATTTATAATTTATAAACGGTGAATGAATGACTAATGTGGCGTCTCAAGGGGAAACGGGCCGGGCTGAACAGCCTTACTGACACACACACACACACACACACACACACACACACACACACACTCACACACACACACACACACACACACACACACACACACACACATGTGAGTCTCCATGCACACACACGACAAACAGATGCAGCAGCCGTCAATCAAGTAAACCACTTCCTTGCAACACTGTCACCATGGCGACATTGGAGTCTTTGCAGTGGAGGCTATGTATTAAGTTGTGCTGACTATTTATGTGTGTGTGTGTGTGTGTGTGTGTGTGTGTGTGACTCCCTTTTGCCACTCATTTAGCACATTGAAATACAGCATTTTGAACACGGTGTGTGGATCTGTGTGTATAGGTGTGTGTGTGTGTGTGTGTGTGTGTGTGTGTGTGTGTGTGTGTGTGTGTGTGTGTTGGACCGCTGATCTAAACTGCAGATATCAAGCGTGTCATGGATGATTCATCCCTTCTTTTTCATGTATGCTAAGCCCTGTGGGAAACAGGGGTGAACGTAAGATAGCACATAACATTTTAAATGCACCGTGTCTCCTATATACAGCGGAGACGACCACTATGACGCGCTTTGAACATAATGAATGGTAGACTGCATTGATTTTTCCCATGCATATATTACCATAATACTCACCCGTGGGGAGTCTGTAAATATTGCTTCTTTAAAGCGAGCAGCAGTGACTGGACTCAAGTGCTGGAAAGAGGCGTGCAGCCCGAGCATCCTCTGGAGACGCACTTCTCATTGCTCCGCCTGACGTAACCGGGCCAAAGATCGAAAGACGAGTCGATGCCCGTCTCCCTGCCGCGACCCTACCCCCGACCTGCCTCGCAGCGCAACGCCGATAGGCTGAGAGAATCACTCCGCTCTGCGGGGACGGCCGGTGTTCTGTCATTTTTTGCTGCCTTGTCAGAATTTGCTACCGCCGCATAAACCGATAGGTGTGTCTATCGATTCATGCTACCCTATCAACCCTACCCTGTTTTTTTAAATACCCTAATAATAAACCAGTGCTTTATTATGATAATGTGAACAAACTCATGTTTACAATAATTTGTTGACACAAAAGAAATAGCAACTGCTTATCACTCATTAATCTACATGTCATTACTACATATTATTACTACCTGAAAAAGGCATGTCCTGCATGTCCCTGCGACACAGTAGGCTACATGCAACTACTCAAAATTTAACTTCAAGAGTAAAACTAAGCTATATGCTATCTATCTTAAATAAGCCAACGGTCATTGTACAATCTAACGTTAGGCTAAAAGTCTAAATAATCGGAATTTTGAGGATGTCACTCACCGTTATCAGACGTGCATCGACAGGGTTGCAAAACATTATGGGCGTATCCAACAAACTCGGAAAATCGACTCCGCGCATGCGCAATACCACAAGGTAGCAGTTCTCGACAAGTAGCATGAAATGATAGAACACCGGTGTCAGCAGCGATTGGAAGATGGAGGTCCATTCACAGCGTGGCGCAGTGACCTGACGTCTCCTCATCAGAGATCAATAGCTGGGAGCTCAATCCGTCACTCAGACGTGCACACATGCACTCCTTCCTTCGTCGGACACATCGGGGTCGGCTGTGTCATCACATGTTGACATGCAACCGTTATGCAACACGCTAAATGCACTATTCAGTGTTGCGTGCTTCCAGTTGTGCACCTTATACGCGGTTGGGACTTCTTTTTCTGCACAGCCAGTGCATGTATATATGATGTGCATGAGAATCATCAATATTATCATATATAGCACTTTATCTGCAGGGTTGTTCTCCACTGAAGAACATCTCAGCCGTCTAACTCTTCTCTGTATTCGTTTAGCCACGGTAGGGCTAACGATTTCTTCTTTAATGCACTGAAAATATTAAACACACCTCTTCATCAGGGCATCCATTGTAAATTAAGCAGCTACTAAGCTAACAAGAGAGTCAAAGATTTATATAATTTAAATATAACAGCCACCAAAACATCTTTTATTCTGAAAGAAAAGAGACACTTTTATGCATTTTAAGAACAACAATCAACATAAAGCTAGAGTTCCTGTTAAGTTTATTGAAAGACCTTTATTTCCTTATAGTATCCTGAGTCAGAGTTCCAAGTGTGTGTGTGTGTGTGTGTGCGTGTGTGTGTGTGTGAGATTTGGATTGCAAAGCAACTGTTGTTTTTATGACACATTCCCAAAGGACTAATTGAGTGATGATGAGATGCTTAACAACACAACGTGTGTGTGTGTATGTGTGTGTGTGTGTGTGTGCATCCACTTTGTCAAGGCATCAAATGGACTTCCTCTCAGGGGTAAATCCATGCACTGCTCCACCATCACTACACTACACTGTACGTTTCATCTTCTCTGAATACAAAACCTCCAACAGTCTCCAACCTGTATACGTGAGTAATGGCTCTTCTCTATGGTCCATTTATCCATTTATTACCTTTTTTTTCTCATCCATTTATTTCTTTTTGGTTCCTTTCTGATGTATAGCGGCTGCATCCTCCCTTCCTATACTTTCTGCCCGATAAGCACTTTTTCTCCTCGGACGTATCGTTTATCTGACGCTACCTCTTCTGTGAAATTGTACTTGTCACACGCAGGCCTGCATTTTTTTAAAATATGACAGTAAAATTCAAACGCACACACAATTCCACATCAGAGGCTTGACGGCAAAGTAGATTGAACCCCCCCCCCACCACCCTCCTTGTTTCCCACTTTTTCAATTCCTCACTTCACAGCCTTCAGCCAAAGCTTAAGAACCTTTTTTTTCTCAGACTTTATTTGAAATCCATGCTTAGAAAATGAAAAGTATTTAACTTTTTAATCCAATGTCTAATGAGTTTTATACTCTTCCTGCAGTGTACTGTATTGCACTGCCTGTGTGTGTGTGTGTGTGTGTGTGTGTGTGTGTGTGTGAAAAGAGAGGAGTGTGACAGTGATTGATAACCAAGAGAATAAAAAGGGACCCCATCGTTACACGCAGCCGTTCTGTCGTCGCATCAGAAAGGACACAATGACCCTCATCACCCTGTCTTCCCCACACGGGCATGATTGGGTTTTCAGGGGAGACATTTCTTAGGTCCTAAATTGCATTTGTTGCATCTCCTTCCAGTGCGGCCCGGCTCAGCAGCCCTGCAGCCAACAGGCCGTGTCGGCTCCGCTGGAAATGATAATTCCGGTTGTCACACACTATGGTCATTGCTGCATTATTGCATCGCTGCATCGAGAATAATAACATTAATTCTGTGGCGATGGGTGTCGTCCACTTATATACGAGGCCAATTTCTTGCGATGTACCGTGAATAGGATGTGGTTGTAAAATTATTAAGAAAGTATCGAATGACCCATTTGGATTGTCTGATTGTTTTTTGTCCTCTGGTGGAGACTTGACACGCATGTTGAATCACTTCAATTAAAATAATAGAAGGATCTATTCACACAAGCAGGGAGATAATTGTGTGCACGGGTGGATTAAACTGCTGAAGGGTTCTGGTCCGAAATGAGCTATGTGCCACGACTGATACATTAGGGGGCATTATTTATATACAATAGTATTTGTAGAGAGATTGACAAATAATGGGACGTAGTAAATGCTCTGCTAATTCAATTTAGAATATGTATATGTATGTATATATATATATATATATAATATATATTTTATATAATATATTTATATATATAATATATATATATAGATATATTATATATATATATATATATATATATATATATATATATATATATATATATATATATATAGATAGATATCTATTTTCTAAATTGAATTAGCAGAGGATTTACTTTGTCCCGTATATATATATATATATATATATATATATATATATATATATATATATATATATATATATATATATATATATATATATATATACCAAGTAGGGGCCTCTGCTTAAAAGCTAATTAAGTGATTAAAATATCTGATAAGTCAAGCTGTGTAATTCCATTGATGCAGCATCCTGTATATATTGCTGTAATGCAGTTGTGCAGTTATATACATTCAGTATACCTTCGGTAGCTAGTTAATGTACTCTGCTAATTTTAGCTCCACACGTTTTTATAGATGGCGAGATCCTCAAAAGCGGCCTGGAAAAGAAGAAAGACAGAAACAGTAGAATGAGAGTCGACGGAGTAGCCTCCAGCCTTTTATCTGTCTGATAAAAGCTCACCGGTGAGATGTGCTTGGATGTCCAGACGGATGCATTAAACAATGACTCGTCCTCTTCATCACACTCAGTTCATGTTTCATCTGCGGTTCTGTCGAGAAAACGATCTTGTAATTACTCATTCGTTGTTGGGTAATCGGAACCAGCATGAGACCAGTGACGGGCCGTATGTGCTCTGAGCGAGGGTATACAAACATACACAGGAGACTGAATTAGAGGAAGAGAGCGTACAGAGCAGTGGTGTGTAAACTGAGAGCGGGGTTTGAAACTGCAGATGCATACTGGGGGAGGGGAAGGGGGGATTGTCTGAGAGTGCGGTTGATGCAGGGAAAATCTCCAGCGACCATTGATTGTCCTGTCTTTGTGCAGCTGAAGAGGTGAGCTTATGGTGCAGGTGTTCTAAGTACTTCAGCTTACGCTGACCCCGAGGTGCCCACGAAGCCTTTTTCAGAGTTACATCTGTAGAGGGTGGTGTGTGTTAATGCCAGGGTGTGGCCCTGTTCCTTTAATCTGTTTGTTCTGTTGGTCACATTGTGCGATACCGTCACGACGGGCTTTAGGGTGGACCCAAATGCACGACTCAGGAGACAGAAAATGCTGATAAAGATCCTTTACTTAAAGTACTGTCAGGAACAAAACAGACCGAATCAACAAACACACAGTGGAACTCTCAAGGCCTCAGTCTGAGAAACACAAGACGATCTAGCAGAAGACAAGTGGAAGGGAGGGAGCTAAATAGTGAGGGACTAACGAGGGGATGGGCTGCAGGTGAGAAGGGCGTGAGGACCAGGTGAAGGTAATGAGGGACTAACGAGGTGATCAGAGGCAGGTGAGAAGGGCGAGAGGACCAGGTGAAGGGAATGAGGGACTAACGAGGTGATCAGAGGCAGGTGAGAAGGGCGAGAGGACCAGGTGAAGGGAATGAGGGACTAACGAGGTGGTGAAGGGAGTTGGACTGACAAGATGGGAAGCAGGATCTGGAATGAAGTGATAGTTACGGCGGTTCTCGATTCAAAGAACACAACTGCAGACTTGTGTTCTTTTGGAGTCTGGTCTGAGGACGGGACAACGGGAGGACGGTCTTTCTGCGGTTGGACCAGCAGCTGACTTGATGACGTCACCACATCAGCTGTTCTTGCTCCTGAGTTTATTCTAATTATTCACTGTGCATTATGTTTTACAGTCAAATAAACAAAACATCCTAAAATGACATTCCTGACTCAACAACAGTATTTATAAAAAGTCATCTGTCAGTAGTTTATTTTCTCCTCCGCTATTGTTTCCGGTTGCCGGTGAAATGCATTCTGGGATATCGGCTGGCCAGAGTATGCACAAGTCTCCTCTGATGCATCCTGGGTAAAGTGGGAGGATCAAGACACATCCGGGTGTTTTGACCGTGCTTTAAGGGAAGAGAACTTTGAATGTGAACATGTACCCGGGCTGAGACTGATGAGGAGACACGAGTCACGAGGACACAAGTAGAGGAAAGGACACAAGTAGAGGAAAGGACACAAGTAGAGGAAAGGACACATGTAGAGGAAAGGACGCACAAGTACAATGATTGAGAAACGCTGTAAGTGAGACAGGATGAAAACAACTAATACAAAAAGGAAGGTGTGGAGCTAAACTGTTACAGATACAGCAGGTCATGGATACATGGAAACTAAGCAAAGACCACATACTCCGTTGTCTGTGTGTGTTTGTCTGACCACGACGGCTTGATGATAATCAGCCTCCATTCTCCGATAAACACACTTTATATTTCCCTCTCGGCGGTCGCGTCGCTCATTATCTAACTCTCTCTCCTCTTTGCACTATCGAGTGAGGAAAGTGTTGCTTGCCAAGGGGACAGAATAAGTGCATTAACAACAGCCTGTTAAAAGGTAATGACATTGCTGGATTACTTATTGATATCTGGGGAAAACTTTTTTTATATTTATGATGTGCTAGAAATAAGAAACACAAGGAAGAGAAAGATCAACAGCATTTATTATCATCCTTATATCATTTATATTTAGAGCTCAAATGACTAGTAAGTGTAGTGGTGCATACATGGATTTAGTGTACAACTCTTGCAGAATGATAAAGTTCGCTAAACCATTCTCACTCCCAACGTGGCAAATGCCTCTGCTTTGCCAGTTCCCCTTGGTATTGGCCACGCCCCCTTTAATGGTTGTATGCGACGCACTAGGCGTTCAATGGAAACCCTCCTGTGGCAATAGTAGACGGTCAGGTGCGTCCATCACGCACCTGACCGGCGGCGTTTGACGAGGTGGGAGTGAGAATCTGTCCGGTTCAAATTAAGCATGAAGTTTGTGTTTTTTTTCTCGTGTTTCATGTCACAACACCTGCGTGAATGCCTCTGCTATGAAACACCAAAATCACAGTAATTCCAGTAAATCTCAAGAAAAAGAGGAGGAAAAAAAATCGACTAATCGTCAGATAAAAGCGTCCGACGTCATCCTATATCCACGCCGAAAAGGACCCCTCTGATTCGGCCTCCTGTCTGTCACCAGAAGCCTGCGGTCGGCTGCTGCCGTGGCGACCGCCTCCCTCTCAGCGGTCGGCGTTCATCCTCCGCAGCTTCGCCGGCAGGTTGTCCTCCCGCCTCCCTCCGGCCGAGCGCGGCGGGCTGTGCGCGGGCGCCGGGGCGGACGCCAGCGTGGGCGTGGGCGTGGGCGCCAGGCTCTGCTGGTACAAGTCCCCGGTGGACTGGGTCATGGGCTCGAAGCCCGCCTTGAGCGCCTTGAGGCGCAGCCGGCTCTCCGCCTCGGCGCCCTGCGTGTCGCTGAGGCGCTGCAGCTTCAGGGGGAGGTCCCCCGTGCTGCACGCCTTCTCCGAGTGCAGGGAGGTGAGCAGGAGCACCTTCCTCGCCAAATCCTCCTTCCCGGAGGAACTCATCCTCTGCAGCTTGCTCGGCAGTCGACCCCCGCCGCCGCCGCCCCCCCTCCGGTCCTCCGGTATGTTGATGCAGTCCACCGAGAACACCCGGCCGCGCCGGGCGCCGTGGCTGTCGGTCAGCGCGGGCGTGGGCGTGTACGGAGGCGAGGGCAGGGCGCTCTTGTCCTCGTGCTCCTTGACGCTGTACGCCGGCGTCGGGACCTCGAAGGTGCTGTGGAACTGGGAGTAGTCGACCCGGAAGAAGCCCTCCTCCAGGGACATCACCGGCAAGAAGCGATGGCCCCACAAAACCTCGTCCTCGGTGTACGACGTCCGCGCCTGGCAGGTCATACCTTCAAGAGAGGGACAGGGAGGTGTTATTGGATGGGTTTAGCAGAACTATCATCGGCTGTTAAGGAGGAATGTGAAAGGACAACAGTCCCTCACAAGCACGTACCAACCTGTGAGACGCTCTTGAGAAAATTGATGTATGGTTTCATGTGTCGACTGGACAAATCAGAGAACTGTAGAGTAGAGGCTCTGATCAACCCTCTAAAGAGGGTCATCGATTTACTTCGAACTTAAGACGACATTGGCACAAAAGTCTTCATACTTTTTAATGAACTGTATTATGTATGTTGTATGTTTTATCTTCTTATTTTCTCTCTCTTTTAGAGTTGTATGTCTGTTATTTGTATATGGAACTTGGCGTCCGAAATAAAGAATAAATAAATGATCTTTTCTACCCTCGCTCTGCTCTTCTTTATTACCGTCGCATTGAAAATGCAGAAGGTAATGTTTTGATCGCCGTGTATTTGTATGCGTGCGTATTATTCGCATAAGTCAAAAAGTATTAAACCGAATCGCATGAAATTTGGTGGGATGATTGGTTATTATCCGAGGACCATTTGATTGATTTTGGGATAGACCGGGTCAAAGGTCAAGGTCATGAAAAGGTCAAAATCTTCTTTGAATCACATGAAATTTGGTGGGATGATTGGTTATTTGGTGGGAACCATTGGATTGGATTGGATTTTGAGATTGATCGAGTCAAAGGTCAAGGTCAAGCTCATGAAAAGGTCAAAATCGTATTTTTACCATAGCACGGTTGCATGCAATTGGCTGCAACTAATGCCAAAATGTTTATAATTCAATGCCCAATCCTGTGATATGCGAAGGTATGCTCTCTACCGAGTGCCCGTTCTAGTTGCCCATGAGGTCACATACTGGAGATTGAATGCAGTTATTTAAGCTAATGGAAGGATTCTTACCTTTTTCTAAATGGTTCATTAAAGCAGTTAACCAGCTATTACTACCTTAGGTCTCCTCATATTCTAATCATGTCCCCTCAGATGCTCTGTAAAATATCACGTATATGCGAAAAAGGATATTTTATGTACCATTTTGGAGACATTTAACCGCCTTTAAATATTCCTTGTTGGAGTTGAAAGCTGTTTGTTTCAGAGCAGAGCTGAGTGGTTTGTTGGCTGTTGACATGGATGAGAGGTGAGAGATGCTTGTTAACAGCGTCGGTCCTGATAATTACCCGTTTGAATCCGGCCAACGTAATAAACAGTCCCCCGTCACATTTCACTCCCCAACACACTCTGTCTGTTTTTATGTAACTCGCGGTGTTGATTGTGATTTATGCCGGCCTGCGTCTCTGTTTACGTCAAACACAATCACCGATTGACGAACTGATGTCATGCTCTTTTTGCAGTTGTTTATCAATCATCCATAAGGTCGCTATCGTGTTTTGTATTAAGGTTAGTGCCTGTGCGTCACCTATACAGGAGTATAACGGCTTGCGTACATCTTAACACACTTTTATTCCATTTGAACTCTCGTTAGTTAATTGTCTTGACATTTATTTGAGGTCATTTGTAATCAATAAGCACTTAGCCCATATTCTTTACTATGCAGTGGCTGTTTCCACGTGAGCCTTTCCTGTAAACACTAGAGTAGGAGTCTGAGCCCATCTGAGGGCTGATATGTGCTTTGTTATGTCACAGTCTGATGCTATTCTAGGCTCCCTAGCCATCTTCATCCATAGAAAAGCTATTTGCACATGTACACAAAGCTCATCTATATTACCTTCGCATTGAAAATGCAGAAGGTAATGTTTTGATCGGCGTGTATTTGTATGCGTGCGTGCGTGTTATTCGCATAAGTCAAAAAGTATTAAACCGAATCGCATGACATTTGGTGGGATGATTAGTTATTATCCGGGGACCATTTGATTAGATTTTGGGATTGATCGGGTCAAAGGTTAAGGTCATGAAAAGGTCAACATTTTCTTGAATCACATGAAATTTGGTGGGATGATTGGTTATTATCCGGGAACCATTTGTTTAGATTTTGGGATTGATCGAGTCAAAGGTCAAGGTCATGAAAAGGTCAAAATCTTCTTTTTACCATAGCGCGGTCAATATATATCCAATTGGCATGCAACTAATGCTAACATTTTCATAATTCAATGCCCAATCTTGTGATATGCGAAGGTATGCGCTCCACCGAGTGCCCGTTCTAGTTCTTAATTAGCCCAGATGCGTGGCTTTAATCACACGGGCGAGTCCAGGATAGCGTTCCACACCAGGAGAAGGACTGTGGTCGGGTACATGCATAAGGCTGCAGTCATACCGGTGCAGTGGGAGCTTGAGGGTCTGGAGCGTGCCAGTTGCGTTCCATCGTTCTGCATCACGTGGGTTTTCATCTCGCTGGTTCATGTTTATAGCATCTGGCGTTCAATTAAAAGGCTCCAGCGCAACTTTGCAAACACTTGTGATGCTTCGCCTTTCACGTGATACTTTCTTGGCGAGTATCAAAACACAGAGAGAGAAATATGCGATATCTGCAGCATTAGGGATCGTGCAACCTACAGATGGGGTTGATATGCCTGAGCAACAACACACAAGTCATGGGAATTACACCAAGCCTGGTTGTTAGTTAGTCAGGCCTTTGTATTCCTCTCGGAACATAGGCCATTGATGAGTTGTTTCCACCCTCAGCTCCATTTTCTCCTTACAGCTGTTCTGTACTGTTTCTTGTTTTGTGCATTCCCATAGGTTGATGTTGCTAACTGTATTTGGCCAGAAGACTCCAATGCGTCTAAGACAGTGGTTTATGAAGGTTTGTAGTTTGTTCTCCAGGTTTCGGAGCCATAGAGCAGCTCGGTTTTGACGTTGGAGTTGAAGATTTGAAGCTTCGTCTTGAGGGAGATGTTTTTACTTTTCTAAATTTTGTTTAAGCCTGGTTGACTCGATGGTTTTCAATCACCTTCTCTGACTTTTTTAGAGCATCCTATTCATTATTGTGTTTTTGAAGTATCCCGTGAATGTGTTGAGCACATAAACACTGTAGCCTCTTTTAGGAAAACCCGGATAAGTCCATATCCCATTTACGTGAAACGTGAATATGCTACCGGGAGATTTTTGCACAAAAAAAAGACTGTTGCATGTTTACCCGTTATCTCTTGGCACGATTTCAAGCGACACGACAGAAACACACAGCGGCGGCGCAAAGCTTCTCATTTCCGGAGCGCCGAAAGAAAACGAAGCTCTCGGTGATGAAAGAGCCGGCTTATCTGAATCCGCCGCTCCCCTGCCCGGTGCCGTCGTACCGACGGGGACACGCTGACACCGGGGGGGGGGGGGGGGGGAGTCGGAGGAGTCGTGGAGCTGCTTTTGGGAATAGCTCAGGGCCTGGAAGTGTGAGAGAGACTGTGGGTGAGCTCAGAGCAGAACGCTGCTGGCCATCAGAGAGGAAATTAGAGTAAAGAGTTTGAACATGGTCAGTATTGTCCGGTTTGTTTCGGTGAACATCAAAGGCGCAAATAGACTGTGGTAATCAGTAACCGGGAGATTCATATTCTCGATGTATTCGGGGATAAGAAAAGCCCATTTCTCATATCCCAAATATGAGCAGAACAAGGCCTCATATCCTGCACATCCCTTCATATTTAAATACACCTGTCACATTAATTACACTTGTTTAAGAACACACTGTCGTCTGTGCACTTTATTTGATATTCTTCTATATTCTACTGTATATTGAATATGTTATATTTCTTGCACTGTATTGTTTGTTGTTGATTACCTTCGCATCGAAAATGCGGAAAGGTTGTGTTTTGATCGCCGTGTATTTATCTATTTATTTGTATGCGTGTTACTCGCATAAGTCAAAAATTATTCAACCGAATCGCATGAAATTTGGTGGGATGATTGGTAATTATCCAGGGACCATTTGAGTAGATTTTGATCGGGTTAAAGGTCAAGGTCAAGGTCATGAACAGGTCAACATCTTCTTTTTACCATATTACGGTCAATTTTTATCCAATTGGCATGCAACTAATGCCAAAATGTTCATAATTCAATGCTTAATCTTGTGATATGCGAAGGTGTGCGCTCTAATGAGTGTCCATTCTAGTTATTTAATGTCATTGTGCCATGACAAATTCCAATAAACGGTTCTGATTCTGATCCTAATAACCGGGATGCTCATGTCCACCCAAACACACTCGATTATACATCCTGAATAATCAGGACTGGTTTATGAGAGGAAGGATGGCTATTATTTTTTACTCAAAAAATGTATGTTTGAAATCAATAAAGTGCTAATTATTTGCCAACACTGTAACTGTGGAGGTTATATGTTCTATTTATATTTATGGAGGAGAAACTGAAATATCTTTCTTCTCATTTTTTCAAGACACAATCTAAAACTGATAAATAACTGTGACTGCATCTTAATCTGTCTGGTTGAAACGTACTTAGAGTGAGATGGGGGGGCGAGGGGAGGCCTCCTAGTGTGTCGGGGTCAATGGGAGGCGTGTTCGCGTGAGCGTGATGGGATATCGTGGCCATTGAAGGTCACACTGCCGGGGCTTCCCTCCTTTACTCCACAGCCCCGTGACTCTAAATGTGTGTCTGCACCCTGATTTAATGGTTTTATCAAGGGAGCACAGGCCGTGTCGCCTGCACGCCTCTACGCCTCCCCGCTGATCCGTCCCCACTGCTCTAAGCCTATTCAGCTCGCTGGTTTATTCTGCAGCTGGGGCAAAACGAGGGTTACGGCGGATGGATAGAAGCAGAGCTAAAAAGAAAAGAGGGAGAGGGATTGTTTTGTGTTGGACTCGAGGGAAGAAACTTTCGGTTTCAGATGCAACAGAGAGAACAGCGTTGTCCCTGAGAGGGCTGCAGCGCCCCGTTACATAACAATGTCTCACAGGCTCAGGATGACCTTTGATCTTAGTTGTCGTCTGAAAAAATCGGGACTGTTGACTATAAAATATTCCTCATAATTTCCTTCAGGGTGTCATTACCTTCGCATTGAAAATGCGTAAGGTCATGTTTTGATCGCCGTGTATTTGTATGCGTGCGTGTTATTCGCATAAGTCAAAAAGTATTAAACCGAATCGCATGAAATTTGGTGGGATAATTGGTTATTATCCGGGGACCATTTGATTAGATTTTGGGATTGATCGGGTCAAAGGTCAAGATCGAGGTCATGAAAAGGTCAAAATATTCTTGAATCGCATGACATTTAGTGGGATGATTGGATATTATCCGGGGACCATTTGATTTTGGGATCGATCGGGTCAAAGGTCAAGGTCATGAAAGGTCAAAATCTTCTTTTTACCATAGCACGGTCAATTTGTATCCAATTGGCAACTAATGCAAAACAATTCATAATTCAATGCCCAATCTTGTGATATGCGAAGGTATGCGCTCTACCGAGTGCCCGTTCTAGTTCTCATGTGTTGTATTTTTTCATCTCCCAAGTTCTTCAACTATATAATATGTAAAACTGAGAGTCGTAGAAATTGGATTTCCCAGAGTTTAAGTAACGCATATCTATTAGACAGGAGTGTCATGTGGGTTCATATCAAAATAGACATTTACATTTAGATGGAAAGGAAGCATAACAGGAAAGTGATAGGAAAATGAGTTTAGGTCAGGAAGAGGCCCTCACCAGTGGTTTCCACGATGCCTTCCAGGATAACAACAATTTCAAACTGTTCATTCATAAGAGAGCGCTGGGATAATTCGAAAAAGGGGCTCTTGGGATTGATTTCATGGCAAATGGTGAGAGGGGACACCAAGAAGAGCTGGTCTGCACCCGTCCCAAAGCCAACATCCAGTTCACACTGGTCCAGAGGCAGGAACTCGCCCTCAGGTGTCTGACGAGACTGAAAGACAGAAGAGAGAGAGAGAGAATAAATAAGAAAGTTATGTAACGAAAGGAAAGAGAGGATTAGATGCACTTCACCCTCAGGTTAATATTCTTGTTCTGGCACACATGAAGCTGTCAGACTGCATTTAAAATATATTAGCAACAACATGGATTTAAATGATCAAAAATAAAAGTACATGTTCCGCACATTAACAATGTCCTGTTATTGGTTTATTACATTACATTACATTACATGTCATTTAGCAGATGCTTTTATCCAAAGCGACTTACAATAAGTGCATTTCAACCTAGAGTACAAACTAAGCACAACAAGAATACAGAGAGTAACATTTCCTCAACATAGTCAAACTACAAAAGTACCACAATAAGAGATATTTAAGAGCCACTGAAGTGCTAATCTGTGTTTTAATCCAGATATAGTCGGAAAAGGTGCGTTTTCAGTTTCCGGCGGAAGCTGTAGAGACTTTCTGCTATTATTATAAATGACTTTATTACATTGTTATTACAGCTTTTTACTGTTATAGATGCTGGAGGTATTTAAAGTAAATTAAAAATCCAACCAAGTTTAATCTGAGATCAAATAAATCAGAGGCGTAGTTTCAGATGGGGATAATTTCTCCTCTTTGGGCATCAAACCTACTTAAAGAACCCGTGTGAGGTGTTAGACGACTGGCAGATAACAATAACAACTCCCGATAGACTCCAATTAGATACTACTTTCTTGTACGTCACTGTATATACTGTATGCATCAGTTCATTATATTTTACAAGCAATGTTTCTAAAGAAAATGGAACTACAGTTTTAAAAACACCTACAAATTCAGTCTGAAGGTGTGTGTCTGCAGGCTGCGTGGGGGTGGAATATGTTTTTTTTGTCTCCGTCTATTTCAAACTTCCCTCGGTGGCTTATTTGCAGTGGCCACAGACGTCACGCCTTCTCTTTGATTTCTAAAGGAGCTTGCAGGTGGACGCATGAGACGGCCGTGTTTGGACGTCTCTTGCCCACGGAGCGTTAACTGATGCAGAAGCATTTAATTGCCCGGATGATGTTGGCGCTCGCCACCAAGGTCCCGCATGTATTTTCTCCTTTCCTGTCGTGACCTGTCGAATCAATCTGTTCACCGTTCCTCTTCTGGTTTGCCTCCCTCACTTAGCAGCCTCTGCGTTGCCCTTTTCTTGCACTCTCCCTTCAATTTGTGGCGTTTTTCTTAGATTCTGCTGTGAGAAAAGAGGCTGCCGGCTTTTTGCAATCTTAATATTTCAATCTAAAAACTTGAAGGAATGGCCAAGCCTGCTGAAAAAGTTCAAACTAGTTATTTCTGTGTAATTTAAGAACAAACATCTGACCTTTAAAGGTTCAGATAGTCTGCACAGTTTCTTCTTTTTCTACTTAAAATAGCATCACAACAATGTGCCTACTCTGGAAACTTTATTTTTAACATTAAAATAACAAAAGAAAATCTGTGAAGTTGAGATTCTCCTGATGGATTGAATAGAAAAGGCACATTTTTATATTTCTATTGTTCTACATAGTTTCACCACATAAAGATAAAGACTGTGTGTGTAGTTGGCCACCCACCACTTACACACACAGCTTCATGATGATCTTCCACACACACACACACACACACACACACACACACACACACACACACACACACACACACACACACACACACACACACACACACACACACACACACACACACACAGTCTCACCCTTTATCTACAACTCTGTCTGCCATTTCTGGGTCTCTCGTTATCTTTGATCCTAACACATTACTTCCTCAAAGGCAATTTCCTCTTTGAGCCTTTAGGCTACCGCTGAGTCAGTCTCATCTAGATCTGGGTGTTACGAAATAAAAGTGGGACACCTTTGACTTGTAGCACACTGTAACCTGTATTAGTTACAGCTGTGTTATCTTACTGCACTTCTAATGCCCCCTCCCCCATAGTTAGAGTTGATGTAGCGAGCTAGCTAATTAAGCTAACATTAGCTCAGTGAGTTGCTTGGAGCATGGACGCCTCTTCTTCGGCACATCTGCTGTTTCGCTTCGTTCGCTCCACACATCGCTGATGACCGACTCTAGGTGTTTGTTCTGTTTAGCTCCTTTTCTTTATTGAATAAATGTGTTTATTTATTACCTTGAACTCATCTGGTCTCCCATTCATAATACAGCCTGAGAGTAACGTAGCCCGAGTGTTTTAAAGGGGACACATTATGAAAATTCCTCTTTTTTAGTGCTTCTATACGTTAATGTGTGTATCTGGCATGTCTCCCAACACAAAAACGCTGGAAAAAAAACAACTCAGGCGTCTTGTTGTGGTTCCTCTATGTCAGAAACGATATGCTGGAGTGGTCGATTGGGATCACCACCAACGTCTAGGTAGATGTTGGCATTAGATACCCCCCCCACCACTCGACCCCCCAGTTTAGAGACGGTTGGGTGACCTGGCGCCATAAGTTAGGGGGACCAGACGTCCGGTTTTCCTTCTGTTTCTGAGACCTAAACAAAGCGTCCGGCAGGGATTCCAAAAACGTTGGGATTTTGCTTCGTGGGATATTTGTGTTTCTCTGGGTTTTCACAAACTAGTATTTACCCCTTACACGTTTTGAAATGGTATCTCCCTTACGGTCCACCTTCTTGGCGAGCTCTGACGGTATAGAGAGCAGTCATTGGTCGACCCATCTCAGGGTTGCCAGATACACGATAATTATCCTCCAAATAATACAACCATGTTGAGCCTTTGGTACGATACTTCACCATCTCCAACCTGGCAACCCGGAGCACCTCGCCCACTCAGAACAGGTCAGTCTGTGGGGAGGTGTTTCTGACAGGTACAAAGGCTGTTTGAAATGATTCTTGTAGTATTTTGACCAAAATATGTTACAAACATTACATTAAGACCCCAAGGAACCAGATCAACTTGTGGAAAGATGGGCATAATATGTCCCCTTTAAGTTTGAAAGGGAAAAATGTAAGATGAAACACGTATTTAGTTTGAACACATTTAACATGTAAGCCTCGATGATGTTATTACTGTCGGTTGCCAGACATTCTGATTTGCAGTGCTTGTTATAATACAGGGTCATATGGTTTGTCTGGGTCTGCATCTGGTTCTCCTGAGATCCAAACCACTATCTATAAAAATACATGTAGGCTACTGTATATCCCGTTTTTAACAGTCACAACCAAATGGTTACTATTGAAATAATGAATGATAATATCCCCGTTTTCAACGCTTAGCGCCCCCCTCTGGTTTAAACAGCCATTCGTCTGTCGGCCCATGTGAGTCAATCAATCATCATTGTCAGGGCTGTTGCTAAGACACTCGCGTCTCTTTCTGACAGAACCTGTCAGAACACTAACTGGTGGCTGTCATGCCGAAGAAACAGTCCGTCTTTTCTAAAGAGCTCCAGGAGGCTTACTTACTCCTTCTTAAAGTAGGCCACCCACCACAAAAAAAGATGCATTCTGCACAGAGACTTTAAAATATGGACGCAGTCCTCCAGACATCAATCATAGCCTCTGAGGTTGTGAAGCTGAAAGTGGAGAGTGGACAAACCCACTGATTCATCCATTCCTTACACTCCTGCTCTTGTGTTTTTTGTGTTTTGGAAAGATAAAAACCTAAACATACTCTATCGCTCGATTTTAACGACATGTTCGGAAATGGAAAGCTTGACAAGCCTGCTCCGCCGTGATTGGACGATTATAGTTCAGGGTTTACAGATGGTGGATGGCAAAGTGGGAACGCAGAACACAAACATGAGCAGACAATTGCTATTAATAAGTTTTAAACAACTTTAACAACTGTTTGGAACGAATGCCAAAATACTCCAATTAAATAAAATGATGATCGTAGAACGCTTATTTCAGTATTCAGAGCATCATTGTTTAAAAAGGATAACAAATACATTGATTTATGTTTATGATCAATAAATTAGGTTCATTACATCTCTGTGCAAACCTTCCCAATCATCAAAATGTATTTTGCAGGGCAGAAGTAAGCTACCATCAACACCTTTATTCTGACCTCCCAGTGGCATCATAGTGTATCCCTCCGAGTAGAGAAGCTAATTGTGAATGAAGTGTGAGTAATCGGGCTTTGCGTTGCCAGAAAACAATCTATTTCCATATCAATGAGCTGCTCTTCTGGATGTATATTTTGGGGAACCACTTTCATGTCATTGTTCGGCTCGGGTGGATGCGTGTTACCCAATGCTGGCTGAGGGAAACTCTACGTTTCACTTTCTCTTATTGCCGCTAAAGATTAAAATGATGGATGACTATATGCAAACATCGACAGGCAGAGCGCCTCACACAGACCCCGTTGGCACTCTCCTACGCTTCTTCTGCACACAGATTCTGAGATAGCTGAGCTCTTCTACTGTGTTTTTTTCCAAGTAAATTCAACACTCCAGCATTCTCCCTGCGTTCTTTCAATCTGGAAAACAAGTGTCTCGGGACTCTTTTAAACATTAACAACGTCTGCTGTCTGTAGACATCATTTTTTATAATTCATTATTTGTAATGATATCAGAATCAGAATGTTGTTTATTGCCAAGTAGGTTTACACCTATCTGGAATTTTCTCTGGTGTATAAGGTGCATACAGAACATACAGGACATAAAAACACAAAAGGTACTGTACAGTAAGTAAAATACAAAATACAATATGTACAAACAAAAATAGGGCAGGAGTGCAAAAGTTAAAAGAAGTGAATATGCAAAAGTGCATGTGCTATAGTCAGTATGCTGTGTGGTGAGTGTTAACGCAACACCGGCATACTGTCATACATTTATACTGACATATAAATGTATGACAAACTAAAATGACAGACCAAAACGGAAAATATATACAATATTTCAAAAATATATATATCGCAACAGGGACTTGTTTTATGATTCCATTTTGCAATGCTTTTCGGCAAATTGTGCTGCAGAAACACACACGCACACACACACACACACACACACACACACACACGTCTGACTACTCACCAACCCAGTCGACCTGTCAGCTGCTCATTATCATTAGAAAGGCCTCATGGTTCACAAAGAATTGTTTCACTGGGGTGAATGATGCTTATGGATGAAGACAGGTGTGACAAATAAAATGGATTAGACCCAAAGTGGCCTGATCGTCCGTCCTACTCAACTCTACTCCGTGCTCTGCCGAGCCGTCATCGGTCGGAGGAGCTCGTAGGCAATCAGGTCTGCCTACTTAGTCCATTTAGGAAGGTTGGGCCACCTAACATCTCACACAATTCAGCCAAGACGGATGTGAATGAATGGGTCAAATCAAGCATTAAATGGACAGAATAATCCAACATGGAACAGCGTGCCACTTTTCTCCTGGTCTATAAACAGGAATCATGTAAACTTGTCCTGTGCATGCGTCAAAGATAACACTCAGGCTGCACTTCTTTAGGTGCACCGAATACATTGAACATTATAGGGTGGGATTTGCAGGCCTGTTGTATTGGTTTACACTTTTTGTTGAAACTGATTTAGATATTTGTTGATTGTCGGGTCATAGTGGAGGATGTGTGTACTGCTGAAAAGAGAGGAATCAATCAGAAAGGAGTGAGCATGTTTTCACTTTCGGGAAAGTAAATTCACTTTCGGGAAAGTAAATTCTTGGGATTTTGGTTCGACGCCTGTAATAAGGTTTCCGGTTCACACAGGCTTAAATTATTTTAATATTTTTTAATATTTTGTTCTAAGATACATCAGTAAATATAACTATAAACGTAAAACTTGTTTTAGCCTTTTACATGTGTTAAACTAGAACGGGCACTCGGTAGAGCGCATACCATTGACCGTGCTATGGTAAAAAAAAAATGTTGACCTTTCATGACCTTGACCTTCACCTTTAACCCGATCGATCCCAAAATCTAATCAAATGCTCCGCGGATAATAACCAATTATCCCACCAAATTCCATGCGATTCGGTTTAATACTTTTTGACTTATGCGAATAACACGCACGCATACAAATACACGGAGATCAAAACATAATACCTTCTGCATTTTCAATGCGAAGGTAATAACTGTAAAACTAAAACTTTATATAAACCTTTCTGAAAATTAAACGGAAATGAAATTGAAGGTCAAGATTAAAATCAAAATTAAATTAAAAATTCATTAAAATGTATCATATATGCTTAGAACTATATATTTATGTTGTTAGTCATTTCACACAATAACGCAGACGTCTGTGGAGGGTAAATCCATGACGATGTGTCTGCTGGCCGTTTCTCAGGTTTCTGTGAGCAACAATGAGCTGTTCTCGCCCATAATTGGGTTTTTTGCTGCATCTGTTCTTCTCTTAGAATTGCCGGAAAAGCGTCTGCATCACGAACCGTCCACATTCTGAACGACCAATTATTTTTCGTATTTCCAACTCCAGAATTCCCCGCGGTGACACGGACGGTCGACCGAAGGTTTAAAGAGCGTCTGAATTCACATCTGTTGTGGATGACAACATTTTTCAACATTAATTACCAATATCAGGTCATTTATTTTCTTTTGCAATATGAAAACATGACAATTAAACTCTCCATTGTGGTATATGCCTACTATGAACTATTCCTAAACTAACTATTCATTGAATGTGTTTTAACTCTAATCTGTCCTTCTGGTCACATGACATCTATTGTTCTGTCCATCCTGGAGAGGGGTCCTCCTGTTCTCTCCTCTGTTCTCTTCCACTTTTTCCCCCTGAAGGGTTGTTTGGGAGTTGTTCCTGATCCGATGTGAGGTCAAAGGTCAAAGGTCAGGGATGTCTATGTGTACAGATTGTAAAGCACTCCGAGACAAATTTGTAATTTGTGAAATTGGGCGAAACAAATAAACTGAATTGAATTGAATTGAAATTCTTTGAAGGTTACGGTGAAGATGAAGTTTCCAATGTGCATCACTAATTGTCGTGAGTAATTGGATTGAAACTCATGTGAAGGCCTCCTGATCAGAGAGTCAAAACAAAACAAGGCTGCTATTAGATGTGCTTTAAAGATGCTCTGTACTAACTTTATGTGTTCTGATCTGGTTCAGTTTCCTTCCACAGAAAGTGTTTTAATCCTCAATGTGACTCTTAGTGACTTTTTGGCTGAATTGGTGTCACAATGTTCTCGGTCCAAAACCTGTTTTGTTGTGAATGTGCTACCTCTGAGTTCTCCTTGTGTATGGACAACACTGTAACAAGGATCATCCGTTATTATAGATGTAGTGTTCATCCCAAAATAAGAATGCATTATTTTAGACATTCATCATTCTACTGGCTCAGACATTACCACCAATACACACCACACCTCAGTGATGCTTGCTTATGAATGCCTTGGTGAGAAAACATAAGAAGATTTTGTCTGTACATGTGTGTGTGTGTGTGTGTATTTTGGGCACATGCACACTCTGGTAGAAAATCATCCGATTCAACTTTTCGAGTATAGCATATAAGTGAGAGAGGGGCGTGAGCCGGCCAGAGTCTTACGGTTCATCAATGCCTGCAGGGCTTCCAGCTCTTTCTCCATCCCTCCACAACCTGCTCGTATAATTCCCTCTCTATTCTTATTAGATAAGAAATGGAAATCAATTCCAGATTTAGTAACTTGTGTATATAGCCCATCCTGCAATCTATACAGTCGAGAGGATTTATCTCCCTTTTATGTCTCTGAAATAGGAGCGCACTCACAATGAAAATATGAACGGGGAATAAAAGGTGCTGCTAGTTCTTTTCATGTCTCCCTTCTCTTATCACAAGCCTCTCTACAGCTCTTTCGCCTCTCTCCATCACTTCCAATCAATTCCTTCGCTCTCTCCGCCCTCCCGGTAATAGCTAATCACATTCTCAGCGAGGACTTTCGACCATTTGAAGCTGCGTTTCAAACTGCTCCGGGGGAGACTCGGCGTCCGAATGCAGCAGCGCCAACAAGTGGCTCCGACATTTAAGTTAGAGTGAAGTTGCAACTTGAAAAAACTTGACTTCACCTGAGGGCTGACTTGTGCACCTGCAGTGGCGGTTGGTCGCCATGATGCTGCAGGTGTCGAGGACATTGCATTCTGTCTGGGCCGCTCGGGGCCGTCTGTAACATGCTGGAAAAAGATTGTATTGATCTTTGGTCCAGGTCTATTTTTTTCCCGTCACGACTAATTTGGAGAAGGAGAATCCGTCTCCGGTCCCTCCCTCCACAGCGGGTCAACTGACCCTGGTTGAGGCCCACGTCTAACCAGAGGTCAGTGCGCTGAACTCAGGGAGACCGAGTCCGGTACTTCTATCTTACACTGCATTACACAATCACACAGACAGTGGGTGCCTGCACACAAGGAATAGTAAGAATATGAATAGATGTATCACTCACTCTCATGAAGAGATTTATTAGATTTTTTGACTGTTGACTGCTCATTGTTGTTGTCAAATTCTTTGTGTGTCTAACACACTTAGCTAATACATTTTCTGATTCTGATATGATCAAAGAGAGATGCTCATTCTCAGTTCTCGATGCAGCTTGATGAAGTGATGGCAAAGAAATGTCCTCAAACTCTCTCACGCAGGATCACGTAGTTTGTGTAGTTCAAAGCGTCCTCTGCCATTAACGCCTGAGTGCTTATAGGACGGGGTTTCACTTAAAAAGGGTTGCAGTTCAACAGCACCACCAACATCTCTTGAAAGGGAGTGCACTGAAAGCATTCACTATAAAATAATAAAGTTTTTTAATAGGAGAGTTTTTGAGTGAAGTGGAATAACTAAACAATGCCCTCTGTTCAGGCACAATGACTCATGTACCCGTGTTGTGTTGTGTGCTCTGGCAGAGCTGCTGCAACATTTCTGTCTCACTAAGACTCTTTGAAGCGAAAGAATAAGGTTAAAGCCCTGAGGCAAAAACTGGGGAGAAAAAACCCACTAAGAAGCACACAATGGATACGGTGTGTATTTTATTTCACAAAGAGAGGGAGGGGACAGATGTGAGGTAGCCAGAGAGGTCTTGGAGTGTATACTGATTGTGTTCCTCGCAGGCCAGAAGGAAAAGAAAAAAGAAAATCCCTCATTCCTTTTATACGTAAGACAAATCCTAATTTTCTCCTACTTCTGGTGCCATTACTTCAAAAAAATAAAATAAAATCCTATCTCATTACTTTGAGTTCCAGTGTGCCGATGAACTAATACTCATAATCCCATAGGTGTGTCGCACAGATGGAGACAGTCTGCTTGAGAGCGTCCGTCTCTCAGGAGGGAGGAGAGAAGTGATGGAGACACGTGTGATTGTACTTTTGTACTTGGTGCCTCCGGGGGTGTTTGCTCCCTCTTGTAACCGTGGAATAGCTCGGTCCTCTCTGCCTGCATGCGTCATTAAGCTGACCGGCGCTGCTCGGCGTGGCTGTGCAGAGGACGACGCAGACATCAACGAGCTCCAAGCACCCAACTAATGCTGTTTTTCTTCCAAATGGCTAATCTTGAACATTGCACACGGACGTGGCTGAGAGGAGCTCTATTACGATAATTAAAAGAGGAATCCGTTGACCGGGGGGATTTTATGTGTTTTTTTTGTGACTGTATTCTCCAAAAAACTTCATTTGTGGATAACCAACATAGTAATAACACAGATTTGCACTTTAGTAGCACTTGAATGGCTCTTATTATGGTACTTTTGTAGTTTGACTATGTTGAGGAAATGTTACTTTCTGTATTCTTGTTGTTCTTAGTTTGTACTCTAGGTTGAAATGCACTTATTGTAAGTCGCTTTGGATAAAAGCGTCTGCTAAACGACATGTAATGTAATGTAATGGTAATACAGTTATAACACAATGATGTGACTAAAACAGCTGTGTTCATTGTCCCTTTTTTGTGTCATCTTATATCCCTGGGAACAGAACTCTAAGAAGTATCCCTTTAAGAAAAGAAAGAAGATAATGCATTTCTTAATGGGTGCAATAAATACTCTTTATGCCTGAATGCTCTCTCCCAGGAGTGCTCTTTTAATGACTCCAGTGATCCGTAATCATGCGTGAAGCTCACTGGCGATTCACAGGGCATAACTTTCTTGCCCTGGGGGCCATTTCACTGCCACTATCTGCCCAAGTGTCACCACTGATGCTGGACGCAGTGATGACCATCTCTACTCCCCCTCACACCAGGCAGCTCACCCTGCAGCTGGAGCAGTATGGGAATGCTACCTTGACTGAATAAATAAATACACAACAACCGTAAGCCGGTTTTGTTTCTCAAGGTGTATATATTGTGTAGTGAGTGGAGGCTTTTTGTTAATTCTGCTTTTTTATATAAACTTTTCCTCATCTTGATATTTGTGCATATTTCTCTATATGCATCTATTTTAAAAGTGCTGGAAGATGCTATCCATGCCTTAGATCAGTGGTTATCAACCTTTTTTCAGTGATGTACCCCCTGTGAAATACTTTTTTCAGCCAAGTACCCCCTAACCAGCACGATTAGTGCCGGCGAGCACACTTGTGTTTTATTGAATATTTATTAAATAACAATTTTTTCAAAGGATCTTTTAATGGATACTAATTTTAAATAGATTTTTTTTAAATCTCACGTACCCCCTGGAGTGCCTTCACGTACCCCCAGGGGTACGCGGACCCCCATTTGAGAACCACTGCCTTAGAATGTATGTCAATGTGTAACTAATGTGTAGTTATACTATGTTAAGCG
This sequence comes from Liparis tanakae, assembly GCA_036178185.1. Lineage (NCBI taxonomy): Eukaryota > Metazoa > Chordata > Actinopteri > Perciformes > Liparidae > Liparis > Liparis tanakae. Next base: position 3,218,355 of record CM070091.1, on the reverse strand, counting down.
GTGTTGGTGAACAAAAGTGTCATCCTCTTTCAGCCCTGACACTTTAGTTGGTTTTCAGTGAGCACATCAGAGAGTCTCGAGCTTACCTTTATGACTTTGCACCTGATCTGAGCCGACACCATGTGGCTGTTCCGCAGGTTGCCCACGCGGAACATGAGGCACAGTTTTCCGTCTCGCTGAGAAATCACGGCGTCCTGACTGAACATGAGCGTCTCTGCGCGTTTCTTAGGTTGGGACATTTTGATGAACATGCAGCCGATGAGGAACGCGTCCACGATGGAGCCCATCAGCGACTGGAACAAGAAGAGGATGATACCCTCGGGGCACTTCTCTGTAATGTAGCGATAGCCGTAACCGATCGTGGCCTCAGTCTCGATGAAAAACAGAAAAGCTGAGGGGAAGTTGTAAACATTGGCCACGCAGGGGGTGTAGGACGCGTCGTGTCCGTGATTCAGGTCTCCTCTGATGTACGCGATGATCCACCACATAGACGCCATGACCAGCCAAGCGATCGTATACGTCAGAATGAAGATGAGCATGTTCCATCGCCACTTCAGGTCAACCAACGTGGTGAAGAGGTCAGAGAGGTACCTGCTGGTCTCTCCGCCCAGGTTTCCGTGCTGCACATTGCAGCGGCCGTTCTTGTCCACGAAGCGCTGGCGTTTCTTCTTCACCGGAGCGGAAAAAGTGGAAGCCCGGTTCGTGTTAACCACCTGGTAGTCTTCGCCAAATTTTCTCCGAAGTGCCGCCATTTGAACTCTCCTGAAGTAAACGGAAAAGTACTTGCTGTTTAATCCATGGTGTGGGTTATTTCTGAGCCTCCAGAACTCCGTTTCTGCAGTGCGTAAAATGTGCCATGGCCACTTTAGCGCGCGTAAATTATATGAATAAAAGAACTAAAAAGTCACTCTTGTGTTATTGCTTTTAAAGCGCTGATGTTATCCCTTTCTTACTTTCCAAAAAAATCTACTATTCCTCGCGTTATTTGACATGGCATCAGAAGAATGCTGACTTTATCTGTGCGCTCAGCTCAGCCTCCACTCTCTCTGACCGGCGTGGTGGTCACCAGCGGAGGGAAACACAGGAGCTGCCGACCATTCACAGCTTCTGGTGGGCTGTGGAGAATAGAGAGAGGTGGAGAGATGGAGAGATGCGAGGAGAGGGTTGGGTGGGAAGGGAGGGAGGGGGAAGGGACGGAAGAGGGGAGAGTTACACAAGACTGCGTTTGTGTGTGGAGAGAGAGAGAGAGAGAGAGAGAGAGAGAGAGAGAGAGAGAGAGAGAGATAGAGAGATGGGGAGAGGTGGACAATTGGAGTTTATGTGGTCAATTAAATCAGTCTATGTCCTAATTTGTATATTAATTCATTAGTGGATTAATGTATTCATTCATTCCTCATAACTGCTCCCAGTTATGATCCTCTGTGATGAACAGCTGGATGGACACAGAACCTGAGTGATGAAATTGGAGGATTTTTACTTTCAAGTTAAACTGTGCCATCTACTGGAAGGACGATCTAAGTGCATAATTGATTTGATTCAGGCCAGTATAGGCTCTACACCAGGGCATTGACTCACTAACTGACTAGGCTACAGGGATTATGTGTGCTTCTTGTATCCTGTGCTGTTGTATCAAACTAAATGAAAATAACAATAATGGAAAAGGTAACACTGTACTTTTTCAGACGTGGCCTATTTTAAGTCTTACGATATGTGTGTGCTTCTCCTCTTTCACGTGAAGCCTTCTTATTGATTGAGACATTGGATTGGCCGAGAGAGGAGGGTTTCCTGGACATGTATCCCCCCGAAGGACATTCCCAAAAAGGATGCTACGCCCTTGGCTCTCTTTGTCCTGGTATTAGTCCAGCACACATGTCTGCATTTAAGTATATTTATATTAACTACCGCATCATTACAGTTCAAACCACAGAGGCGTGAGGAAGAAGTCTGATCTAATCAGCTGACTCCTCTCAAGTGTTTTTTTGTTTAGAAGTTTTCCAAATATGAAAGAGTCCAACACTCTTAAAAACACCATCAATTCATCGCATCAATTATTGATGGAGTGCTCTCAAGATCCTTGTGCCATGGTGTTTGAGCACTTTACCCATCAATGATGTGGGGAACTGTTTTGGATCTTGGTTTTCAAGAGTCTTAGCTTCTGCATGTGGACTTTTTTGCTGTTTTGGGAAGCTATACACTATTTAAAATCTCAACTCTGGGACTGCAGATGAAAAATAGCCTCTTGGCTAACTCTGGCACATTTATAGAAATGTTTTTTTATCAATGTGCACTGTCCCTTATTAAATAAACCATATAAAAAAATAAAAAAAATAAAAAAACTAAGAGAGAGAAGAATGAGGGGTTAGAGGGTTTTAAACTCATTATGCAGAGGTATGTGCATTGATAAACTGGCAACTGAGTATGTTTTTTTTGGCTTTGAAGTGTCTTATTGTGCATAATCTGCAATTAAACAACACTTAAAACTCATGAATCAAACTACATTACTACCTTGTTTGTTTACTTTGTGTTTATTTAAAGTAAGATAATAGGAGGTTTGCACATTCAGGCTTTATAATATCACATACTTAACTTAACAAAGTACATTTAGGTGAAACAGTGTTTGGCTTAATCAGCATTGTGTGAACTTATTTGGGGAAGACCTGCATGTAACATTATCATTAAGTCATAAATCAAAGAGGAGGATGGCTCACAAAGAAACAGCTGCTGGAGACAGAACATAAGAAAGAAATGCTGTCATCATTTGAGTATGTCAAGATCATTTTGGAGTATTTCATACAATGAATGCAGATAAATCTTGTTATTTAAGTTTATCGTGTTTTAGTTATACTGTAAGACGTGGTATTTCATGTCCCCAGCTGGCGGTGATACAACAGACATGGAACAACAGGTATTTGAATTCTACCTATATCCTAATGTATTTTAAAATGAAAAATAAACAGCATCCTGGCTCTCTCTTAAGGTAAATATGATTAGCCTACCATGGTAGCAGCACCCTAAACAAACACAATACAACATAAATACATTAAAAAATGAACATGTTGTATTTCGTTTGTTGAATCCGTGCAGAAAACCTTGTGTGAAAGTGTGTTAACTTTTAACCCTCCTGTTATCTTGCCTGTCAAATCGACCCGTTCCGTTGTTGGTGATGAGGTACAAACTATATGTCTTAGGATTTTGAGGTTTCTGACAACTCTTGCATGATTCAACGTTCCCCGGGTCACATTGACCCTGGAACATCACTCCGTAATTTCCGTGAGTCTCCATTGGTTGTGGCAGCCTCACTCATGCAACTCTTGGCAATAAAGCGTGTATCCCCACATATGGCACCGTTTATATGCACACAAATTAGTTGCATTTCGGATATGATTTCAGCATTTAAATGAATATCTATTCAAACATAATAAGCTTATAGAATAATGTGCAGACAGACTTGGTTTTATCACTAAACGAGTTGACAGTGTGTATTGACCCCATCTTCTGTAAACACATAAATTGGGTTTAGTATGGACAGAGATTTCTAATTTGTACCGTTGGTCAACAACTATAAAACATCAGTGAACCAAATCAAATAATCCAAATGTGATTTCATCCCCACACGGTCTCACCACTGCACAGGTTTCTGACGAGTTACGGACGATCTCAGGAGAGGGGCTTCAGACACGCCGGTGATCCTCCTGACAATTGAGGATTAGAGCGTAGACGGCCAGGATTGCCATCTGTTATGTTTGTAGGCATCAGGCTTTCCCAGTGAGAGGAATCCAAATCAGCACACACACACACACACACACACACACGCATACAGGCAACAACAAACCCGAATGTTCAGTATTCTTGGCCGCCAATGTTGGATGTAGAAGGAAATTTCAGCTTTTATATCAACATGATTTGTAGTGTGGTTGTGTGAGTGTGTGAGTGTGTGTGTGTGTGTGTGTGTGTGTGTGTGTGTGTGTGTAAAGGAGGGAGGTTGCGATGGATTTAGGGGAGGAGGGACTGGGAACAAAGACATGCTGCACAGGCTGAATTATTAATGAGGAGTTAAAATTGATAACAACCGGTGTTATCTGATACACACATCACAGACGATTTCAGTCATACAAAGATAAACGTTCATGTCCGTGATCCTCTGGCGCTGTGGCGTGTGTGCGTGTCCTCCGTCTCCTTCGCACCAAGGGCAGATTACTCCATCCGAAGCACAGCTTCAAGGTCGAGTCAATGACATTTGACGTGACTCGTGGTGCAGGAGTCACGGTTTCCTCTGACCTCCATGTCCCAAACACTCAGCTTCCAGAAGGGAGCGATGGAAAGCTGAGCCACGGGATGACATCTCCTCACCTTGGATCCACACACAGGACTCAGATCCTGAAGTAACGCCACACCAACAGGATGGATACGTCTTTGTCTCAGTTGGTCTGTGTGCTATTGTGTGTTTATGCTCAAGCTCGACGGGATTTATTACAAGTTTCGAACCGAATGATAACTAAGTAACTACAAAAAGATGGTAAAAGCATCCCTATAATTCATATGTTTTATATCAACAATGCATGTCTACTTGTGCAAACCAAAGGAGAAGCATCAGCTGAGCGTCTTTCAGTTTGTTTCAGGTCTACAAACTGAAACTTTGCTGTTTTTTCTCCACTCTCTCTGCTTGAGGGTTATTTTAGGTCCCGTCAGGCAGCGGCAAAACTCTACTTCACACCTCTCGCTCAGCACCAAACCGCAGACAGACAGCAGCTAGCTTGTGAATATAATGACACATTTAGACACATGTATATATATATATATATATATTCCCTCAGTGGAGTTGGTGGAGACCCAAAGCAAGAAAAGTAAATATTGGAATAACATCCATCAGGGGCAAAAAAGTCAGTTCCAAATGAGTGATAATGGCGCTCTGTGTCTCACGGATGTGTACATATGCAACTGTTTGCTAATGACACGCGAACATGAACTCCGTTATAGATATTTTTAAAAGCCATGCACGTTCGGATTATAAAAACATTGTTTACAAATTTTGAAATGTTTCAAAAGTCTAAAATTGCTGAGCTGATTAAATATCACCATTTATTAGTTACCTTATGATGTTTACATCTTCACATTTCCAATTATCCCCAAAAGATGCTGCATAAGACAAAATAGCACTTTAGCAATATCAACATTATAATAATGTTAAGTATAACTTAACGGAAAATCTGTTCATTGGTTTGCATTCAACGATTATGCAAATTATTATTATTTTTCATGTTCATCAGGCGACCATCATACATATTTAAACACTCCAAGATGAGAGTGATTTTCAGGATATCACTGTTAGCTGGGTTGTCATTATGGAAGATATTATAAGGAGCAGGCACATAAAAAATGCTCTGACCTTTGTTGCATTACTCTAGTGTCTGCATTTCAATTATGACGGCGTTCTGAGTTAATTGGTTCATCAGCAAATACAATTAGGAGTGGGGGGAGTGAGGCATGACTGTGAGATGCTCTTATAGATGTAGACACAGTCAGCCTCACTTCAGAATACATCTGTCATGATCGTCTGAACGGCTGGTCAGAGGCCGGATTAAACAATTCAGACATTATTATTTTAATCATTTGTATTATTTTACTGCCATTTGAGCTGATAATGAACAAACAACAAAACGGTTGAGGTAATTTTTCCTTTATAAGCATTACTAAACTAGCCACTAAATGAAAAAAAGGCACTTACATTAGAAAGCGACTGTTACTATTTATTTTATATATGCTTAAACACTGCCAATGTGCTGTAACGTGTGCTTGATGGTGCAATTAAGTATTTCCTCAAGTACTATACTAAACTAGAATAAAACCTGTATATCAGATACAATACACATTGTGGAAATTGTTTCACTTCAGTAAAGGATCTGTTTTAACTATCTTCTTTTAGAGTCTGAGAAAGCCATGTTAAGGCTTTTGCTGTGGCTTTCTCTCCCTCCATTTTACACCTTTGACGCCAAACTTTGCAGATTGAAATGCAAGAATTACATAAAAAACGCAGGAATGTGAGCCCATCGAATAACAATGAAAAAGTACAATAACAATTTCTTTAAATAAGTTAATATTATATTTTGAAGGTTTCCTGGAAAAATGTTTTTGAATGCCATTGATAACAAAAAAATAATATGATTATTTTTGTAATCGTCTCTCTCTATCGGACGCGTCCGCCTGCAGGACCCAGAATCCTCTGCGCGAGGCAAGATGGAAGAACCCAGCAGCTGCGGGAGAACAATGTTTTGGCTTTAGACATTGAAACGGACCGCTGAGGGTGAACTACACGAGCCGACACAGCAGGTCATGGTCCTGCAGCGGTAAGACAAATTCACGACGTCCAACTTTGGCTGCCGGAGGCGAGCCGCCGCGAGCCGGTACCGTAAACTCCTCGCGCGCGAGACGGACAACAAAGCGCGGCGCACTCACGTCAACGTTACCGCTAGTTAGCTGCTAAGTTAGCCGTCTCGGCTAGCCCGGGCGAGCATCATTGTTCGCCTGGAGTTGCGTGTGGGCCGGTTGTTATGGGTCATGCTCGGGCTGTCGCTCTCTCGCCTCCAGCCGGCTCCCTGTCCGGGACTCGGCCTCCACGACGCGGGGGAAACGGGTCAGAACCAGCACCGGCGAGGCGAGATTAGTCGCGTTTGTCTCGTTTCTCAGGCGCCAAGCAGCCGTTCGTCCTTGGATCATTTCTCCTGACGTTAGTGTGACGCCAGTGTGCACGGGGTACATCTGCGACTAATTCTTTAATTTAAACTCATCAGAAAGTGTAAAACTAACTTTATTCGTGCGCTTTAAACAGCCTCTGACTTTCCACGTGCTTTAAATCTGTTTTTTTCCTGCTCTCCGCGGCTGGTTTATTGGCGTTAATCAGGCGCGGGGCTGCTGCTGTTATTGCATGGCCATATTAATTATTGCCTGATCCTGCATCACAAAGAAGAAGGGCCCCGCAAGAGTGGTTAGCCAAATGGTTAGCTTGGTAGCTCACGTTAATTGCATAGCGGTCGCGAATAAGCTTGGTAGTTTTAATGTTTATGTTGTACTAAATGAACGCAGACCGAGGGTCCTCTCGAGACACGTTTAGTCTATAACTCGTCTGAGATGGCTGAAGTCTTCCCGAGTGGTTTACGTCTAGTTTCGGGTGTTACAAGTTGGCTTTGTGTTAGCTGAGCAGGTTACTGCTGCGAGCTAACCATCAGAGCTGTAGTCAGATAGCACTCACGAGCTGGATGCAAGGACCACTGTAGATCATTCATTATCTATTGTATATAATATTGCAACTTCTGTGAGAATAAAAAAAAAAAAATTCAAAGAGACACCTTTCAAAAATGTTACAAACTTTATAAATGTGATTAATTATAGCTAATCTCATTTGGATCCTATAACACTTCCCGTCCTCGCCTTTCAAATATCTGCATTCGGCACAGTGCTCGAAGCGATTACACAATACACATTTGTTTATGCAGCGACCGTGTATGTAATTACACCGCTCTTTCTAATGCAGTCTGTGCACTCTCATTGGCAGTTAAGCTGATGCAAATAGGATGACTGGGTCAGACAGGCCCACCAAACAGATTAACACTACTTCAATCCTCTCATTCCTCATCTCGTGTTGTGTCTAGCATTGCAGCCGGTGACCTTTTTGCCCTGTAAAATACTGTAGAAACACAAAGCAGAGGTAATTGTGTACACTACACCCCCAGCGTTGTCTGTTTTGCTTGTTTCCACTCGTCACGGTGCCAGACTGCAGCTCTTTTCTTGACCCATAAACCGTCGGGTTTTAATCCTAGTAAGCGCCCAGTTGTTAGATCAGAGGGCATGGCACCGATTCCTGAAGACCGAGCTTAACTCGCGCTGTAATTGTTATCCGCCGTCTATTATTTGAGCGCATCATCGCGGATCGATTGCTCGTTGCGGGGTCTTCCTAAAACTGACCTATTTCTGTTTTAACGTTGACTCTTTTCTTTCTCCCCCTCACAGGATGACACTGATTGCCAACCCATAGTATTCCCCGCCCGCCAGCATCCATGATGAACATCATTCAAGACAAACTCGGCAATGAATACTTGCGCTCCAACGGGAGCATGGACTCCAATTTTGGCTCCGGCATGTTAATGTTCAGCCACCTCCCTCCGGTGACCAGCTTCACCCGGCTGGCCGCCCACTCCGTCATGCAGGACCTTCCGCCTCAAGAAGTGATCCTGAAGAAGGAGCGGGACTCGCCCGACTGCAGCATGGGTTACCAGGGCGGCCGCATGGGGTGCGCGGGCCTAGGAGACTACGTTCACACCATGGGCATCAAGCAGGAGAAGCTGTCGGAGCACGACTATCGCCTGCCGGTTTACCCCGGAGGGCTGGGGAAGAGCACCGAGCTGCTGGAGGTGACCGTCAGCAACAACCAGGGCCTGCTGGTGCATGACCTCAACATGGGCAACGTGAGTACCACTGATGGGAAGATGGCTGCGCCGGAGTTTAGAGCTGAAAATGAATAATTAAGTCGATTAATCCAGGGTTCGTACGGTCATGGAAAACCTGGAAAAGTCATGGAATTATTAAATGTTCATTTCCAGGCCTGGAAAAGTCATGGAAAAACCTCAAATCATAAAAGCTTTGGAAAAGTCATGGAAATGTGCTATAATCACGTGTTCATTTACGCCGAGTTTGAAATAATTCATGTTTTTTAAAGAAAGACGTTTCAAAATGTAAGCCGGCGTACGATTTCAATACGCAACATTTTCTAAATTGTTCATGTTTGGTCATGGGAATTTGGTTTAAAGTCCTGGAAACCCATTGGTCAAAATCTGTAAGAACCCTGTTAATCAAATTGACAGAAAATAAATCATCGGATATCTTTTCTAATTCATTCATCAAAGAAAGTTTCCTTCCCCATGTGTTCTTTGTTTTCTCAAGCTCCAGCCATTCTTTGCAGCTTTGCCAGTGTGAAGATCTGTTTCTCCTCTTTCTCCCAAACTGAGGTTTTTTTAATGTGAGAAATGTTTTCACCGACCGACTAATTGATTCGTCAAGAGAACACACGGCAGATTATTTAAGGCTTAAGGATGGTAATATACAGCTTTAAATGAGTAATTATAGATTCAGGGCTCCCACCTGGAAAATCATGGGTTGTCTGATAAAATGACAAGCTCATTCTCGTCTTTTCCTTTGCCTGAGAGTAGACTACAGAGTGATGTTTATAACCCCACTAACATCAAAATAGTAGTCTATAGATGAGGGTATTTTATTTTAATAGGCAGCTCTCTGTTGTGTTGTAGAAATATCATGAAAGTGCTCGAAATGTCACCCGTTAAAAAATACTATACGTCAGCCTGTCGTCGGCTTTTCTGATATAATTCAATTATTTGAGGTGCATTTGTCTCTCAGACGGAGCCCTACTGTGTTCTGAAGCAGCTGATATTTGAAAAGCCAAAAAAAGGAGGAGGAGCCCGGGAGAGGATGGGTTTAGGGGAGGAGCATGTGTGGAGCGGTTTACGGGGACATTAATCTACCGGCGGCTTGAGATGCAAAATATAAATGCGCCCCCCCCCCCCGCCCGCTCCCCGCTCCCCGCTCCCCTCCCTCTGTTTTTCTTTCTGGGTAGAGGGGTGACGTCATCGGCCTCGGCGTGAATGAAAACGTCCCGGCAAGGACACAGCTGTCTTGATTGAGCTTGCACTTGATTTCAGACGTCTTTTGTGCTCATTCAAACAGAAATGCACACAAACACGCACGTCCAACCAAAGCCAGGCGTCGGAGGTCGTGGGGGGGCTCTCGACGCAAGTTTGTTGTAAAACTAAATTAATGATTGTTTTCATTGTGCAGGATTTGTAAAAACAAAAACAACAAAAAAAGAAGAAAATCGGTTGCTCCAGGACAGTTTCATATTCAGGATATTATTTCAACGGTTGTTAGTTTTAACAATAACCCCGCCGGTCCATATATTTAGTCGTGGTCAACAAATTGTTTTACTTATCCTCGCGCTGATTCCTCTTATGGTGAGTAAGGAGCAGATTCCTCTCCAGTTTTGATCCTGAACATTGAGCTGATTTTTGAAGCGGCAGGTGCGCCTACATTTACCCCGCCAGCCTCCATATGGCCCTGATGTGCAGCATGTTCACTGGAAAGGAAGAAGAGGATAAAGGGGGAATCGGGAGCCCTTTTTCTTCCGGGAATAGCCCCACAGATTGTTTAGTGAAGAGTTCTCAATTAGTTTAGTATGTTAAGCGTGCGGCTTTTATCTGTTTAGAAATAGGGGATGAAATAATCACATTGTGGGCATTATTTTGAGTTTCCAACAAACATTCACGAGTGTTTTCTTTGTTTGAATGAGGAGCACGCATTGGGTTTATTTGAATGATGGGTTCAAGACTGAAGGCCCCTTAACCTTCAATCGAGTAATTTCCGTGTCGCGGCTCCCTCTCACGGCCCTCTCCCTTTGTCACATTCACAGCTGCCCGGTCAGTTAGGAAAGGAGCCCACTGGGAGAAAAGGCCGAAGGTCAAACGGTGACGGACAGCAGGGCAAACCAAGAAAGAAGAGAAACGAGGCAAAGGTTCGTCTTCTATTTATTTATCTGTGAATGTGCTCGTAGTTTGCCATTTTAAGTTTTTGCCAAAGAACCATCGCGATTGCACAAAGAGCGTCATTTTAATGTTTGTTTACTATTTAAAATGAACACAAAAGCCCTCTCGCTTTTTGTCAAACAATATCAAAGTAAGGAGCCTTAACTGTAGAGTAATGCATTCAGGGTTCGTACGGTCGTGGAAAACCTGGAAAAGTCCTGGAATTTTAAAATGGTCATTTCCAGGCCTGGAAAAGTCATGGAAAAAACTTAAATCCTAAAAGTTTTGCAAAAGTCATGGAAATTTGTTAAAATCACGTGTTCATTTACGCCGTGTTTGAAATAATTAATGTGATTTTTTTTTTTTTTTTTTTTTTTTTTTTTTTTAAAGAAAGACGCTCAAAATAAAAGCCGCCGTACGCAATCAATACGTAAAATGTTCTAAATGTTTCATGTTTATGCCGAGATTTCAGTTTGGTCATGGAAATTTGGTGAAAAGTCGTGGAAATCCATCGGTCAAAATGTGTAAGAACCCTGTGCATTAAGAATTTCCCATAGAATAAGTGTATGTCACAAAAAAAAAAGGTGTATTTCTGTCTACTTAAATGTGTTTTATACGCGTGGTTTAAATCTTGTGCTCTGTGTTCTCTGCTGTATATCCGTTCTACTCGTCAGGAACAATGACTCATTATCCCCTGAATAGATTGGTAAAAACACAGAACACAGCTGACTGAATCTGACCCCTGTGTTTCTCTGCTATTGTTCCAAAGCAATCAATGATGCTGGACGCAGATGGGAGCAGCCTGTCGCCGGGGACAAAGCCTCACATCTGTGAGCACTGCGCCGCGTCCTTCAGGAGCTCTTATCACCTCCGCAGACACGTTCTCATACACACAGGTACTGAAGTAGCACGTCTCCCACGATGCGCGGATTCTCTCCTTCCTGTGCGTCTTGATGTTGAGAGTTCACTTGTTTTGATTATAGCACGCAAAGAAAACGTGAACGTCATCATTGTGCCATCCGTAGAGACATTGTCTTCAGGTAGTTCTCAGTATACTCGATAAGAGTTCTGAAATAAATGCAGCTTTTCGCATAATATTTAGCTTGTTATGATCTCTCACATCCGACTTTCAGGGTTTTCCCCTAAAAGCGTTGACCTGTTTTTTTTTTTTGCCGCGTGATAGTTTTTGTTTGTGTATTTTAAATACAATATTATCCTATATAATATACAAAAGAGAGACTGAAAGGGTATAGGTAGAAGCTAAACATGCTTATAAATTCCTATCCTAAATTAAAATCAAAATAAATCTGAAAATGTATATAAAAGGAATAAAAGAAAATAAAAAAATATATAAATATATTTATTTATACTACCACACACATCTTCCATATTAATACATTTTTTAATTACATTTATAACTCAAGAATTGTTTTATAAATAATCCCCTTGAAAACCAAAGAGCAGTTCCCCATTCTTACATCCATTCCAACATTATTCCATAATTGGATCCTACAACAGAAACACGTCTTCTTTTAATCCCTTTTTTAGCCTTTTAAACCGTGAACTTACAAACATCTCTCAAATCATATTTACACTCATGTATTGGAAATAAACTTTGTACACAGTCTGGCAGTGCCTTAAATTTCATTACAGGTGATCTGTAAAACAAAGGGTTTGTGTGCTCATAGTAGCCGACATTATTCATGATGCGTGTCCCACGTTTTTGTAACACAACTGTAGACGTTAAAAATGTTTCATAGGTATAACAGGATAACAGCCTGGCAGGCTGTACACTTTATCAGGGTCTTGTCAACATGGCGTCACTGTGATGGAGACTGAGGCCAGCAGCACCTGCGTTAGCACAGGTCTGAAATAAAGGAAGAGTCGGCTAAATGACTGCTGGTACGAGCGCCTCTCTTCCCGTCCAGGGTTATCATTTCACACATTTATCTTACATTTATAACATGAAGCTATTGTTGAGAGTATGGGGAAATAATGCATTGCTCATAACTGTAGGTCAGCAATGTTTACAGCTTGAAACGAAACGGCACATATTTACACAAGTAGCTACGTATCTGTAACCTTGGTGACCACTCGCCTGTAAAACTGCTTTTTAATGCAATATTTAGTTTTGTGCAACACTTTTGGCCCCACTTATTGTTTATTTAATCTCATCTTTCCCATTTGTGTAATAACTGAATGATTAGCGGTTACTTGATCATTACTTTGGTCACAAAACGGTTTGGGAATCTTAATCAATTAAAAAGCTCGAATGTGATTCATCACTTTATTTATATACATTATTTTCTTTCAGAATGATAAAGCTTCTCATTTAAGTGTCTTGACACATGTAAATAGTACCCTATAGGAATAATGTTATAGCCATTAAAGTCAATGTTTCCTTATCCCCGACTCAAAATAATAGTTCATTATTTAAAAAGAAATAATGAACTGTCAAAGTTAGTAGACTGAGATTGGGTTGTGAACAATTTGCAAAAGGTTGATGACGTGGTGATGTAACGCTCTAACCGTATGAATCTCTGGTCTTGTTTCAGGTGAAAGACCCTTCAGGTGCAATCAGTGCAACATGAGTTTCATTCAGAAATACCTCCTCCAGCGACACGAGAAAATCCACAGTGGTGAGTGTGTAAAGACTGATTTTTATTCTGCGAGTCGTCGTGTGTGACGAGCGCTAACCTGGAGCGCTGCTGTCTGCAGGAGAGAAGCCATTCAGCTGTGACCAGTGCAACATGCGGTTCATTCAGAAGTACCACATGGAGCGGCATAAGAGGACGCACAGCGGGGAGAAGCCGTACCGATGCGAGACGTGCCAACAGGTGAGTGGGCTGCTTAGTACCCTGATGAACTAAAGTGATGCTTTATGCACACGTTCTAAGGTTTGGGGTCACTTAGAAATGTCCGTATTTGTAATTTTTTTCAATGAAGATAACATTAAATTAATCATAAATACTCTCTGTTTTTTAATGAAGTCTCTACAGAGGTGTGTAGAGGCCCATCTCCATGTTCTAGTGGTACATTGTGGTATCGCCTTAGAAGCATCTTTGAGTACTATGAAAAGCGCAATAGAAATTTGAATTATTATTAGAAGACTAACGGAGGGGTAGAAAACCCTTGAAAAACCCTTTTTATGCGAGCGCAGCTGAAAACAGTTATGCTGGTGAGAGACGCTCTAAAACTGGCCTTCCTTTGAGGCCACAAGTTTGAAGAGCTACATTAATATTTACAATGAAAATCATTATTTATAACCTTATCAATGTCTTGACTATATTTTCTATTACTTTTGCAATTAATTTGATGAATAAAAGTGTGAGTTGTCATGGAAAACACCAGATTGTCTTGGTGACCCCAAACTTTTGAACGCTAGTGTATACAAAACCCTCCAAAACCAACATTTGGTGTTCTTCTATTTCAGTATTTTTCTAGGACCGACCGACTGCTGAAGCACAAGCGCACCTGTGGCGACGCCATAAAGAAGGGGCTGGATCCTGGCACGATGGACCTGGGTTGCGTAGACATGGGACACGGCAGCTACGGAATCACTCAGGGAAACGTGGGGAGGAAGAGAGGACGCTCCAAAAACACCGGCGAGGGAGGGGAGCGCAAGAAGAAGAAGGGCGACGCAGGCGGGTCGAGGGCGCCGCACATCCACGGGGCCGCGCCCGACGGCGGCTACGGCGTCCACGGCGTCCACGGCGTCCACGACTACTCCATGGAGCACCAGACGGTGTCGTCCTCCACCGAGCCGGGGCCCAGCATGCAGCAGGGCCACCACGGCCGGGCGCCCAAGATGGCGTTCAAGAAGGCCAATCGCAAGAGCCTGGACAAGGCGGCTCTGGCGCCGGGCAAAGCGGGCCACGGCATGGACGGCCTCGGCCTCATGCACGGCGCCGGGGCCAAAGCGGGGCCCGCCGGCGGCGGCGGCGGCGGCGGCGGCAACAACTACGACGACGCCATGCAGTTCCTCAAGAAGCGGCGCTACCTCAACGCGGCGAACAACGCAAACTCATCGGGGCCGCTGGCGGCGGGAGGAGCCGGCGGCGAGTACGACATCGGCCTCGGCCACCTGACCTCCCAGCCGTCCGTCATCCAGGGCGTGGTCTCCAGCGCGATGGACGGCGACGGGCCGCTGAGCCTGGACAAGTCGGGCATCCCCGACGAGGTTCTGCAGAGCCTCCTGGACCACTACACGCAGAAGCCCGACGGCTCGCACCACGACGTCCACTTCGACCTCGGCGACCACCACCACCACCACCACCACCACCACCATCACGGCGGCGGCGGCGGCTGCAGCGCGCCCCCGACTGCTCCGACGTGGGCGGCGGCCACGACGCCTCCGGTCCGCCCGGCGACAAGACGGTCCTGATGCACGAGTACTCCCGCTTCCTGCTGCAGGCGCTGGAGCGCACCAGCCACAGCGCCGGCTTCCCGCTGGGCCTCGGGCCCGCCGCCGCCGCCGCCTCCTCCTCCCACCCGGGGAACCCGCTCTACGCCGACAAGAACGTCTACGCCGCGTCGCCGATGGAGTGCGGCGGCTTCGGCCCGGCGGCGGCCTCGCCGTCGCTGCCCTCCTCCTCCCCCGCGCCGAAGTCTCACTTCGCGATGCTGTCGGGGGCGTCGCCGCCGCCGCCGCAGCACGGCTTCCACCTGGAGGCCGCCGCCCACCAGCAGCTCACGCCCTCTCAGGAGCTCACCGACCAGCTGGAGAAGCAGCACTCGGCCACGCCCCCTTCCTCCTACCAGATCAGCCCGTCTGACCTGAGCACCCACAAGGGCCCGCCGCCGGTCTCCTCGCTGGACGCCGCCAAGCCTTCCTACCAGATCGAAAACTTTGCCCAGGCCTTCGGCTCCCAGTTCAAGTCGGACGGCCGCGGCCTGTCCTACGCCGCCGACTCCGGCGGCGAGGCGGACCACCGGATACGGACGCCCGTGTCTGAATTCTCAGGGTATAGCAGTTTGTTATCGGACGTCAGCGAGTCCGTGAGTACAGGTTCCAAAACTACGACAAGCCAAAGCTACAGATGAGCGCCTGAGAGGGAGAGAACACCGGAAATTGGATGTTCTCATTTTTTTTATTTTTTAGTGCTTCTATTTTATTATTATTATTATTATTATTATTGTTGTTATTATTATTATTATTATTATTATTATTATTGTTATTTTTCTAAGTGACATCTTTGTACTTTTTGTGCCCACTCCTCTTCCAACAATAAGCCCACAGGGCTTCCTGCAAATGCAATTTTTTTTTTTTTTTTTTTTTTTTTTTTAAAGTATCTGTTATTTTTTTAAGTTAAATGTGTATTTGCTGTTTTTGTTCGTGTTCATTTTAGTGGCATTAGGTCCGGTCATGAATCATGAGCTGAACGTACTTTTTTTTTAAATAAGCGTATTTAGCGTAGTACGGGACGCGTTTCTTTTTACAAGCAGCTACGCCGTTGGAGCAATCGACTTTACGATAGTGAAATAGTTCTGAGGATAACCAGGACGGCAGGGGCTAGCCCAGAGTTGAAATAGCAAAAAAAAAAAAAAACGGGGAAAAAAAAAAAAGTATCTGTTGTCTGTTACAAGGTTTAAAGTATTACTCAGGAAAACGTGGAGAAGGAGAAGCCGAAGCCTACGAGGCGCAGCGAGCGCTCTTTTCAGAAGTTTAAGTTTGTGACTTCCAAGAGGATTCTTCTTATGTTTTATGACTTGTCGAATGAGTGTGACGTAAACAGACTGCTGCCAGCTCACCTGAGCACTGAAAACACTTTCTACTTGGCTATATAGAGATTATGGTACTTTCGTGTCAATGTGAAACTCATGTTTTCTTCAATAAGGGCCATATATATATATCTATATATATATATATATTTATAAGAATATATATTAATGTAAAATAACAGATTTAATCCTTCTGGGGAAACTACCAGTTGAAGTCGAGGAAGGCGGAGGGCTGGTTCAGTGGGAGCAGAAGTGACGTTTGGCCAATAGGGGGCGCTGTTGGTCAGCGACGGAGCGGCCTTCCCCTCGGCCGGCCGGCCCTCTGCTTCTTCCTCCGTTCTCTCTTTTCCTTTTTTTTGTCTTTTCTTTAAAAGAATCCAGTTAGCACTTTGAGCCGTTTTCTTCCATCGCGTAAAGTACCCTGTCGGATGGAGGAAGCTCAAACATCAGGAATGGACCGGCGTCGTTCGGGCACATGCAGACGGGTCTCTGGGTTGATGATTTTTTTTTTCTGGGCGTGTGACGTGGAAACCCTTTGTTTGGGTGGCGTGGTTTCCATGGGGACGGTGGGCGGGTGGATAAGCGAAAGTGGGATTTTTTTTTTTTTTTTTTTTTTTTTTTTTTTTTCTATTAATATTCTCTCTTTCTCCTTACTTTGAGGGAGGGATTCGATTGGGCGGGCGGGAGCGGGGGGGGGGGGGGGGCTTTTAAAATCCACTACATTTGAATTGGGGAAAAATGTAAATGTAATTCAAACCTCTAGTTTTAGTTTTGACTTGTTACCCAACGTAGAAGCTTTGCGTTCTTATTGAATTTGATGACAAATGTGTTAGTGATCAAGTATTCTCTTCAGCTGTTACTGAGAGGCAGCCATATGCATAATGAGCAACAAGGTGGCCGACCCAAAAACCACGCGTACGCGTTTGGATAGGATGCATATTCGTCCCGTTAGAAGTGGGGTGCCTGTTCCTGAGAAGTGCAGGCTGCAAGTTATTGTCTAGTAAGTGTAAAATGTGATTTCTTGCTGATTTTTAAAAAAATGTATTTATGTACAATTATTTTTTTTTTTTTTTTTTGTAAAGGCAACAATAAGTACGCCGTCTTCCAGGAGCTACAGCCGGCCTCGAGTGCCAGAAAGGATATGGCTCCGCTGAACGAGTCTGGAACCCCTTTACGCCCCCGGTGGCCTGTTTTTAAGCAATCACGCAGCGCGGCCGAGCGGAAATATCCTAAAATGCGTCGCCATGCTGAGCAACGGCCGAGGAGTCGCCTCGCATATACCTCATATCGCAGTAATCCAGGTTCAAAGAGTGAAGGGTTTGATGTATGTGGCAGAGATGCTGTTGTTTGTGTATTATTTTGTGTGTGTGTGTGTGTGTGTGTGTGTGTGTGTGTACATGACATTTCTGTGGCCCGCTGAGACGTCGTCGCTTCAGGGTTCCTGTGAAAGTCTCACGCCAACCAGTGTTCAGTCTCTTCAGTTCGGCCGATACTCTCCTCCACATCTAATTCGCCGTGTTGTTTGTTTTCTCGATATGCTTATTGTTTACAAAAAATGTACACAACACTACATCTTACTCCACTGAAATCTGACTCCTGTATGCATTTTATTTTACTCTTATTTCTTCCCCCCCCCCCTTTTTTTTTCTTGTTTTTTTTTTTTTATCACCGCCAAATTTTGTAGCTGATGATATCTTCCATTTTTATGTTCTTCCAGCTTCTTGTGACACGTTTCACAAGACTACTTGTCCAATGAATTTAAAACTGATTAGGGAGAAAACAATAATAAAAAAATACTGTTATCAAGAGCCGTGTTTGTCCTCCTTCTAAAGTGGTGTAGGAGATGTTGATGCATGTTTATCTTTGGGGTTTTTATTCTGTTATTCAGTCTATATTATTATTTTAAAATGGTAATTTCCAGGCCTGGAAAAGTCATGGAAAAAAGTTAAATTATAAAAGTTTGGGAAAAGTCATGGGAATTTGTTATCACATGTTCATTTATGCCAAGTTTAAAATATTTAATATGTTTTTTAAGGAAAGTCGCTCAAAATATAAGCCGGCGTACGCTCTCAATACTCAACATTTTCAAAAGTGTTCATGCTTATACCGAGATTTCAGTTTGGGCATGGACATTTGGTTTAAAGTCCTGGAAAAGTCCTGGAAATCCATTGGTCAAAATGTGTAAGAACCCTCTTCTTCACTCTGCGTGTCTGTTTGGAGGAAGAAGAGGCTGACTGGAGCTCCATGTGGCTCACGGTGTTCCACCACCGGGGGGTGTTGGCGCACATAAGATGGTTCAAATACGCTTCAGTCAGGGTTCGTACGCTCATGGAAAACCTGGAAAAGTCATGGCGTTGTAAAATGGTCATTTCCAGGCCTGGAAAAGTCATGGAAAAAACATAAATCATAAAAGTTTGGGAAAAGTCATGGAAATGCGTTATAATCACGTGTTCATTTACGCTGAGTTTTAAATAATCCTGTTTTTCAAGGAAAGACGCTCAAAATATAAGCCGGCGTACGCTCTCTATACGCAACATTTTCTAAATTGTTCATGTTTAAACCGTTATTTCAATTTGGTCACGGAACATTTGATTTAAAGTCCTGGAAAAGTCAAAATATGTAAGAACCCCGTTTAGTGCTTTTCTAGAAATGGCGTCGGCCTTTGAGCAGGTGTGTGTGTGTGTGTGTGTGTGTGTGTGTGTGTGTGTGTGTGTGTGTGTGTGTGTGTGTGTGCGTGTGTCTGTGTCGCGTTTGATTGATCAGGATAACATGGACTTTAGCTTCATTGTGTGTTTCCAGTCATTCTGGGATGAAAAGAAAATAAAGCTTCTTTTTTTAAGACTCATTTAAAATCCCATCGCTCCTCATCCCACTGGTCTGTGAGCTGATGTTTCAGGATGCAGCACGAATACTGAAACACCCGTGATGGATCGCCCTGCTCCTTTATTTTTTCTCTAAAGAGTAATACAGCGAATGTTAGTGGTCGGGTAAACAAAAGTTATGCGAGAAAACCATTGGGGAGTTAGGTGAATGCATATATTATTAATTTATGCTGATGTCAGTAAATTATTCCGACAGTACCGCTGCTTATTAAATCACAAATCGAGGGAGGAGAATATATGTTCTCAGGCCATGTTAAAAGAAGAATAGAATAGAATAGAAATATACTTTATAAATCCCCAAGGGGAAATGTGTGGACACAGTAGCACCAATAAACTAAACACACAAGAATAAAATATAAATATAAGAAAGAAGCAGTGACTGTGCATAAAGTATACAAAGTGAAATATAAAATACAAAATAAAATATATATGTATATATATATATATATATATATATATATATATATATATATATATATATATATATATATATATACACATATATGCAAATAATACACAACATATATGCAAATAAAAGAAATACCACATTGTGATTTAAGTGACTTAATGTTACAAGAAGACTAACATATCAGTACCCGCTACCCAAAGAGATACCAGCACTGCAAATTGGTGTTATAATTTAATTTCCTTTTTATTATCCATGTGTGCGGGTAATTACACCGCTTCCTGAAATCTAAAAGAGAAGTAGCTCGTCCTCACGTCAGCATGGAAATAACCCGCGTGTGTGTTTTGCTCTCCAACATCAATTTGCTAATGGTTTCATACTTTATGTACACACCCAACCCCTGTGTGATTCAGTGCCATTCCCATGCTAAGTTAATAAATGACTGCGTTTTCTATTGAATATTGTTTGTTTTCTTCTAAATTTAGAACGTTGTGTGTATCGCCGTGAATCAGTATCGAGGAGTGTATTGTACTCATTGACTGGAAATTGAGAAATCGGGCCATAAAAGTTCAACCAAGAGCAGAGCACGTGCGATGCCATTTTATGCAGTAGCCGAGGAAGTTGTGTTGCTCAGCGTGGGCAGCAACCAGCAACACGGCAACGCTGACTTGTACATGGTTTTTGGGGGTTGAAACAGAAGTTGAGAGAGTGACGTGAACGATGTTGTTATCTTTAAAGCTGGCTCCATATTGTGCTGTGGACACAGGGAGATAGTGAATGGGAACAACGGCAATAAAAAAGAGGAGTGGGTTTTAATGATGCTGTATCACCATCGTCGTAAGTAAGATTAATTCAATAAAGAATGCAAATGAGCCATATATTGTATAGGGATAAACATAAATAATATATATATATAAATATGTATATATATATATATATATATATATATATATATATATATATATATATATATATATATATATACATATATTAGTATATGTTTATCCCTTGAGCCAAACAATAAATGACTCATTTGCATGACTCACCCATTCTTTTATATATATATATATATATATATATATATATATATATATATATATATATATATATATATATATATATATATATATATATATATATATATATACATATATATAAATATATATATATATATATATATATATATATATATATATATATATATATATATATATAATGTGTTAAAATCAGCAAATCATTTCCCCACTGTGGGATTAATAAAGTGTTAAACACCTGAATGACTATTTGATGGTTTGTTTTAACATTCTTTATGAATTCTACTGACTTTTGGGACCTAGTGACTTTTTCTCTTATTTAATCACAAGGATGAAATGTGTTGTTTTGTGTAAAATACTCAACGGTCAAGTTTAAGCTTGCAATTCCTAATTTCAAGTGATTATCAACCAATTAAAACATAGTTATGAATATCATATTACATTTCTGCCAAAAAAGATCCCCCTTAATTTTGACACACTGCTCCTTTAATTAACGTTAATATTATAAAGCTTTTCTTGCTCTTTGGTGCGCGAAATTACAATCTTTCATATCATGTAAAATGTTTCTCCAATATTAGAATATAGAATCCAGTCCTGAAATAAGACACCCTTATGTCAACACTTAAATTCATCTCGGTGGTGGCCGCGCTAAAGATCCACACGAGGTATCAAAAGATGTCGCAAAGTCCTCGAGTATTTGCAAGAGATAAGAGTGAGGTGTATGTTTACACTGCTGGATGTTTTGTCTCGTAGGAAGGAGCCATAAAAGCTCTGCTATGGCAACATAGGGATTGAATTTGAATGGAATTTTGTATTTTTTATACATTTAAATAGGTTAATGAAACATTGATATTATTGTGTTATCTAAGTAATGTATTATTGCAAATCGACCCCTGAGTTAAACAATAACCTAATCTGTCATACACACAGGAATTCTTCCTTAATAATTGACTATGTTCTCTCATATTAACTTTTAAAATATGAAATGCAATGTAACGACTTCACTTAATTAATAGTGATGGTTCGCTTTAAAACACTGCACTCGTAGATAGTAGATAGTATATAAATATGTATTTGGCAAAATGTGCCTCGTGAGATTGTTCAGGTTGCAAAGTAATCCGTCAGGAACAAGAACGATGAATAATAGATGTTTCACAATGTTATCATCATGTTAAACTTGTGTGTGTACAGTGTATATGTGTCCTAAAACACTCCACATGTGACTCATATACTTCAATGTCAGAAATTATTCATACTTATCAGCTACAGACAAAATAAATAGAATAGTTTCCTTGAAAATCAGTCATGTTTTTATGATGTCATCTAACTTAGTTTCCCTCCCTGACGCCCATCCTTCTCTATTTCCTTGTGCATGAATTCATGCCACATCGATGCAAATGGCTAACTTTGTGCTCCCTCTCCTCACATCTTCACGTGGATCGTGGTTTTATCTGGAGCCTGGTACGAATAACAAAGCAATCCTGCTTTTAATATCAATGTTAATCTCCTGTTGCTGTTATTGTTGGTGGTTGTATCTATGTTTTGGTTTGTTTTGGTTTGCTTTGGTTCAACAATACCCCCTCTGTATCATCCACAATTAAGCAAATGCAAAAGCAGTTGTGTAATAAAACCATGCGGTACAAAACAGTGAGAATTCCCCCCATACATCCAGTTTCTAAAGAATGATTCTTCCTTGAAAAGTAACCGCTGGCTGTCTAGTTTGTGTGCTATACTGGCACATAGGGAGTGGAAAACAGGACACGAGCAAAGACGGATCATAGATACTCCTTTATCAAGGCATTATGACTTTAATCAACAGTTATCGTTCTGTCCTTGAAGCGGTAGTTGCTCCTATGAGGACTTGAGGCGTGAAATAAAGATATCTGCTCAGATATGATCAAGGGATCTATAAGCTATCCTTGAGTCATTAAAAGCTGGCACAGGTTGGGAGTGCTTCTAACTAATATTTGGTAATGATATTAATTGTTGATATATTAGCAGTGACCCAAATGAACCGCATGCCCATTGTGATGCAATATCGTCACCTGATGAGCATTGATTGGCCTTCCCCACCTGACAGGTGTGAAGACATTTTTCTCATTCTTTGCCGCATTGTATTTGATTTAAAACGTGGTACTTAAAGTATATCAGCTTGTATTAAATAAAGTTGAACTGCATTTTGTGTCCCTTTTTTTGTTCTTAGGACCATGGAGTTAAGCCATAGCCATAATTTATGTTACGGACTCCTAGTAACTGATGGGATTACTCTTTGTAAATATATAAAAAGCTTTCTAAAATATGCCAAAGATACTGTGTGATCAGCAAAGAGGACAACTGTATTTTTGGACTGTTTTCACTACTACAAAGGTATACTAGAACAGGCACTCAGTAGAGCGCATACCTTCGCATATCACAAGATTGGGCATTGAATTATGAACATTTTGGCATTAGTTGCATGACAAATGGATAACAATTGACCGTGCTACGGGAGAAATAAGATGTTGACCTTTCCATGACCTTGACCTTTGACCTGATCGATCCCAAAATCTAATCCAATGGTCCCCGGATAATAACCAATCATCCCACCAAATTTCATGCGATTCAAGAAGATTTTGACCTTTTCATGACCTTGACCTTTGATCCGATCGATCCCAAAATCGAATCAAATGGTCCCGGGATAATAACCAACCATCCCACCAAATTTCATGCGATTCGGTTTAATATATTTTGACTTATGCGAATAACACGCACGCACGCATACAAATACGCGGAGATCAAAACATTACCTTCTGCATTTTCAATGCGAAGGTAATTGTTGTTTGTAAAATGAAGCGTTGGCCTCTTGTTTGCTTATGATGTTACAGTTGTAGACCTTCATGATGTGAGATTCCACTGAGTGTGTGTCATGATGATAAACTGTCAGTGTCAGCAAATAAAACCCCAAACTACATTATCTAGATGAATGGATGCCGGGAAAAATGTTAAGCTAGGAAAAAAGTTTGTTTGTTGGGATGGACTGAAGTTTTAAGCACCCGACTCAAGCGTAACCAATAACAACGGTCTGACAGCAAGGGGACGGCTTCTTTGTCAGATTGTCTCGCAGGTCACAAAGACGTTGGAACAGAATCCGTTTTATAGAGCCGTCCTTGGATTTCCTTACAAAGCCTATTAAGCCTGAAACACCAGAGGCCATTTAGAGGTCCTCGATAATCACATGAGGGAAAGCGATGACATCGCCGAGGGTTCAGTACGTCTTCATTCTCCATGAATTCGTCCTCTTGTGCTTGTTTGGGTCCTTTTCCTAGGCCTGCAAATAAAAAGATAAATGCTATATGGGCAGCTTAATAAACAATGCTCTGATGTTTTGAGCATGCAGTATACCAAGAGGTTAACAAGGTGCTCTCCTGCTTGTTATGACAGCTGAGTTTACATCACATCACACAATCACACAAACAAACACAACACATTATTTATTTCAAGATGTAAAGTTTAAGAGAGCGAGTACTTAATTGACCCACATGTCATTGTTGTTTGTTCTCAATTATTTGAACCCTCCTGTTACCTTCAAATACACTCACATCTTTTACCCTTTTTGGACCGAGCAATTAAAACCTCCAGAAAAATTATTAGAATTAATATTGTTCCCCAAGTTTAAGTGTGAGGTACTTTATGTTTGTTTGTTGACGACCTAAATAGCCCTTTAAATTCATAATAAAGTTGATATTTCTTATATATTTTGCACAGTGAAAAACAGCCTGGGGTCAAATTGACCTCAAAGAACACCGATGGGTACAAGTTGTGTTCAGGACAGTGAAAACATATCATCATGTGATTTTTATGTGTTCCCAGTTGTCCCCAATAAATTAGGAAAAGTCGTGAAATATGAAGTAAAAATAATGATAAAGAATAATTTTTTTAGAGACGTTAAACATTGAATGGGGTCAAATTGACCCCAAAGGTAACAGGAGGGTTAAAGGGCATATTGCTGTGATACATATACTAAGATGTAATAAGTTGCTAATGAACCCTGACCAACTGCCCATGGGCAAGGCACATACTTTCTTCACTACAAAAAAATAAAATAAAAAGGCATTTCCTGCTACATTGCTGTGATACATCTACTATAATGTAATATTAATGTTAGTTACTAATTAACGCTGACCAACTTCCTGTGGGCAAGGCACATACTTTCTTCACAATAGAAAATAAAATAAAAAGGCATTTCCTGCTACATTGCTGTGATACACTTTGCATTTTGCACACTATCTATATCTATATCTATATCTATATCTATATATATCTATATATCTATATATATATATTATTTAATTTTAAAGTGCTGTATTACATATATGTTGTGTATATATAGATATATATTTATTTATATTTATTTTGTATTTTATATTTCACTTTGCACATTTTCAATTTTTTTTCAATTCACAACAAATTTCCCCTTGGGGATTAATAAAGTATATTTCATACATCTACTAAGATGTAATATAAATCTATGTTGCTAATTAATCCTGACCAACTGCCCCTGAGCAAGGCACATACTTTCTTCACAATAGAAAATAAAATAAAAAGTCATTTCCTGTCCAGTAGTTAGTGTGTCGTTGATGACGGGGTCACGGTTTTCTCCCGGGATGGGGGCAGAGCCGCGCGGCCCCGGCCCGGTAACGATGAGTGACAGGTCCGCCGGCCAATCAGAGGCGGGACTAAAGCCTTTAATGCCGTCGCGGGCTGAAGCTTCCAGTCCGAGCCACCTGTAGCAGCCAGCGAGTCCACCCCGGAGGAAACACGTCTGCACGGCCCCGTTACCTCCACCGCTACACCGGCTCAACACGGGGCTTCTGCACCGAACACCGGAGAGATGTTTCCCCGCAGCCTCCTACCTGTCGCGTGTCTCCTGGTCGCTGTTATCAGAGGTGAGTGAAAGTTCACCTCCAGGACTGATAGAAAACTGTTAGCGGGGTGTAACTGTACGCCACACATCCTGTATTGATTTGGAGTAAACACTCAGCCCTGGATATATATTTTAATTTGACTTTTTTATTATTTAACTGCACTAAGCACACCTTTAATAATACAGCGGGGCCAGTGGTCCTTTCTCCAGAATAGTAAAAGTTCTGCAGTGCTTGGATAAGTACAAGTACAGATGTATGATCATATATATAGTATATAGTATGTCTTTTATTTGTGTTATTACTATGTTATGGACAATCTGGTAGTTTCTGGCCTCGTTATATCTGCTGAGTTTTACAATGCCTCTTGAATCATGGTTATTATCACCCATTTATGTTTCCAGGAGGGCAAATTAGACCCATTTTATAGCAACTAATATCCCAAATATTGGAACATATAGTTTCCTTCACAGGCAAACATCTACCTGTACCAAATAATGTATTTGCAGGTGTATCTATTACAATGTTGTACAGTTCATTAGAAATGAAAACAATCGTAGAGCCTTTTCGGAGGGACAATATACACATCGATTTTTTTTTTTTTTAATAACATACATTTATAGTAATACAACACATGTGACTTATTCACTAATAGAGGGAAACCGTATCTGGACCCATTATCACTGTTTGCTCCTGTGTTTACAGAGTCCACTAACCTTTATCAAGGCAAACACAGGTCTGGCATTTACGGATACTTGAAGATAAGAAGTAAATACCTTGAAAATTGAATCAAAAGAACAAATAAGTGTTAGATTTGTTTCAGAAAGCCGACAAGGTAAACCGTTCTCATAGACACCCGATAAAGGGCATTGTTGTGTGACAGTTCAGGATGTGAGGAACCCATAAACAAACTTAGCAGCCATTATTTAGCCTTTGATTTAATTGCTGGAAGATTTGACTTCAAGTTATTTAAGCAACATGCATCTCCCGATACATTCATGGGGTTTCCCCCCCCAAATAGTCTTGAGCTCTGACTCACTGCCCCTTCGGTGTGACTCAAACCTCTCTGGGGGGAAACAGATGGCAGCGAGGACTCATCGGTCCGACTGCAGCCGGCTCCCTGAAGCGAGGAAGAACACTCCACACACAAAGTGCACTCTGCGTGTGCGTGAGCTGAACCCCTCGACGGCGAGCTGACGCCGCCCCGAGGAATGTTTATGAGCTCTCCGCCGTTGCTAAGCGTCGCTGCAAGTCAAATCCATCGGTCCCCCTGTTCTTTTCCTCTTCTTATTTTGGACCGCTATGAAGAGCGTCTCTGTGTTTTAACGGTCCCGTGTTTGGATGTTGAGATTCGGTCGCTGTCATGTGCCGGAGCCTGCGGGCCGTCTGCGCGGCTCCCTTCCTGTCATGAGGGGAGACCGGGGAGGTGACGGGCGGCTTGACTGAGTGCGTCTGAAGTAGCAGTAAAGACGTCCAGATGAGAAGACCTCCTGAGGGTTGTGTTCCTCCTCCTCCTCCTCCTCCTCCTCCTCCTCCTCCTCCTCTTCTTCCTCCTCCTCCTCCTCCTCTGGCGCCACATTTTCTTGTGCCCTCTGTAAGAAATCTCTCCAGAGAGAGTAACGGAGCACGTTCAACGCCTCCCCCTCCTCCCTGCTACCGTGTATCATGTGTCACGTTCTGCTGGTTTGTCATAGTTAGGTCATTGTTGGAGTCTGTTCTGGATTTAACGGGCAGTTCTTGGAATGTGACGGGACGCAGACCCACGGAGAGCGACAACTAACGATTACTTTACGATGGATGGCCTCTAACAAAAGGACACGGCCTTAGTTTCCTTGTCTTGCATATCTTGTAATACTTTTTACCGCCATATAATAACAAGAAAAACTGCAATTCGTCCCACTTGAGAGGCTTAAACCGAAAGGATATTTGACATTTTTGCTTGAAAACCCCCCTGTGGACCAACTAATGACAAACTGTGGAGCCTCACATACTTTACCAACATCATACATCAACATATTAAAAGTCATTGTGGTGGCACCATTCTTTTCAAGCTGTTTTGAGGTATTATATGAATTGTTACACAGTGTCGCTTTAAACACCATTGTGTTGTTTTTGTATCACACAGTTCCTCCTCTCCTGGTTTCTGTTCATAAAACCGATCTCACCTTCCTCATTTGACGGCCTCTCACCTGCTGGCAGGCTTCGTCTTCACTTCCAACACACACTTGTTGCTGTTTCTTCCCTTTCTTTTCTTCCCTTTCTTTTCTCCCTCCGTCCCCCCGTTCCCTGCTGCATCCTGTTGGATTAGACCTTCTCCGGGGCAGTAAATCTCACGCTGTAATTGGAAAGCATGTGCCGGCGGGGCTTTAATTGGATATGATATGTGCAGAGGCCCTGCGAGTGAGCCGCGCTCCAGAGAGCCATCTGTTACTTCCGAGTAGCCGCGTAAGAGCTCTGTTCGCTCGGAGACGGGGACGTTCATTTCTTCCTTGTTCTATTGAGGAATCGGGCTTTAACTGGAGGCTGTCTTCAGAAGGACAGAGATCAGGGATCTCTTCAGGATGCTACGACTCTCTGTGTGTGTTTCAGGCATCGAGAAGGAGCCGGTCTTCCAAGTGAAGATGGAGTTTGTCCAGATGGGACAGAGAGCAAAGTCTTAGAGCGACAAAGAGTACTTCAATGTGGCGACGTCATTGCTCATTTGTTAACGATGCATCCCATTGTCCCGGTAATACTGGATGAGATCATCTTTCTCTCACATGCGTGATGACCTCATAAAGGATTTACACCTAACGCTGTATGTTCAAAAACATCCTGTTCATTTGCATTAAAACACACAAGAAATGGTCAAAGAATCACATGGAAACAGGTAAATTTAGCAAAGAAAATACATGTTTATGCTCTCAACAGCTGGCTTTGATTAGTCACAAGGCCTCGCCTTCTTTCTTATCCTGTTCCACCCCCAGCCTCTACCGGTAGTTACTTACCAGATAACATGAGAACATATCAGAAAAACACCGTATCCCAAAGTGTCACCATCAAAGGTCTTTTTTTATTAGATCAATATTCCTAAACCTACAGATGTTCAATGTACTATCACATAAGACACATCACTAAAAAAAAAATCCACCAATTTAGAAGCCGGAACTACTTTTCCTGCAAAGAAAAAAAATACAATTCATCGATTATAAATTTTTGGCGTTGTTTGATCTGACTGTGCATAGTCACACTGAAAGAAACCCCCACATCTCACCTATATTGCCCATTCCCATCACCCCATCAGTGTACCGCCTGAACACAAGACGGGATGACAGAAAAAAGAAGCTTCCTCTCGGTCTCGTGAGGTCGCTCCTGGCGGCGCTTTGATGTGCAGCCCCCGGGCCGCGGGGTTCGCCCTCCGCCAAACTGACCTGTGTGTATCAACTGGTGCGCCATGAGGTTCTTGTAACACAGGGATGGACACCGTTAAATACCAGGAGGTCATAAAGTAGCATGTAAGAAATGTTGACTCTCATTAGCTGAGGGGACCCAAAGTGCGACAAGTACTTAGCTAAGAGCTCCAGTTCTGTGTGCCTCCAGCGTTTTTGCCTTTAATCAGCTTGTTTCAGATGTCATATTGGATGATTTCTGCGACACACACACACACACACACACACACACACACACAGGTCAGCTCTCCACATGACTCGGCATCCTAATGAGACGCAGCCTCAGGCCCTTCCTGACTGTGAGGCCACAACCTGTCAGTTCATCTCCTGCTCTGTGACAGTTCTTAAATCACGGCTGTTTATTTCTTTGGTCTTAGTTTTTTAAGGACGCAGTTTCCCTCAATCGCAACGATAAACCGAAAATATTTGCAACATCGAGAACCAGTATAGTTTTCGTCTGCGGTGCTCTAAATTATAATTTGTGTCATTGACGCTGATTTATTGTCGGG
The DNA here is from genome assembly GCA_036178185.1 of Liparis tanakae. Classification (NCBI taxonomy): domain Eukaryota; kingdom Metazoa; phylum Chordata; class Actinopteri; order Perciformes; family Liparidae; genus Liparis; species Liparis tanakae. Next base: position 3,188,891 of record CM070091.1, on the reverse strand, counting down.
GAGCGGCGGGGTGGACGGGAAGTTGAGGACGTCCGTTGGGGGAACTGGATCTGACAGTCAGCTCGTGAGCAGGTACTTCACAGGAGGGCCGTTGTCCTGCATGAATTGACGCGCCCTGAAGGGCAGCGCGCCGCTGAAACTCTCTCAGTTTTGGTTACCGTTTGCGATTTGAAGAGAGGCGAGGCTTTGACAGCTGGAAGCAGATATCTCCGTGGCAACAGATACGCTCCCACACCGCGCTGGTTTCAGTCCAGTGTCGAGAGACGGGGAGGTGGAGGAGCGCGGCAGCTTTTAACCCTCCTGTTACCTTTGGGGTCAATTTGACCCCATTCAATGTTTAACGTCTCTAAAAAAGATTATTGACATTTGCTTCATATTTTATGACTTTTCCTAATTTATTGGGGACAACTGGGAAAACATGACATTCACATGATGATATGTTTTCACTGTCCTGAACACAACTTGTCCACATCGGTGTTCTTTGGGGTCAATTTGACCCCAGGATGTTTTTCACTGTGTAAAACATATAAGAAATATCATCTTTTTTATTTATTTAAAGGCTATTTAGGTCGTCAACAAACAAACATAAAGTACCTCACACTTAAACTTGGGAAACAATAATAATTCTAATAATTTTCTGGAGGTTTTAATTGTTGGGTTTATTTAATAAGGAACAGTGCACATTAATAAAAAACATTTCAGTAAATGGCCAGTTATAAGTCAAGAGGCTATTTTTCATCTGTAGTCAAATTGACCCCAAGGGTAAAAGACGTTAGTACATTTGAAGGTAACAGGAGGGTTAAGACGCTTCAGTACAGTTGTAGTTCGTCAAACCAAAATGGTTGAACCCAAGCGCTCAGTGGGCCTTCTTATCCACATCCTCATGAAAATGTGTGCGCAGGCCGACCTTAGACCCACTTGTCACCCTGCCTGACCCAGCCGTCTCTTTTGTGTCTGCAGGGGATTATCCGGCTGTAGGTTAAATCCTCAGAGACAAAGCTTTGTGTGAGATGTGCAACTCGGAGCGTGTTATTAACTGTATATTACACTATCTCACTGTCTGTTGACATTATTTCCCATTTAATTGATTATCTTCTTCAAATTCACACAAAAAAAGGAGCGTTGGGCTTCTAAGGTGTGGCTTATGCAACGCCTGTGGTCTGTGGTGGACATATACTGTTGCAGATAATGTCTCATCAGTCTTTGGCTTCATGGGTTTTCTCTAAACATGACATTTCTATGCAATATGTTTATGGCTGGAATGTCCTTGTAAATGAAAATACAGAAGCAGCACTGCACTTTGAAAGTGGAAGCACAATCAAAATAGTGGAAGAAGAACCACTGTGTTTGTTGACGTCAAGCCTTCAACACTCATTGTCTTTTATTTTGGTGATTTTCATTGTCTACCACTTCCCCCCCATGTCCGTAAATACACCGCGTGTTTTACGAGACCACAACATTTGTTTGGTATCTCTTTACCTGCATTATTTATGACATTAAGGCAGATATCAGAAAGGCCTCACCCTGTCAGAAGCCATTGTTAAATATCATATAATGTTCAAGGTCTCCCTCTGCTAGCAGCATCACACCATAATCAGACTATAATAATCACATGGGGGGCAATATGGAAATAAACGTGCCTTTGTTGGGTCAGTGTGGTTATGCAGATGTATTGTAAAAAACAATTTGCATTCAATGCATGAGAATAATTTAGGGTACTTTCAAAATGTCATCACTCCCCCCCAAAAATATCATCTTTGTTTCACCGTGTTTACATGCATTCGAATAACTGGCTTAGTCAGACTGAAATCAAATTATCCGTTTGACGTAAACACTTTTGTTCGACTATGTGCAGTCCGACTACGATCCGATTAACACCCCTGGATAACGATCCGATCCGGTTGATAATCCGACTATCGCGGCATGTAACGGTGAATTGGATTGGGAAACGGACTTTGCGTCTCTGCGCATGCGCCCGCATCGGAAATGGCCGTATCACCACGAGTTGTAATGAAAACAGCGCCACCTATTGTATCGGAGGTGACATGTTTTCGGCCAATGATTCAAATTACTCACTGCCATGTATATTGGGATAACAGCAGATCCCCCAAAAGATAGCATAGTCCGACTAAAGCAAGATTCAAATTACACCATCATGTAAACACACTGACTGGCATGTGAAAGAAAAGCCCTTCTTCGTCTTTGTTGAGTTATACTCGTCATCGTCTCAGCTGTAAGTAGTCGCTGATAACAACAACACTAGTTTACTGATTGTGACTTTTAAAGTGGTATATAAATTACACTGGTTTATATAACTCTTCACTATGCCAAGATATTTATCTCTGCATTCCTTCGTGTCCAACGGAGGCTGCTTTGATGTCAAGGTTATCAAATCGGGTGCTAAGTTCGCTCTCGCCACAATACCCGTAGGCCACCAGATCGCGGGCGCTCACCTTTTATCGACAATCCGTTGAAACAAGACATTCTCTGCGTCAGAGCGGCCTACTTTACACTTCTCTAAGGAGCTCACCGCCCGTGAGTCAGATCGCTAGAACGCGACTAAGAAGCTGCAGCCGTGCTCGCGGCTTTGCGCGGCTGCACTCGGGCAGAGCGGCGCTCGCTTGTCAGGATTCTAACGGGCGCCCGCCGTGTACCGCGGCCCACCCGTCTCAGTATCTCGGCCGTGTTCACATTTCATGCATCGACGAACACTAAGTACAGCTGGGAATGATGGGAACGTCATGCGTTTTCGCTAATCTGATAATTATGATGTTTTCCGTGTTCGATTAACAAATGCGTCTAACGCGATTAGTGTGAGGGTGTCATTAGTCAAGACACAAAGAGAGAGTGGCACAATGTGCTTTTCCACTCGCACCATAATGTGGAGATGTTGATAAGAAAGGAGTTATTACACACACACATAGCTGATATGGCCTTTTGACAGAGTCCACACCAACGGAGTTAATGGAGCTCTTTTGCTTATCAGCCGCTCCAGGGTTGATTGTGTGTTGATTGATATTGTGTTAAAAGCAGTTTTTCTGACATGTTCAGAGCTTTCCTTCAGCTTGCAGATCCACCTGCTGGCTCTGACACCGGCACGGTGCGCAGACACCGCAGTGGAGCAAGTCACACACACCTGACTAGCCGACGGGATGGAGTGTGTCGGCCCAGTTTTTATAAATTACCATTCTATTAAGAATCTGAGAAAACGGCTAAAATGTGAGGATTTTTGATACAAGCAGATAAAACGTTGGGCTTTGATGTTTTATCCGCCTTGCAACAATGACCGTGTTTACATGCATTCGAATAACTGGCTTAGTCGGACTGAAATCGAATGATCTGTTTCATGTAAACACCTTTGTTCGACTACGTGTGGTCCAACTACGATCCGATTAACACCCCTGGATAACTCGATCCGGTTGATAATTCGACTATCGCGGCATGTAATGGTGAATTGGATAAAAAAACGGACTTTGCATCTTTGCGCATGCGCCCGCAAGCGGAAATGGCTGTATCACCACGAGTTGTAATGAAAACGGCGCCACCTATCGTATCGGAGGTGACATGCTTTCGGTCAATGATTCAAATTACTCACTGCCATGTATATTGGGATAATAGCATATCCCCCAAAAGATAGCATAATTTGACTAAAGCAAGATTCAAATTATACCATCATGTAAACACACTGAGGTGAAAGATTAACTCTTAACTCGTTCATGGAAACTCACGATTACTTGTAATTGATACTCTACTAAGATGTAACACAGGGCTAATCAAGACAGGGTGGACTGCATCTGATTGGAGAGGTGCTTCATCAATCTGGGATCTCTCTGGTCTTCCAGTAAGATTAGTCTATTGCCCTTAAATCTTCGACACAACTTGATGCGTGTTTTACAGCGATGATCTCACGCTATGCTACGTCACATGGAGAACCAGCCCTGCTCAACTCCGCCACTCCTTGACTTTTATAACTGTCACCTGAGACTCATGTCTTTCCCACTTTTTTGTACTTCCTCATCTTCCATTGTTGATTGTTTAATCCCTTATTTCACTCCACAAATACATTTATTTTTTTAAGGTGGGTATGGGTGTGGGCGGGCATGAAGCTCATCGTAACTTGTAAAGTTTTCCGTCACAGGGCGTGCAGAGACTGTGGCTTTTCATCTCTAAATGAGTATTGGTTACCAGGCGATAAAGACATTATGTCATGCAGGTCCTTGTACACAGCTAATAATCAAATCCCGTCCAGGATGTGATATTAATCTTGCTTTACTCACCATTCCCTGTTGCTTTTGAGGCAACATACTGGATACAACTGTTTGAGCAAGGCGTCCACCGATCTGTGATATCTTCTGTCTCTAACTGCTGAAAAGGAACTTTGAGTGTAATCGTTCAAGACATACAGACGAGGACCTGAAGGTAAACAGCCTCAGCCATTATAAAAGACCTCCTGCTGTGTGGACCGCTCCACAAGCTGCCCTTCGGCCTCCTCCGTTCCCCCATAAACACAAAGGGGGGAGTGGGAGCCGGATAAATGGGAGCAGGCCCACGTCACATTGAGCAAATAGTCGGCAGCTCTTTCCTTGAAGACGGTCAAAGGGATTTGGCAGTTTGACAGTTTACTGACAACGTAAAAAGCCGTCACTTGCGGTAATTCTTATCTGCTGAGTCACCGCTTTTGTCAATTTTTCCACATTCGATGTCACATGTTTATTTAAGATTGCAGCCTAACTTCTCTCCTTATTGTCGTGGACAGTGTGTTGGACTTTTTTTTTATGTTGGCAGCTGTTTTTTCCAGCTTCTGGTAAAAAGCAGATGATCTCATTTGATTCGGAATTAATATTCAGAGCTTGTATTTGAATGTTAACATTGTGAATGCATTATTTACCCTCAGTATTTAGCATTGATACATAATCCTATCAACTGTGATGTGGACACATTACAGTTTAAAGCTGCTATAATCAATACTTTGTTTATATATTTGTAATAGTGGATCAAATGAAAAATGTTGCTTATTTTACTGCTACCATTAATGCATTCATTATCAATATTATTATATTATTCTAATATTAATAATATTTATTTTTCCCTAACTTTAAATTGAATTTATTCAAAATCCGCACAATAATATACAGCGCCCTAGCAGAGGTCACCAATAACAAGACTGCAGTGTAATTTCTTTCAACAAATGTAAGGATTTGCTTTAAATACATTTCAAATATTAGCATCATATTAATAATATTAATTCTTTGATTATTTGTTGTGCTATTCTTTGACTTTAGGAATGACACAAAATGTCACCAGCGATGTGGGAATGATGACCACGACATCCATCCACCACACCCGCAACGACACCACCGCAAGTACACCGGTCACACACACCGGCAACGACACCACCGCAAGTACACCGGTCACACACACCGGCAACGACACCACCGCAAGTACACCGGTCACACACACCGTAACGTCACCACCGCAAGTACACCGGTCACACACACCGCAACGACACCACCGCAAGTACACCGGTCACACACACCGGCAACGACACCACCGCCATACCCGGTCACACACACCGGCAACGACACCACCGCAAGTACACCGGTCACACACCGCAACGACACCACCGCAAGTACACCGGTCACACACACCGGCAACGACACCACCGCAAGTACACCGGTCACACACACCGGCAACGACACCACCGCAAGTACACCGGTCACACACACCGGCAACGACACCACCGCAAGTACACCGGTCACAACCACCAGCAACTACACCACCGCAAGTACACCGGTCACACACACTGGCAACGACACCACCGCAAGTACACTGGTCACACACACCGGCAACGACACCACCGCAAGTACACCGGTCACACACACCGGCAACGACACCACCGCAAGTACACCGGTCACACACACCGGCAACGACACCACCGCAAGTACACCGGTTACACACACCAGCAACGACACCACCGCAAGTACACCGGTCACACACACCGGCAACGACACCACCGCAAGTACCCCTGTTACACACACCAGCAACGACACCACCGCAAGTACACCGGTCACACACACCGGCAACGACACCACCGCAAGTACCCCTGTTACAAACACCGGCAATGACACCACCGCAAGTACACCGGTTACACCCACCAGCAACTACACCACCGCAAGTACACTGGTCACACACACCGACACCACAAGTACACACACACCGACACCACCGCAAGTACACCGGTTACACACACCAGCAACGACACCACCGCAAGTACACCGGTTACACACACCAGCAACGACACCACCGCAAGTACACCGGTTACACACACCAGCAACGACACCACCGCAAGTACACCGGTTACAAACACTGGCAACTACACCACCGCAAGTACACCGGTTACACACACCAGCAACGACACCACCGCAAGTACACCGGTCACACAGACCAGCAACGACACCACCGCAAGTACACCGGTTACAAACACCGGAAACTACACCACCGCAAGTACAAGCTCCTCTACCACTCCAACATCTCCCACCACCATCAGTACTGGTACCACCACTAATGGCACCACCCAGGGACCAACAGACGCCACCACTAACAGCTCCTCCACCACTCCAACACCCACCACCACCGGCAGTTCTGGTACCACCATTAACAGCACCACCCAGGGACCAGCAGACACAACAGCAGTCCCGACCGTCCCTCCTGTTATAGGTTTGTACTTTTCTCAAAGATTTCGCGTTGCAGGTGTATTATCGATGAACTCAAACAGAAAGCTGAAAAAGATTTGCATAAAGGACCTACAATGCTACGGATATTTCATTTTGTTCTAAAATGGTTTATAATCAATTCTATTTTACAGTTTCTATATGTTTGACAAATTCAATTCACGTGAAAAAAACACATTGGATGGCCAGTTGTTTAACAGATTATTTTTCCTCCTTATCAGTGTGTCCTGCCGTCCCGTGCCCACTCGACAGTGTCTGTCTCAATGGCACATGCCAGTGTCTCTCCGGGAGCTTCCTGGTGAACGGCCGCTGTGCGGCTGGTAAGAACATGAACAACATGACATGTCTGGTCGGATGAGAAACTTCCGCAGAGGGAAGACCGTCGCCCAATTCTCTCCTCTCCTCTCCTCCTTTTCATTCAGCCCAAGTGTTCCCAGGCCAGCTTCATCTCACCTCCTTGACATTTGAAAAGAACATGAGCAACAGGGCCTCAGAAGTATTCCAGAAGACAGCAGCTAAGATCTCAGCAGCGGTAGGTTGTGGGCTCACAAAGTATTTTTATCTTTACCTTCGCATTGAAAATGCGGAAGATTATGTTTTGATCGCCGTGTATTTGTATGTGTGCGTGTTATTCTCATAAGTCAAAAAGTAGTCAACCGAATCGCATGAAATTTGGTGGGATGATTGGTTATTATCTGGGGACCATTTGATGAGATTTTGGGATCGATCGGGTCAAAGGTCACGGTCAAGGTCATGAAAAGGTCAACATCTTATTTTTCCCATAGCACGGTCAATTTTTATCCATTTGGCATGCAACTAATGCCAAAATGTTCATAATTCAATGCCCAATCTTGTGATATGCGAAGGTATGCGCTCTACTGATTGCCCATTCTAGTTTCATATTAAATGCTCTCTCTCCGTTCTTAAACCACATGCTTGTACTGTTTCACAGCTCAGTGAGGCCCTCAAAGATCAGCCGGGGTATAAACAATCAGACGTTGTGCAGCTTGAGTGAGTATTTTGTGTTTCTCCTGATGCAGAAAGATACTTTGCCAAACGTGACACGATTATCTTTAAACCTTTTTTGCTACTTCTCTTCAATTCCCCAGACCAGGAAGTGTACAAGCAACTGTAAACAACATATTTGACAACACAACCGCCACTAAAGACTCTGTTACTCAGGCCATCAATGCAGCTATAGCCAACCCGTCAAATGTCCTGTTGGCTAATGCTAGATTTATAGGTAAGTCTATGAGAACCTGACTTGCAGGTAACATTACTGCGTGAGTTTTGTTTCTTATACACCTGTTTTACATGTGATCTGTCGTAGATATCAACCTGTGTATGCAGGAGCCACTTCCATGTGAAGTCTCCACGACAACGTGCATAAATTCAAAAGGCCGAGCTGCTTGTTCCTGTAAAGAGGGCTACATCTCCATCCTGTACTCCAACACCAGCTGCAGAGGTGAACGCTACGACTTCATACTCTTTATTACCTTCGCATTGAAAATGCGGAAGGTAATGTTTTGATCGGCATGTATTTGTATGCGTGCGTGCGTGTTATTCGCATAAGTCATAAAGTATTAAACCGAATCGCATGACATTTGGTGGGATGATTGGTTATTATCTGTCAACCATTTGATTAGATTTTGGGATTGATCAGGTCAAAGGTCAAGCTCAAGGTCATGAAAAGGTCAAATAGCGCAGTCAATTTATATCCAATTGGCATGCAACTAATGCCAAAATGTTCATAATTCAACGCCCAATATTGTGATATGCGAAGGTATGCGCTCTACCGAGTGCCCGTTCTAGTTCAACTCTTTCTTCAAGACTAGTATTTAGTTTGAATGAACACACTAGAACAGGAGAACAGCTCTACTGTTATATTTTATGTGAAAGAAATGGAAAACCTTTACAATGATCTGCTAGTGAGGCACTATAGATTATTAAAGCTTCATATTCACTATAAGAACTGTTCAGAGAACTGGTACCAACCCTTTTTATCCTCAGGGAAATACTTGTGTGAAAGAACGAGTGGGAGACACAACAGGGGGCGAGACTCAGAGACAAGGTCAAGAGCTGTAGCCTTTCCTTTAAAGCCGACCCTTGACCCATACATCATTCATCTCTCTAAGTGATTTATTTCAAACAGGGGGTTGTGCCCCTACAAACACGTGGGAGAATCACAGCTTTCTCTTTCTCTGTGGCGGGTTGTAACCAAGGATATCATCTAAAGGAAGAGCCAAAGAAAGCTAATGCTGCATGCCGCTCCTTTCCCAGGGAATGCATAAAGTACCATTATAAGCCTGTTTGTCAGAGTCACCATGCAGCCTCCATACGGAGCTCACACTTTCATTGCGTGTGCAGCCGTGTAACAAGGCGTGCTGCGCGTCTCCATCTGCCGGGGCTTAGTCTGACAACTGAAACTGTAGCTTATTATCTTTTCATTTCAGTCTATTTGTGCATTTTGCGTGTTTTTCAACCCTCCTGTTACCTTTGGGGTCAATTTGACCCCATTCAATGTTTAACGTCTCTAAATAAATGAATAACATCATTTTTTTGTGTTTCACACTTAATTACTTTTCCTAATTTATTGGGGACAACTGGGAAAACATATGTTTTCAATGTCCTGAACACAACTTGTACGCATCGGTGTTCTTTGGGGTCAATTTGACATATGTCAAACATATAAAAAACATCAACTATTTTAATTTATTTAAAGGTCTTTTTAGGTAGTCAACAAACAAACATAAAGTACCTCACACTTAAACTTGGGAAACAATATTAATTCAAATCATTTTCTGGAGGTTTTAATTACTGGGGTAAAATTGACCCCGAGGGTAAAAGATGTTAGTAAACTTGAAGGTAACAGGAGGGTTAACATCTTGTGTTTTCATTGTAGTGTGTCCAAGTGGGCAGAGGGCAGTGGGACACAAGTGCGAACCGTGAGTACACACCCCTTCCATGTCGTTGTATATTTCCGTGTACGCGGTACGTGTGAATGTGAAGTTGGCTCCCTCGTGTGGATTCAGTGATAAACTCCAATAATCTGCAGCAGGAACGCTCCAGAAAACAAACTTTGTTGTGATTAACTGTTTTATTTTGTCTTTCAGCTGCGCATTCGGATACGCCGGCTTCAACTGCAACGACTGTGAGTAACATCGCCGTTGTCGGTAGAATGCAGCGGCTGTAGAAACACTTCTGTACGGACCACTAAATCTAAACGTGTGTTTCCAGCGGCGCTGCTCGCGGTGGTGATCATCTCCTGTGTGCTGGGAGCTCTCCTCATCATCGTCCTGGCTCTGCTCATATACTGCTACTGGTGAGGATATGAAACACTCCTATGCTCTCACTTTGGCCTGGAAATATTTAGCACAGGTACACTACCGTTCAAAAGTTTGGGGTCACTTAGAAAAAATAGTCATTTATGGTAAATGACTATCCTCTGTTCTTTAAGATAGATAGATAGATGGATACTTTATTAATCCCAAGGGAAATTTAGATGAAATTAATGAAATCTCTCCAGAGGTGTATAGAGGCCCATCTCCAGTGTTCTAGTGGTACGTTGTGTTATTGCCTTAGAAGACGAGCAGAGGGTTAGAACCCCCTTGAAACCCTTTTTTTTCTTTAATAATTTTTATTTAGCATTTTTACACAAACAGATTATTCCTTGACATTGAAACCCTTTTTATGTGAGCGCAGCTGAAAACAGTTATGCTGGTTAGAGAAGCTCTAAAACGGGCCTTCCTTTGAGCCACAAGTTTGAAGAACAACATTAATATTTACAATGAAAATTATTATTTCTAACCTCGTCAATGTCTTGACTATATTTTGTATTAATCTTGTATTTATTTAATAAATAAAAGTGTGAGTTTTCATGGAAAACACAAAAAAATGTCGCTGACCCCGAACTTTTGAACGGTAGTGTATGGCTATGGTTATTTGCAAGTGAAAAGATGACGTCCTCCGGGGCTCCGGTCGAATAGTCCTTTTAGTTTAGGAAACAGAGTGAAATGAACCGTAAGTATCTAAGTGGCCGCGAAGATAAGTGCTGGTCGAATTCTCTAAATGCAAAGGAAAGGAGCTTTAATGCTTCCTTCTTTAGGAAACACTGGACCTTCCTTTATGAAAGGAAAGGAGATAATGCCACCCCACAATTCTTTGCAGAGGGATATGAAACTTTGTTAGTGGGAGATCGTATCTTATTCCGCTTGTTTGAAACTGAACAATGACAGTTTAGTAGCTTTGTACTATGGGACAACCCTTTGGTTTCACTTTATTTTCTCCTTTCATTTATATTCCAACTACGTTAACAAAGTAGTTGAACCAGGTTGCTTGTGTTGTAATACTTCATATCTAAGATGCACTTTTTTGTAGTCCATCTCCTGAGTTTTGTAGTTTGAGTGCTGTTTAGTGAAAGTGGAGTACAATTCTCTAAACTCTTTGGTTGTCTTCTCCTAACTCTTTATGAATTCTCCTTATGAATTCTATGAAGGGTCACAAACATTTTGTTAGGACTGTCGTTTTAGTGTTTTTAACAGTAAAGCAGGATGATGAGTTTTGGACTTCTTTCATCCGCAGATGTAAATTATTGGATGTGTTAGTGAGTATTTATGGCAGCAAGAAGGCGTATGATGGATGGACTACAGTGATCCTGTTTCCTAATCAGTTTTTTTTATTTGTATGTTTTTTCGGACAACATTACAGATATATGACAGATATGAAAAAGTGAAATAAGACTTTAGAAAGTACTAAAAAAAAAAAAAAAAAAAAGCCTAATTTCCATTCCCTGTCTGTTCATCAGTAGGGGATTCACAAGGAGCAAGCAGGACTACAGCAGCAGCCCGTACTCATCCGGTGATTTAAACAAGCCCTGGCCCACTGTCATAACCCCCATCCCCCGAGCCTCCTTGCACCCAGAGGCAGCTCCTCCCATAGAGATGTCCGAAGGGGGCAGCACTCATGTCCTGGTGGACAGTAAACCAACCAACGGATTGGTGAGTTATTACATCGTCCTCTGTCGTCTCCGTCCTCTGAAGTCCTGACCGCTAATCCTCAGACTCACAGTCTCGCGTCCATCATCCGCTAAATCCACCTTTAATTTGCTCAGCGTTGCCCCTCCACCTTGCATCCTGATTGCATCACTTACCTAAAAACACCTGTACGCATGGATCTGATCATTTGCAGGTGAACAAATACACCTGGGCGTATGTTGAAATGTAGCTCTTTAGACTTCTACATTTTTTTATTTTTTTTTTTTTATTTTTTTGTTCTTTATTTCAGATGCCAATATTCTCTTTAGCTGTTTTTTCAACATCATTAAAATTCCAATAAATCCATGCTCATATTTCAGAGCTGGACTGGAAGCTTTGTTGATATGTTTTGAATCCTAAACATACCCGTATGTTTCATCCAATCATCCACAATGTATATATATATATATATATATATATATATATATATATGTATACATATATATATATGTATGTACGCATATATATATATGTATATATATATATGTATACTATATATATACGTATATATATACATATATTATATATACATATATAAATTAATATAATATATATATAGAGAGAGAGACAACTGTCACAGGGATACATATATATATATATATACATATATATACACATATATATATATCAATATGTGTATATATACATATATATATATATAGCCGAGCATATATATATATATATATATATATATATATACATGTATGTATATATATGCATATACAGTATATATATACATATACATATATATGTATATATATATATATATATATATATGTATATATATATATACATATATATATACATATACATATATATGTATATACACATATATATACATATATATGTATATATATATACATATATTATATATAGATATATAAATAAATATTATATATATATATATATAGAGAGAGAGATATATATATATATATATATATATATATATATATATATATATATATATATATATATATATATATACGAGCACGTAGCTCCCTCCCATGCTCCCTGCTTTGCCTGACTCCCAGTGTGTTGCTTTAGGGGTTTCAGCTGAAGTACAAAGGATGGAAGAAGGTAAGGCTTGGATTTTAGTTGAACGATTTCCTCTTCTGCCCCGCGATGATGATTTAGAAAGGCCACAGTGAGAATTAAGGTGGAAGGATTTCCAGGTGATGGGGAGCTTTTTTCACGAAAGAGTGTTGTGGAAAGCCGCGCGCTTTCATCTACATGTCAATGTAGAGAGTGAGTGTTCACAGGAGCTCAGCTGATGCTAGTTGTTAGCCATGTTCTCTGGACATTGGACCTGCGCTTACCTGCTTGGCTTTTGTGAGTGTTTCTCTATGAATGGTTGAAGTCTCTACATCTGAAAGACACTAATATTTTGACTGTTTCCGCTTACATTTCAGTCGGGATCGTACGATCTCAACACAGAAGCGATGAACACCTTCAAAGGTAAAAACCCATCCCGGTACTCCTATCTGGTCCAAGGCCACGAGAACCCCTACTTCTTACCGGGAGAGGGCAAGGAGGACTGATGGAAGTCATGAGGAACGAGGAAAAAGGGGATCAAAAGGAAGCCACTGATTTAAAAACGCTGGGTCTTCAGGAACATTTCCTGAGCAGGTTTTTTTCATACATTCTTGAACTTGCTTGGAATAATAATAAATCACAAAGGACATTTCTCAACTGGGAAACAGCCACCAAAGAGATTAATTCGTACGAGCGAGAACATTTGAACATTTCGTGACGTTGGGTGCGTGGCGCGTATTCAATGATGCTGATCATAACCAGTAGATGTCGCTGTTGCTCAGTATAATCATCACTGACGTTTTTAAAAGGACGTTTTAATTTGTATGGAAGCCCGTTTCCGCCACTATGATACAAATCTCATAATTATGACTTACTATCTCATAATAATGAGATAATATCTCATTATTATGAGATAGTAAGTCGAAATTATGAGATGCTAAGTCATTATTATGAGATAGTAAGTCATAATTATGAGATAGTAAGTCGAAATTATGAGATAGTAAGTCATAATTATAATATAGTAAGTCATTATTATGAGATAGTAAGTCATAATTATGAGATAGTAAGTCATAATTATAATATAGTAAGTCATTATTATGAGATAGTAAGTCATAATTATGAGATAGTAAGTCATAATTATGAGATAGTAAGTCATTATTATGAGATAGTAAGTCATAATTATTAGATAGTAAGTCATAATTATTAGATAGTAAGTTATAATTATGAGATGCTAAGTCATTATTATGAGATAGTAAGTCATAATTATGATATAGTGAAGTCATAATTATGAGATGCTAAGTCATAATTATGAGATAGTATCTCATAATTATGACTTCACTATATCATAATTATGAGATGCTAAGTCATTATTATGAGATAGTAAGTCATAATTATGAGATAGTAAGTTATAATTATGAGATGCTAAGTCATTATTATGAGATAGTAAATCATAATTATGAGATAGTAAGTCATAATTATGATATAGTGAAGTCATAATTATGAGATGCTAAGTCATAATTATGAGATGCTAAGTCATAATTATGAGATGCTAAGTCATAATTATGAGATAGTATCTCATAATTATGACTTACAGGATCTTAATTTGTTTATCACATTGGCGGAAACGGGCTTCCATAAATTTGTTATGCTTTTTAGTAAATAATTCTGTGTCGTCTTTTCAATTAATCTTCTTGTATTGTGAATTGCACTTAAGTTTATGTCAAGTATACCACCAGCTGTACTCTTCAATCAAAGGGGAAATGAATGTGGCGACTCTCAGGGGCGACTACATGCTTTCTTATGGTCATGATTATTTAAAAAAGAGAGAAATCTTGATAACTAAAGGGGCTGGATCCCTGTTTCAGGCTATTTTCAAGGGATGTTTTTAAAGGGATGTACATTGTAGCCGTCTAAAGCTGAGTATTCTGTATTTGTTAAAGCTGCATTTGCAAAATGTGCCTGTTTGAATCGTCTCTTTGACAAACAGGGAACGTGCACAGCCGGCGATAACGCCTGTCTCCTGGATGTGCCAATTGTACCGTGTATACATTTCTTTTAAAAAAACGGTTATATATTTATCTTTACGTGACTGAGACAGTGCACTATTTCTTAATTATTTGTAAATAATTGAAGATGTTTTGGAACAGAATGCATGTGTGTGTGTGTGTGTGTGTGTGTATGTGTGTGCAATGGAAATAAATTAATTTAAAACAACAGTCTTATTTCTCATCATTGATGGATGTAGACAGTATAACTGCCCTATATGTGCATTAACCACTTCATTGCCCCATAGTCCAAACCCACGTGCATTTCTGAGTGTTTCCCGGACTCTTTGGGCCACTAGTCATCCTCGGTGGAGAGGAGGAAGGTGTACATTTAGAGCGCTTTTCTGGACGACCCTGCTTACCACTAATTCACACACAGTCGCCCACGGCAACACAACACAAGACAGAGGAGAAGACTTTAACCTAGTAAACGTGAACGCAAACAATTCCGGGATGTTTAACACTCAACACGACGTGTTCGCAAATGTTTTACGAAGAAATAAATATTCCAACACGGATGACACTGGATGTAAACACACCTTCTGTTTGCTCGCCACACAACTGGACTGTCTTTAGGAGTGAGGCTGCATATCAATAGATGATATTCTCATTTATTTACGTCTGTCTATATTTAATTTAATTTAAATTTAATATAATTACATTTTTATTTAATATAATTTAATTTTAATTTAATATAATTTAATTTTACACTGCACTCATTAGTATTATATTTGTGTATACATGCATGTTGTATATATATTAGGGCTTAGAGTTAACGCGTTAATCTATGCGATTAATTTGGCCGCGTTAACGCACTAAAATATTTTAACGCAATTAACGCAACTTCGTTTACTTCCGGTGTTCGTTGATGTTTTTGCACTTTTCTGAGCGTCAAGCAGCGGCAGTGTGTCTGACGCTGTTTCCGTTTTTAAATCTATGAGTTTTCCGCGAAATACGGAGCAGAAATCAGTTTAAACTCGTGGATTCATAAAAGGGGTTTCCTCCTGCGCTCCTTCCTTCCGGCTGCTGCTCCACACACACACAGAGGGCCACGTGTCGGTGACAAGGCGCGGAAAGACCTCGTCACACAACACCTTCACAACACCGTGATTGGTCAATCCGTTTGTCTATCAACATTTTGCGAAAAAAACAACCAATGAACACTCAGTAAATCACAAGGACCCGCCCACCTCACAGGTGAGGCTCATTAGCAGCCTGTCAGCCAGAGAAGACAGAGAACACGAGGAGGACAATGAGCCTCATGATAGAGATGAGATTGTTCTGGAAGGTTTGATGTAGAACACGTGGGGTTGTTGGTCATATGCAAAAGACTTTAAAAGGTGAATTATATTATATTTTTGTAAAATGTATAAAATGCCCCCAGCCTCCAGAGTGACACATGTGAATGTGAGTCAGTTTCCAAGGCCACTGGTTCTGCTGCTGTTCAGTGTTAAAGATGACAGGACCAATGGGTCTCTAATGCACCTTGTTTTACTAATCTGATGTTTCACTGAAGAAACAATTTATCATCCACAATATTAAGTACCTGGCTGGCCCTTTATAGGTAGGATCCTCTCTGAAACACAGCTTTGTGTGAGGTTGTCTTTTACAACAAATACTATCAAACAAGTGTCTAAAACACACGCTGTCTGAAGTTATTACTGCAAAATGTGCGATTAATTAGTTAATTTTTGAATCGATTGACAGCCCTAATATATACATATCTATATATCTATCTATCTATATATATATATATATATATATATATATATATATAATATTTTTATTTTTGCAGTCATTGTATTATATTTATTTGTGTGTGTGTATATATATATATATATATATATATATATATATATATATATATATATATACACATAAATGTTTCATTTTATGTACATATATACTTTATTTTGTATTTTATATTTTACTTGTATACATCTTTCATCCCTGTTTTTTATATTTTATATTTTATTCTCGTGTGTTTAGTTTATTGGTGCTGCTACTGTTACGACAAATTTCCCCTTGGGGATTAATAAAGTATCTATCTATCTATCTATCTATCTATCTATCTATCTATCTATCTATCTATCTATCTATCTATCTAATGTCTGTGATTGATACATCATCCCTGCATTACTTCAACTGGGGAAGTGTAGGTATCGTGATGAGGGACATTGAGAATTATGACCCTTCTCTAATCTATTCCTTCCTATTTCTAAATGTGTTCCTGCAGAGTTGTACAACCCATTAAGCATCCATCATTGTCTCAGCTTGGCTGGAGGCCGGCTGCAGTCAGCGCTTCACGTGTTGTATCATCAGAAAGATTATTCTCTAGAAATCGGCCCAAATGTAATTCACCTGTTCATGAAATGGATTTTATTGCATTATTATATTAAAAAAAGTAATTTATTTTGAACCCATAATGCAATAATAACAGTTATGGGATTCCTCTTCTGGCTTGTTCATCTTCTGTATATTAATAATTATATTTATATTGATACTTCTTATCAAAAGTATTGGTACAACTAGACTGAAGCCCACTTATGTTCACACTATCATCGACTCATGGAGGATTTTAATAGACCAGGTACCTGGATAAGCGACTAGCGTTCTTTAACTTTGGTACAAATTGCTGACAGGTCTTGAAGTTCACGAGAAATATGTTATGAATCACTTTTTATCTTTCTTCTTACTTTTAGTCGACTTCAGTGGGATGAAGCCGAGCGTTACGTCCTGGTGGTCAAAATAGAAACAAAGCACTATTTCCACATTCCAATGTTTAAACTGAAGAACAGCATTCCCCATCAACTTGAATTATACTGTACACTTGATGTCCCGCGTTCTCCGTAATGGACTCCTCTCTCAGCTGTGGAGGAATGCATCGCGTTTTGTTCCCATTACCAAGCTGCCAACTCCTGGCTCTGTCTGCTGCAGCACATCCCATCAGCCCACAGGCTCAGCTGACTGATCGATGGATCACTTAGCGGCCGTGAGCTACACATCCCAGTCATTTGACCCGCTGGAGCGGTGGGAATGGCCACGCAATCCAATAAGCATCGAGCCAATGAGATAAGCCAGCGAGACTGCCAACTTGAGGAACTTCCCCCTGCCCGGGAGGCGTGAGGATGACAGGATGCGGTACTCAGGCCTGCTTCAACTATCTTCCCATACTCAGAGTGAGATGAAGACGGGGCTCCTCATTGATTCTGCCTCCCTCTTAATAACGAAACGCTCCACTGAAGACGTCTGAGATGGTTCCACAGTCCAATTCTTATTAACAAGTGAAGGGGCAATCTGTACATCATAATTGAAACGTATTGTATACAATTGGTTATTTTTGACAGCATAATGGATGCTGCAGCAAAAGCATATTCAGCAGTCCAACATAAAAACAACAGGAATGGCTTATTAAACACATTCTTTATATAGAAATACATCTGAAAAATGTATCTCACGAGTCAAGTCTCCTGGCTAAAAAAGAAACCAGGGCAAATATGTACGTTATGTTTGCACCATTGTCTTCACATGAAACAATAACAGACCCTAACACACATTATATTCCTCTGTAGACTCTTTTTCATGATGTTTCATAACAATCTGAGTCTTTCAGTGGCAAAAACAAACTTTTACTGGATATAAATGTCTGGCAACGAACTTCCCTCAGCCATTTCATCGCAGCCGGTTTTATGTATACAGACAGTTCTGCTGCCACTAAAATAAATTATGTTTTTTTTCCGATGAAAAAACCCCCCTAAAAGTGATTAGATTTTATCAAAAGGCTTTATGATAAAGCTTTAGATAAATGCAGTTTGTCACTTAATCTAAAAAACACCTGCGTTTCACAACTGCTCTAAACATTATAGTTAATGATCAGAGTTTATTTCTATTTCTTCATAGACGTGACTGAGGTTATTTATTACGGCGGTGCTTCCTTGTGGAACATCAGAACCAAACAAGAGACGTACGTTAGTGCGCTCTTAAGTGCAGCACGAGGAGACAACAGCTTACACACCCTTTAGTTTACAGTTCATGATTGACAACCACACAATCGTAATAAATCCCAAAGGCCTCAAAGGAGGCTGAAGCCACCTGCTCTCCCATCGCTGTGAACGAGTAGAAACACAACGTGCTCTCTGCCTTCCTCCTCCTCCTCCTCCTCCTCCTCCTCCTCCTCCTCCTCCTCCTCCTCTTTCTCTCCCTTGTTCTTCCGTCTCTATTAAGTCACACAGAAAGCTGTAATTCACTTCCGCTAATGCTGCTCTGCAGAAGTGAAGTACAGAAAGCTGAAACATTTACCAGGAACCTTCCAGATCTCAAGGAAACACAAACCACCTCCACAGTCCTCACACACCTCTCACCTCCTCTATTTCATTATAACCTGAGGCGCATTAAAGTAAAGTCATTTCAACTCGTTTTACTTTTAATTTCTATTCTCACTCTCACACTCATTTGTATTTCTTGCGTATGTAATACATTCAGTTGTTGAACCATATCAATAAATGTGCATTTAACCCTCCTGTTACTTTTGGGATCAATTTGATCCCATTCAATGTTTAACGTCTCTAAATAAATGATTGGCATCTTTTTTCTTTTGCTTCATATTTCATGACTTTTCCTAATTTCTTGGGGATAACTGGGAAAACATCAAATTCACATGATGATATGTTTTCACTGTCCTGAACACAACTTGTACCCATCGGTGTTCTTTGGGGTCAATTTGACCCCAGGCTGTTTTTCACTGTGTAAAACATATAAGAAATATCAACTTTTTTATTTATTTAAAGGGCTGTTTAGGTCGTCAACAAACAAACAAAAAGTACCTCACACTTAAACTTGGGAAACAATATTAATTATAATCATTTTCTGGAGTTTTTAATTGCTGGGATCAACTTGACCCCAGGGGTAAAAGATGTTATACATTTGAAGATAACAGGAGGGTTCAACATGATTTGGTTAATTTTTATCACAAAAGAAAAATACAATAAATGTATTACAATTTTATTTGAACATGTGACATAACTGGTTGTTGCTTATCTTTCGCAGTTTGCGGTGCTTTTTATTAGTTCAGCATCTCTTTGTTGTTGTTTATTGTGTCGTGAGTCTCTTGTTGTTTTGTTTCCCTATTGTTTTGCGACTCTCTTGGTTCATTTTGCACATCTGTGTGGTCGTTGTGGTGAAATATGAACATACTGAGGTTCTAATGCTAACAGGATAATATCCCCCCCCCCCTGTTTCTATGAGGGAACATTATCATTCATATATGAAGTAAGAAGAGAGCTGATTCTGATACTTCACTCTACTCTGTAATCCGATTGGCTACAACCTGATTTATTATCCTGCCGTCTACGCCACATGATCCTCGGTGGAGAGGAGAGAGCAGGCGGAGGCCTTGAGGAGTCTTGGTGCCAGCAGATAATGCAGTGAGGGCCAGACAGAGCATCGTATTGATGACTCCTATAGACTGAGGGAACCGTGAGAACGTCTTGGCGCCAGGAAGACATTATTCTGAAAGGACATTAAGCCGAAAAACGTCCAGAAAAAAACATCAACAATTGTGAGCAACAATCTGATGAAAGCAGACAGTAAATATAGTTGTAATGATATCGTACACATGAAGTGATGCACGCTTCAATCTCTGTTAATCCTGCACCACTTATGGAACTGAACTCGGCAGACGTTGAGCTGCTGAGTTGTCTTTGTTTTATTCATCAAAATATACACTACCGTTCAAAAGTTTGGGGTCACCGAGAAAATGTTGTGTTTTCCATGAAAACTCACACTTTTATTTATTAAATGAATACAAGATTAATACAAAATATAGTCAAGACATTGACGAGGTTAGAAATAATGATTTTCATTGTAAATATTATTGTTGTTCTTCAAACTTGTGGCTCAAAGGAAGGACAGTTTTAGAGCTTCTCTCACCAGCATAACTGTTTTCAGCTGCGCTCACATAAAAAGGGTTTCAATGTCAAGGAATAATCTTTTTGTGGAAAATGCAAAATGAAAAGTTATAAACATTTTATTAAAGGGTTTCAAGGGGGTTCTAACCCTCTGCTAGTCTTCTAAGGCAATAACACAATGTACCACTAGAACATGGAGATGGGCCTCTACACACCTCTGTAGAGACTTCATTAAAAAACAGAGAATAGTCATTTACCACATTAACTATGTAGAGAGTGTATTTCTGATTAATTTAATGTAATCTTCATTGGAAAAAATAGTGCTTTTATTTTATTTTTTCTAAGTGACCCCAAACTTTTGAACAGTAGGTGTAGATTGACCTGATAGTTCATAAAGTGTCTCACAGAATGTAGTTTATTCTTGACACAGGCGATTGGAGACGGATGATTGCAGTTTCCAAAGATCTTCGGTACAATACGTATTCTTTTATCTGACTTCGTCATCACTCTGTGAAGCCAACACACCTGCAGAATAACGGCTCCCAGAACCTCCAGCATGTGTCCTGTCATCGGATGTCAGCTCTCTTCCAACTGGAGCTGATTGATCACACAGACCTGGTTCATAACCTGTTTGTGGGGTCAGCTGACAGCTCGGACCTCCTGCTCGCCTCCTCAACGTGGCCATCGGGCCGGACCTTCCTGCTCCTCAGAGGAGGTGAGCAGATGCCTCTGAACCAATTTGGCTAAAGACCAGTAACGACCTCTGCTGTAATTAGTGGTAATGTGTAGAGTGTAAATACTCCCTCTGTCCAGCTCACACACAGAGACAACTGTCACAGGGATACAACATATACATATATATATATATATATATATATATATATATATATATATATATGTGTGTATATATGTATACAGTATATATATAAATATATAATATGTATTTATATATATAATATGTATTTATATATCTATATGTTCATATACATACTCCCTCTGTCCTGACACACAGATAACTGTCACATGACTAAATAAATAAATATATATATATATATATATATATATATATAGTGTATGCAGCTCACCTCTTTGTATCCTCAAGGGGGCATGAGGCACAAAGCCGGGCTGGAAACACCCTCCATTACCATGTGAATGAAGGGGTCAAGGTGCGTGAGTGTGTGTGTTTGTCTGTGTGTGTACAGGGGGTTTACCCATCATTAAGATGCTGCGTGTCCGCTGCGTGAGCTACATGCAGGCAAACAAAGAGCGAGCTGCTGAGCCGGGCTGCAACACCCGGAGCGTCAGTCCGGGGAGGGGGGGGGGGGAGGGGAACTCTCCATCACAGACCAGCCATCGGATCCAATTAGCCACCACGACGTGTTGAAGTGGAGTCAAGCCAAGAGGAGAGGCATCGGCTTTACTCTGATCAGCGGTGATCATATCTACATCATGTTATTGGTGCAATCCATTTTCTTACAAGGTAAATCCCTGGAGGTCTTTGAACAGTTTGATTTGCACAAATGAAAACAAGTGTATTGCTTTAAAAGCTTGTTTTCTGTCCACTTGGGGGCTGCAGAACAAGCTTTAAGCACAATACTGATCTATTATCGCCTTATTTGGTGAATAAAGGTACCTATTTACTCATCACAGACTCGGATGAACGCTGAGTTTCATGTTGAGTCGTGTTGCTGACCACTTCTCAAAAGCAAGTCCAATATTCCTGCTCTTTGCGACTCTGTTTTGGTGAAGAATATAATATGTTGGTGCCAGCTAGGTGTACCCAATCATATATTTAGTATGCATATTTTAATCTACATTTACATCATATTTATGTTGTACCAAACCTATTTAAATGTTTCTTGTAGCAATGAGATACTGTATATCCGCTTGTTGATTCTGGCCTTATAAACTGTTGCTGAGTGATGTTAAATAACTCTCTAGGTTAAAATAGGCTTCATAATTCAAACAAAATTACCTCAATTTTTAAGAATCTATAATTGTTCATAGATCAGAAACAGGATTTTTTTATCTAATTATTTTAACAAATTTTCCTGTGTTTCTTTCAAATAGTGTAAATACATGGGTTCACATTATTGCGAGAGACTTAATGCGCTGGTATAATTATGGATAATAATGGTTCTGTGGCTGAACATCAATTGAGAACCACGACTTTAGGTGGAATTCACAATCTGGTGCAACAGTATAGGCAGAAAAATACTCAAAATCTCAGCTCTTCTATAGCATCCTAAATCCCCCGATGGGGCCAGAGAGAGAGCATCAGTGATGTGCAGGGAGGAGGAGGAGGAGGAGGGGGGTAGGGGAGGGGCTAAGAGAGGGAGAACCAGAGAGAAAGAGGCGGACACTCAGCGGCAGCAGGTTTGTGAGAGCAGCAAAACAGAGGAGGAGGAGGAGGAGGAGGAGGAGGAGGAGGAGGAGGAAGGAGAAGAAGGAGGAGGAGGAGGAGGAGGAATCAGAGCGAGAGAAACAGTGTGGCTGCAGTGAGGAGGGACACAAACACTGAGAGAGAGAGAAAGAGAGAGAGAGAGAGGAGGAATACAGAGAGACCAGAAGGTAAGAAGAACATATGTGTCTGTTTAATGCCTGTATTTCCAGTGTGAGCATGAGGTGTCTGATGGACTGCTATTCTCATCCCTCTCCTCCCTCCCTCCGTCTGCCAGCCAGCGGCGGCACGCTATATGTGGGGAGATCAGAGTGCTGTAGCACTGCGGAGAGATGGAGGAGAGCGGAAGAGGGGGAGAGAGAGGGAGGGGGGGCTGGCATTACGCTCTGCAGACAGGAGGAAGTGCGAATAGAAAGAAAGAGAGCAGGTGAAACAAAGGGAAAGAAACATCTGCCGGGGCTTTGCTGTGCAGCGGTTGGTGGGTGGGTGGTGGGTGTATGGGCATCGGGGGGAAGAGGAGGAGGAGGAGGAGGAGGAGGAGGAGGAGGAGGAGGAGGAGGAGGGTGCAGCGTTTGAATAACAGTGCCGGAGAGTGACAGCTGTCAACATCTGTATGGAAACCTCCACGTTGGAGATGATAGAAGTTTTTCTTCGACCACACCCTTTGAGATTATGTGATGGTTTTCTTGTATTATAGTCAGGGTCTGGGTTTGGGAAATGTGTGTGTGTGTGTGTGTGTGTGTGTGAATGGCATGTTGGATCCTAGCCAGACATACTTAGTGTTTCCTCCCATTGTTGTCAGGGCAGTGGATTAGCTGTGCGTGTGTGTGTGTGTTTGTGTGTGTGTGTGTGGTTGTGTGTGTGGTGTTTAATGTCAATGGAGCTAGGAGTCCAGCCAAGATGCTCAATCATGGACTGACTGAGATGTTGTCACTCTTGAACTATATACGTGTGTGTGTGTGTGTGTGCGCGTGTGTGTGTGTGTGTGTGTGTGTGGACACGTATGCACATACACTGACCAGTGTGTGTTGTGTCACCTGCATGCGCGTGAGACACGCTTTTAGTGGTCGCAGTGCTGAATTCTCCTCCCGCTCCTGGCATCGGTCCTCGCCGTTTAGCGGCTGATACAGAAATAACGTCCTCCACCATATTGTAAAAACTCGGCGCTCAGACAGCAGCAGCGTGGACCCTCGTCATCTGGCAACGTGCGATGCTCTCTGAACGGCAGCCTGCTTCGAACAGCTTGACCGAGCGTTTGTTGTTTCACCGTCTCCATGCCAAGGCATCTTCACAGCGTCGTAGATGATGCATTTTAATAAAGAGCAAGAGCTATTATGAGAGGGTGTTTCTCGTGATCCCTATACCCACACAGGCGTCGCAATTATCAAGGCAGATGACACATTTTGAGATGAATATGTAGTCTGCTGTTTGTTTCTCGTTTCCAACAAACAGATCAGGTTAAATAAAAAGAGCACGCTTATGATCCATAAGTGGTCATTTGAACCCAGACTCTAAAGGTCTCGAAACCTTTTTCCTTATTCTTCAAAGTGCTATGTTTTCTCTTTTGAGCATTATTATAACTGAAAGCAACTATTTGCGATGGATTGATATGAAGGAGTATTGTACCTGAGCAGAGAATCAAGTCACTTCCTCATGTGTTCACATAGTAAGGCCGATGTGTGCTACCTCGAGCCTGGCTAGTTGGTTAGCATTGTGTTACTATTCTTTTTATTTTTATATATATATATATATATATATATATATATATATATATATATATATATATATATATGATTTATTTGTAGAAATTACAAAACAAGACTTACAGTACAATATACCTCACAAATAAGGATTGACAACATATCACACAGTGAAATGGTGAGGATACACATTACATTTAAAGACTATAAATAAGGGGAAAAACAAACATATACATAACAACAACAAAAAAACAACAACAGCAACATAAATGGTATTGAAAATAAATTAAACAAAAACAAAAAGTGATGCATGCTCCCAATAAAGTTTGTTAAAACAGGGCACTGGTGCGATGTTGGGGCGAGTTAATCCGAGCCTGGCTAGCTCATGGCTGGTTAGCATTGTGTTGCTATTCTAACTTATTGCATCCCAAGATGACTTACAAAAGACCCCACATTACTTTTTTTTATCTGTAGATACATTGTACTAGCAAAGGTTTGAATGAAGAACTTTTGTTGTGCAGTATTGTGTTGTACTTCACAGTACATAGCTCTACATTTACCTGAAGGATGCTACTGGTTGTAGATTCAGATTTGATTATGTATATATATATATATATATATATTTCCTGCAGTAGAAGAACCAACCAGAACTAAAAACTATTACTCCTAAAATGTCCCCGTCAGATAAAACGAAGAACCCCTTTAATTACACGACCTGTCATACCCCACGTGTGATCATTTTCATTGATTTCAAACTGGATGTTATTTACATCCACATAACATTATTGGTTTCTTTTTTAATTAGTGGAGCTTTTTCACAATCTTGTCAAATATTCCCTGGCAACAGCCAACGGAATCGTACTTGTGCTTTGACAATGTATCAAACCGTCTTGATGATCACTTTGTCAAACATTCTCTGTTTGTATCATTCTCTGAATGAAATATCTTTGAAGTTGGACTTTTTCCAGAATGTTCTAATATTAGTTTGCCTATTAGATTCATATATTCATATCTCTCAGGTCTTACTGGATGAGGCTTCAGATAGGCTTTGGGAGACCTGATGAAACTCTTGGAAGTGGGTTTATCGCGGTGAGGGCCGAATGATGCTCTACCTCCAGAGCTTGTGACTGAAGGGCAGGAGAAACAAGACAAAGAAAAAGATGAATCAGGGACAACAACTGTGAATAGACACAGCGTGTAGGATTAAGTCGGCGTCAATTGGTTGTGTGCTCATCTTAGTTGAAGCGAATCCAAACTCATCTGAGTAAAAATGAGCAAATGACATGTGGATGACTAATACGAATAACAATCAGTGGTTTACACGTATCTTATTTAACCCAATATAAATGGACTTTGATACACTATCGTCACTTTCATACACTCTCACTTTCAAATCACTGCTTGTACTTACACTTACACGACAAGTACATATTTATCAGAATGATTGCACTACCTGCTACTCCCATTGTCTGTAGTTTAGTTTATTATATGTGTATTTTATGTTATATGTATATATGTTAGTATTATATGTATAGGTTGGTATATGTTTTAGCATGTTGTATTGCATATTTATCTTGTATACTTAGTAAGGTTATTATATGTTACTACATGTAAATAATGTTCAGAGTACTTGTACAGAGTGTATGTCATGTTATGTTATGTTATATGTTTGCTATGTTATGCTAGGGTAGTTGTTGTGTGGTGATTTGTCCTAAGAATGTCAGTGCCCAGTCTGACCCTATGTCATTCTGTGCATCTGACAATAAAAGACTTGTAACTTGTAACTTGTATAATGTCCATAATGCTAAGGCAGTGGTGCTAACTGCTGGACTTTCTGCATTTGAGCTAAATGTGTCTAGATGAAGGTTATGTGACAAAGATATTATCTGACCAGCTGACTTATTCTGACCTAACTGGGGCTCCATCATGTTTGTGTGATCTGCAGCTAAGCTCTTAAACTAGATGTGAACTGAAAAATGACATTTTTTGCTCTGATGCGATGCAAAAAAAAAGCCTGTCCGAATCTATTTCTGGATGAGTGACGTTCGGATGTTTGTAGTTCGCTTTTTTGCCGTGATGTGAGATAGCGGCCGTGTGGCGACGGCCTGTGCGAGCCAGGAGCATCTGTTCAGAGCTTTAAAGGGACAGTCAGAGATGGTTGTCGCTAGGCGAGCACAGAGACCAGACTGTGGTGGCTGATAGCACGATGGGCACGTTAAGAAAGACGATGATACGATTGGTTTATAGGCATTCGTGAATTGGAAGTTTGGAAAAAACAATGCAGATTTCCTTTAATTTGAAAACGTTGAACATATATTAACTTCTACAAGCAGCTCAGAGGGTGATGCCATCCTCCCACAACTGTAATGGTAATGAACCACATACTTTTGATTGTTTTATTATTGGAGGAAATAACTGATGATGTAAATAATGGTGACATTATACAGCCAAGTTAAAGAGAGAATTTCTAGTCATGTTACATACAAGCCATGAGTTGTTCTCTTGAGTTATCACAAGGTCAGGATCTTTTCAGCCAGCCAACAAGACGTCTTAACCCTTCAGATGTTTAACTCTTGATAGACAAATGTATTCATACAATTACGAGAGACTGTGTAGTTCTTTTTAATTGTCTCCAGAACAAAAGGAAAGACGGTCCCCATATCCCTGTACCGGTTTATGTAAATTGTCCTCATAAATCACCAACATCAGATTCTTAAATATTCAGTCCATAGGTTATCAGTTATTTGAAGATCTAATTATACATTACTTTTAAAATGATGTTGCCATGGATTCAGTGAGGTATGCTGTTGGTAATTATTAAACATTTGTCTAAAAATAGGCTCAATTTAAAGTATGCCGTATTAGAAAATTAGCAGTTCCTGCAATATTCACATATACAGAAGATTACTATCACTGGATTCATTTTACACTTTATGGACATTTATTTGTATTATCATGTCTTTACTGTAAAGAGATGCTTTTCTTTTTTTGGATGAAGATGGTGGTTGGTGACATATAACACCATCAGTATGAAGTCAATATCAATATACAAAGTGAAGCACTTTACCAGGGAAACTGTTTTGATATATTCTGTTGTGTTCCTATGAAATAAATATAGTGAAGTTTATGGAGAAAATCCCGGCTGACACGCCTAATAATACAGAAACGGTCTCTCCTGCGAGGTTCCCACTGATTCTCCTGACGGAACAAAGAATAAAACATGTTCAGCCTCCCTTCCCATCTTTTCCTCATCCCTCTATCTGGCTCCTTCATATCCTCTCTGTTCATTATTCATGAGCTCATTGCTGTCTCTGCTGCGGTTAATCATATTCTGTAGCGTCCAAGTACGAGGAAACGTTTGAGAAAAAGCTTTCGGGGGAGGGAGAAAATTGCAAACTTGCAATATAGAGACACTAAAATATAATGTGGGGTGCCGTGCTGTGTTCTTCACAAACAAGCTCAGAGAAATACACGAGCGCAACCGCATGCATTGCAGCTGCAATGGCACGACTTCCTCCCACTTTTCAGTCGCTTATCTTGATGGACTATTTGGGATACTCTGTCTTCCACTTCTAACTCCTGTTCCCCCTGTTTGTTGGGTTGGCTATTATATATCTGCCCATACTGAGTCTGTATACCACCTGACTAAATGATCTGCAGGCACAGCTGCATCACAATGGACTGGATATTCTTTTTCTTTTTTTTACCTTTGCATTGAAAATTCGTAAGGTAATGTTTTGATCTCCGTGTATTGGTATGTATGCGTGCGTGTTATTCGTATAAGTCAAAAAGTTTTAAACCGAATCGCGTGAGATTTGGTGGGATGATTGGTTATTAACCGGGGACCATTTGATTAGATTTTGAGATCGATGGGTCAAAGGTCAAGGTCATGAAAAGTAAAAATCTTCTTGAATCGCATGAAATTTGGTGGGATGATTGGTTATTATCCGGGGACCATTTGACTAGATTTTGAGATTGATCGGGTCAAAGGTCAAGGTCATGAAAAGGTCAAAATCTTCTTTTTACTATAGCACGGTCAAGTTATATCCAATTGTCATGCAACTAATGCCAAAATGTTGATAATTCAATGCTCAATCTTGTGATATGCGAAGGTATGCGCTCTACCGAGTGCCCGTTCTAGTTTTAAATATGTTTTATTGATTTTCACAGTTTTTATCCCACCAGGGAAGATGATTCACACATGTCTCAGGGCAATTACAGATTGAAATTTAAAACCTCATTCCCGACCCCACCCCACCCACCAATTGTAGGGTTACAGACTACGGAGCCTATACAATACATTCAGGTAATTTCAGGTACATTCAGGAGAAAAAAATGTAAACAGAGTCAAAGAATTACATTAATCCATTAGATAATGTAAAGCAATTTGGAAATAAAAATTAACAAAGTGAGAAGTCGCATGTAAAAAAGGAACTGGATATTCTTTTGGGCCAGTATTTAAATTGACTTCTTCCATGTAAGGTGGGTTTACCTCTCTGATGTTTCTCTATCTACAGATTTGTCATCATTATTATTGAGATAAGCTCAGCAGTCTGTGCGAGCTGACACACCAAAATGAGATGCATCATCTTGGCACGCCTCCATAAGGTGGCGGAGACAGTCATGTGAACGGCAATGCACCGAATACATCCGTCATGAAGCGTATGTTTATTTTACACACACAAAGCAGACAAGCACACGACTGCCAGGCAGGTTAAGCTTCTTCTCTAAACAGTCGGAATACAATTTCTGTCAATATTTCACCAGACTAAACACACTAATGCTGTATGATAGATAGATAGATAGATAGATAGATAGATAGATAGATGGAGGGATAGATACTTTATTAATCTCCAAAGGGAAAATGTGTCGTCACAGTAGCAGCACCAATAAACTAAACACACAAGAATGAAATATAAAATATAAAAACAGTGACTGTGCTAAGTATATAAAGTGAAATATAAAATACAAAATAAAATATATATGTGTATATATACACAACGTATATGCATACACAAATATAATACTAATGACAATGACTGCAGTGTAAAATTAAATTAAATATAGACAGAGTGTGCAAAATGCAAAGTGTGTGTATGTGTGTAGTGTAAATGAAATGTGGGAAGTGCAGATCAACATGTATATATATATGAATGTGTACAGTGATAATTATTATGTCATTATTATGATAATGTGATGCAGTACGTATACGTCATATCTGATCTGAAACGAGCCCGTTTTGACTTATTTATTAATTCCACGTATTTTGAACAACCAAAAGAAGTCTCCCTGATAGACAACCTGGCCCCAAAAGGTCCTCCACATGCCCTTTATTGTTGATGTTTAACACAACTCGTGTGCACATGCAAACACTCTCTATTGCAGCTTTGTGGTGTTGTTTTGGTTCTGCTGCATTTTCCGTCTGTTTTGGTATGGGATCATAGTGTGATATGATGGACTCTGTGGTTTACGTTATTGACTTGTGTTTCCCGTGGCAGGAAGTATGGAGAATATTGAGTGGAGTGACAGGGATATCGATCGGTAGGGGCTACAATAATCCAGCAGTCTGTGCGGCACTTCGGCCGACTGTAGCGGCGTACATCCGTCAGCTTGTGAATATGAATATAGAATTAAAGTTATTGCACTGTATGTACTGGACCTCGACAAATGTAATTTAGCTCTTTATGAAGAGCTTAAATCATTTTCTGAGTATGCAACTTTATTGTTCACAATGCTGTTTGATGATGTCATCCTCCTGCTCCGCTCCACTATACTGAACCACACAGGGTACGACTCTGTTATTGATGGCACCAGCAGGGCCGGTTTCTCTAACTCGTACGGTTCTATAATGCCAGCCGGCTTACAGATACACACCTGCATGTTCACAGATGAGTTAACTGCGCTGGAAACAAATTGATTTATAGCATGATGCCTACAAGGAGATGATATATGGCTATAATTACTGCACATGGGTCTCTGGATGCCTTTACATCAGTTGTAGACGCTCACAGAAACATCATTACTTTCTTTGCTATTTGTGAGAATACCCACTCAGAAACTGGACCTATATCTGTCTGTGATGTTGATTATGATTATCTCTCTCCTCCTCCCAGGTTTCCTCCCTTCCTCACCTCACTGACCCATGAAAGAAGCCATGCCGGTCCTCACAGCTGGAGCGGGTGAGACGGGTGGGCGCAGACGCTCAACACACACTGTCCCATACAGCTTGTTGTGCGCCATCTGTTAATATTAATACACGTACTGGTGGTTTCTCCCCGTTCCTCTCCTCCGTAGGGTTACACGAGACGTTGGCCCTGCTGACCTCTCAGCTTCGGCCCGACGCCAATCACAAAGAGGACATGGTCTTCCTCAAAGACGTCTTCAGCGAGCGGAGTTTGGGATACCTCATGAAGGTGAGGTGTTGATCACGTGATGAGTCTGATTGCACAAGATATTTATAAGAAGCTATGTGCCACTGAATGTATGGACATGTTTACCGTCGCATTGAAAATGCAGAAGGTAATATTTTGATGGCCGTGTATTTGTATGCGTGCGTGCGTGTTATTTGCATAAGTCAAAAAGTTTTAAACCGAATCGCAGGAACTTTGGTGGGATGATTGTTTATTATCCGGGGACCATTTGACTAGATTTTGAGATCGATCGGGTCAAAGGTCAAGGTCATGAAAAGGTCAACATATTTTTTTTACTATAGCGTGGTCAATTTTTATGTTCATAATTCAATGCCCAATCTTGTGATATGCGAAGGTATGCGCTCTACCGAGTGCCCGTTCTAGTTTCAGAATGTTTCTTTATTATTTTAAGATAACATGCTGAATGGAACAAAGGAACTTTCGATCAAAGAAGTGTTTATGTCCTCTTTGTTTATTTTTTTTTTTTTTATTCAGTTAGCCGGAATATCTTCAACATAAGAGATGATTTCAGAGATGTTGCCCAAGGAGAATTCAGTTCTTGATGCAGATTTCAACATTTTTTAAAGCAATGTTTATATTTTTCATACAGTCTTTATTTGAGTGAATTAAAATAGGAGAGATATACAATAATACTTTTCAAGGATTGGGCGGTTCTAATAGACATTTTTTTTTTCCTTTTTCTATACACAAAAAAACATCATTAAAATGAATGAAAGTGCCGAGGGTTTAATTCCAGATGTGCTAGGGAGCAGTTTTCTAGATGATCTGCTCCCTGTTGTGTCTCCTGCATGCACATCAGGACACACATTCCTGCTAATGAATTCATATTATTCCACTAAACTGTAGATGGCCTGAGGGCACCAAGCCACGCAGCAGCACCCCTGGGATACAGGCTGTTTGCTAGTGAACATGGATGTGAACAATGCACGATTGGTTTAGACCTCAGGGATTCCCACAATGCATTGTGATGAGTAACACTGGATCCAAGCTCAACCTTTTTTTGTCTACAAGCAAACTCCAGGAGGCCAATCTCACCTTCAGCTTGTCCTGTCCATTCCCTATTCTCTAATATACTGTGTGTGTGTGTGTGTGTGTGTGTGTGTGTGTGTGTGTGTGTGTGTGTGTGTGTGTGTGTTACAGATCCATGAGAAGCTGAGACAGTACGAGAGACAGAGCCCAGCCCCCGTCCTCCACAGTGCCTCTTCTCTGGCAGAGGATGTAAGTTCATCACCCCCCCCCCTCCCCCTCCCCCCTACACACACACACACACACACACACACCCTAAATTACTTTTCCACTTGGGCACAGCAGTCAATAACAATGAGTTAGCTCCGACAGAGAAGCAATGCAGGTATCAAAAGTGAATTTTAATGTTCTGAAAGTGCTGAATCATCCCGATGCTTTTTTTAATGAAACTCCACATCCTGCTGCTCACCAGTTATCAGCGAGGAAACTGCTGAGCTTGGCTGCTCGCTACTTATTTTTTTCCCCGTGTGCATGTCTGCTGTGGATTCCATCTGCAGTACAAATGCAGCTCGCGGGGCCGGTGTGCACGTGCACGTGCACGTGTTCGGTGTGCACGTGCACGTGTTCACAGCTCATGTGTGTTCTGTGACAGGTGGCAGAGGAGCTGCAGAGCGGGCCGATGAGCACCGAGGAGAAGGAGCTGCTGCACCTGCTGACGTCGCCACACCTCAAGGTAAACAACCGGCTACTTTTTTTGGGGCCTTACAATCGTGAGATCGTGAGGAGGTGACGCACTGGTGTGTATTCAGTTGGCCAATTTTCCTGTCCGGAATTATAATTAGGGCGCGAGACTATTGTTATTCATATGATTATTATTTGTTGTTGTGAATTGTGTTTATTCTCAAAAGCAGAGTACAGTTATACATTGCACATGTTATTTTTCATTCCCCCCCACCCCATCCCAACACAGAACAAATCGAACAAATCGCTTCCATGTTCAAAAATCACATTACAGTATTAATAGTTCAAGTATTACACACAAATAAAAATAGTGTAGGAGGTAATACAGTCAAACAAAAAACAGAAATTAGTAAATTATTGCTATTATTAGTCATATGATTATTATTACTATTATTTACCACCTTAACATGGAGATACGAGTGTCTTGGGCTCAAAGGACAAAATTCATCAGGATTGGCGAAAATACAGATCTGATTGGAGTTTTCGGGGGAAAAGTTGCACAAATTATCTCTCTAGCGCCCCCTTGAGTTAGAAAGCTAATACTTTTTTTTTAACAATGACCAATTTCCTTGAAATTTGGTATACGGGTTCACCTGGACCTGCTCTACCAGTAACATCATGGGGGACATCAAATGCGCCTACTTAGATGGTCCGTCATTTGGAATATTTTTTTCACTTTTCTCCAAAACGCTTTGTCCGACTTCTACGAACATTCATGAGGTCCATTATTGGTTCAATGCCCACACATGCGTTTGACAGATTGTTGATATCTTATTGCGTTCAGAGGATATGGACAAATGAACATTTAAGAGGCGTGGTCTCATATTTGAAGTCACACAACTTCCAGATTATTTGGCCTATCCTCACCAAACTACTTTAATTTGATTTGCCTTGAAGTTCATCTTTGAAGCTGGTCAGACCGTCAGCTCGACATCGGCACTGAGCTTTCAGCCCGTGTGTTTTCTGTGACACCAGGCCGTCCTCTCGGTGCACGACACCGTGGCGCAGAAGAACTTTGACCCCGTGCTGCCGCCGCTGCCCGACGACTTCGAGGATGAGCTGGACGAAGAGTCGGTGAAGATCGTCAGGCTGGTGAAGAACAAGGAGCCTCTGGTGGGTTGTGAAGGATACGTTGAGAACATAAGAGCATAAAGGAAACTGAATGAAAGAGGAAGAGATTATATGCGCCCTTGTGTTCTTCTCTCTTAATGATATTGCCCATCGTTACTCCAGGGAGCCACTATCAGGCGGGATGAAGCCACCGGGATGGTGATCGTGGCTCGCATCATGAGAGGAGGTGCAGCGGACCGAAGCGGTACATTGTGCTTCTTCTCTTTTTGTCCCTCTAGGCTTTCTTTAAGCTGTGTCAGACCACTAAACTACAAGTACCTGCAGTTCCCAGACTTGGGGTAGTACACCGATGAAGGGTGTTCTATCATTTCATGCTACTTGTCGAGAACTGCTACCTTGTGGTATTGCGCATGCGCCGAGTCGATTTTCCGAGTTTGTTTGACACGCCCATAATGTTTTGCCACCCTGTCGATGCACGTCTGATAACGGGGAGTGACATCATCAAAATCCCGATTATTTTCCTAGTAAAAAGTACATTCAGCATGTATATTGTACAGGTAGTAATAATACGTAGTAATGACATGTAGATTAATAATAATAATAATAATAATAATAATAATAATAATAACTTTATTTATATAACACTTTTAAAAACAAGGTTTACAAAGTGCTCTACAGATAAACAAAGCATAAACACAACTTAAATGGCGGCAAACAAAAAAGACCATACCATAAAAGCATTGAATACAACAAAAACAAATAGGCAATTAAAATAAAAAAACTTAAAAGGACGACATCATTTAAAAGCAGTTCTATGAGTGATAAGCAGTTGCTATTTCTTTTGTGTCAACAAATTATTGTAAACATGAGTTTGTTCACATTATCATAATAAAGCACTGGTTTATTATTAGGGTATTCAGTGTTGAAGATAAACACTTTAACAGTGAAAAGTGAAACATTGAACTTTGAAAGAAAAGCATATTTTGATAGTACAATAACATCCTATCAGATAGGGTAGCATGAATCGATACACACCTATTGGTTTATGCAGCGGTAGCAAATTCTGCAAAAAATGACAGAACAAGGGCACTGAAATTAAAGTCCTAATCTGAGCAAAGAGAATCATTTTTTGATTAAACTCCTCCCACTCAGGGCTGTAGCAATCCATTTGTATACATATTAAGGTTGTGAGTTGACTATTTTCCTTTGCTGAAGAGGTCATATAACAGGAAAGACTGGAGGATGACGTGAAACAAAGGTTGCTGCGTGGAAGGCAGCCAGGGCTTTGCAGTAATGTAGCACAGCCCTCAGGAAACGGAGCTCCAGGACGCCTCAGGAGGCTCCTGTTTTTTTTTTTTTACTGCAGTTTGATGGATTTTGTCTTCTTGCAAGACGATTGAAGATCGGTGACACTGTTTCACACAAAAGATACGAATCAAACCGGATACTGTGATGATGAGTGATATCAAAGCCACAGCGGTAGAGATGCAGCAGCCGCAGCAGCAGGAGGGATAGTGCGGTTGTTGCTGAAACCTAAAGCTCTCCACAAGCCTCCAGAGACTCAACAAAGATCCTTTCATGGGCGTTACCATGGAAATATCATCCTCATGCAGGTGTATGTGTGTGTGTGTGTGTCAGCATTGGAAACACGCATGCTGGCAAAGTAAACCAATCAGTGTTTGCATCTGTTAATCTTTGAGCTGAGGATCCGTTTTCTTGATGCAAGTGATGGAAAAACTTGAGACAGAAGCTGAAGAGAGAGTTCAGAATCAGGCCCAGTTTCTCTTGGTGAATGCATACATTATATGAGTATAATCCTCAATTGTGCATCTGCCATATGTGCTTCTTGGTCCTAAGGGGAAGGTATTGACCCGGCTGCTATCCGCCTTTTATTTCATCGTTGTGGCTGCAGCAGAAAAAGATCACATCTGATGATAGACGCGACTCGTATCTGTGGATCTGACAACGATGCTGATGTTAAGATGTGAATCACATACCCTGAATCCCCAGTCTAGACTCTGTCCTTGATGCGTTTGCCCTCTCGACAGGTTTGGTCCATGTCGGAGATGAACTCAGGGAGGTCAACGGAGTCTCTGTGGTCCAAAAGAGGCCCGATGAGATCAGTCAGCTGCTGGTGAGACACACAGTTCAGCTGCAGATTTGGAGGAATACTAATTAAAAAAAGGCAAAGTGTTTTTTTAAATACTTTCAAACCGCATGGAGAAACTTGCTCCGGCTTTTTTATGCTTAATCACAACCAGAGACGTATTGGAATAGAACAAATAATGTTGAGTAAGCAGAAGCCAGGGACCAGCAGGAGGTCTCCAAACAAAAATGAAATCTCTTTAAATTAATATAACCTAATACATCAATTACATCCAGTATTTTTAACTAAACTAAATTAAATGTGTTGATTTATGTTTTTGTCTTTGGGATAAGAGAGCGAAAATGCTGTTCACATGTTTTGCTTATTAAATACAGGGTTCACTGTATTTACCCCAGACAGACTCAGTGCTGATTGTCATGTTTTTAAACTAGAACCTCTTTAGGATCCAAAGTCTTTAGGGATCATGATAGAGGTGATTCATCAGCCACAATGTTCTTTCCATCTTTTATTTATTTAGAAACAGGGTACACTGATAGTCCAGTAGGATCAAAAACGAGAGTGTTTGTCTTTAATCTCCCTCTCCCCCCTTCTCCCTCTACCCATGTGTGATCTAGTCCCAGTCCCAGGGCTCCATCACTCTCAAGATAATCCCCGCCATTAAAGAAGAGGATCGACTGAAGGACAGCAAGGTTTGTTTATTTGTTTATTTATTTATTCATTGGATCCCCGCTAATCTTCCTGGGGTCCACAGAAAGGACAAAATACAATACATACAAAAACATACAAAACATATCGTGAAACAAACAGTTAAAAATAGTACAACAAAGTGAAGATAGTGCAGTCAGATGCACAGTACAGTTGAAGGATCAGATATATGTTATGCAATTCAACTTAATTCATACAAAGAAAAAGAAAGTCAGATGACAAAAAAGCAATAGAATACGTCAAGTGGTGAATGTGAAGGTGGGATGAAGCGTGAGTGACTGAGCATAAAAGGAGGAAAGGAGATAGTGTTAGTCTTATTTTCAGCATTTTTGCCGTTGCATTTCAGACAAATTCTTCCTTAAAGTGACACTATGTAACAATTCCTACCTTAAAATAACAGCTTGAAAAACATTGTGTCGCTAGTTTTTTTACTCAAACTCAAAAGAGCCATATGCGTCACCAGAAGAGCCATATATGGCTCGAGAGCCAGAGGTTCACGACACCTGATCTATCGTAACTGGGTATTTACCACACTGAAGTACACGTTAAATACCTGAAGGGGGCGCTACAAGGGAAAAACTACATAATGGGGCTTTAAATGATGAAAAAAACACTGATACGTTTTTTCTTCATATAAAGAGTTTTGCTCATGTTTATATGCAATGCTAAACGTCTAAATATGGAGCTCCTTGTTTTTGCCTTCAGGTGTACATGAGGGCCTTGTTTGAGTACATCCCGTTGGAGGACAAGGCAACGCCTTGCCAGGAGGCGGGGCTTCCCTTCAAGCGGGGAGACATCCTGCAGGTCGTGACCCAGGACGACCACACGTGGTGGCAGGCCAAGCGCGTGGGGGACAGTAATCTGCGGGCCGGACTCATCCCATCCAAACTGTTCCAGGAGAGGTACGAGCACCCACGGGTGGGCTCTTGTCACATCATGTCTCCCGTAGTGTAAACTCATTAGAGGCAGCGCTGCGCTATTCGCGCATGTTTATTTCACCCAGCTATTTGTAATCTGTCAATGTCGTGTGTTCCACTTTAAAAGGTCACTGTGATTAGATGGAGCATCAAAGCAGTGTGGAGAAAAAAATAAATAAATGGAAACACAGCCGTGAATAGACGCACGCTGATACTGTGAGTGTCATAATCCGCCAGGAGGATGATCTCAGCTGGCGGGGAGATCTCTGACAAACGCCGCAGCGTCTGTGAGATTAATAACCCCGGTTTAAACACACAGGAATATGCGTGGCACAGACGTATGCGACCTCTGGAAAGCTGGCATGCTCGATTTTTTTAGGTTTTAATTAATGTTTAGTAGGATATATCATTTCTGCTGCCGCACTCCGGGTTAAAACAACGAAGAATTAAAAAAGGATCTTTAACTGCGTCGCTCTGACTTTCTTAACGGCGCCAAAAAAACGCAGAACAACTCCACCTCCTAGGATTATAATAATAATAACTTTATTTATATAGCACTTTTAAAAACAAGGTTTACAAAGTGCTCTACAGATAAACAAAGCATAAACACAACTTAAATGGCAGCAAACTAAAAAGACCATACCATAAAAGCATTGAATACAAGTAGACTAAACAAATAGGCAATTAAAATAAAAACATAAAAGGACGACATCACTTAAAAGCAGTTCTATAAAAGTGGGTTTTAAGAAGTGATTTAAAAGAAGTTATTGATTCTGCCAGCCTTATCTCCTCGGATTGATAGAAAATGACACAAAATGACCGTAATGCAAACGTAAAATAAATCACAAATAGATGGAGATAACACCAAATAGACACAAAAGAGTACAACACATCCACAAAGAGACATTTAACCCTCCTGTTACCTTTGGGGTCAATTTGACCCCAATCGATGTTTAACGTGACATCATTTAGTTTGCTTCATATTTCATGACTTCGTAATTTATTAGGTAACACAAAATTCACACGTTGTTATGTTTTTACTATCCTGAACACAACTTGTACCCATCTGTGTTCTTTGGGGTCAATGTGACCCCAGGCTGTTTTTCACTGTCAAACATATAAGAAATATCAACTTTTTTATTTATTTAAAAGGTCTATTTATGTAGTAAACAGACAAACATAAAGTACCTGACACTTAAATTTGGGAAATAATATTAATTTCTAATAATATCCTGTAGGTTTTAACTGCTGGGGTCAAATTCACCACAAGGGTAAAAGGTGTTAGTAAATGTGAAGGTTAAAGACCTCGCAGAGATGAAAGAAGAAAGGACCACAAATAGATAAAGACACCAACGAAAATATCCCCGAGCCTACGAGAAGACATGGATGGCGTGGAGATGTTCTATAGCAAAGAAAGAAGTGACAGAGACGCGTTGTGTGTCGTTGTTTTGTGTCTCTCAGCTCGGGTTTCCTCTTATGGAGGAGGGATGGCGGCCCACATTGCAAACATTAAAATCTAAGTAAGATGAAATATCTCAAATTAAGGCAATCTGTGCTTGTTTTTTGAAGTTATTTGTTCTTACAAGGCAGTTTTAATGTTGGAGCACTTCACTTTCACTAAAATGTTCCTATTCTGTTGGCAGATAATTTGGCTTATTTCAAGTAATATTCCCTCATTTTATTACTTTTTTCCCTTGTTTTTTTTAGGCTGAATTTTTGCAGTGCAGTCGGTTCCCGTTGTCTCACGATCTCATGTCATTTCCAAGGGTTTAAATCCCTCTCCGTTGTTTAAATCTTCCGACATGACCTCCTCACCTTCTGCTTACTGTGTATTCCTGACTCGATGATTCTCCTCCTGCCTCCATCCTCTCCGGCTCTTTCTCTGCTGCTCGTGTCTCCAGGCGACTGGCCTACAGGATGAAAATGGGAACTCTTCCGAATCCAAAATCCCCTAAAAATCCCATCTGTAAGTTTCTTCTTCCCGGGATTCCTCTGCATCTTCATCATTATTCCATCATCACAGTTACTTTGCAGCATCTCTCCATATCACCTCCTCTTTCACTCCTAATGGTCGCCGTCATTATCGGATAATAATATCCCTGCTGGATGTTTTTTCATTGATATTTATTGACCTTTTGATGCTGGTAATTGGCATTTTCAGAGGCATTAGTATTCCATGTATCGCCTCTCCATGCCACGATGTAGACGTGCTGCTTTTTCAAAAGGGATGAGAGAGATGGAGGGGCAGGGAGGCGGAGGGAGGGATCACAGATATGAATTAATCTCTTTCATGTCCATCTGGCCAGCGGGCGGCTTAAGTAGAGGCAGACAGCGCGACAAGCTGCGCCCACCGAGCGGCACGGCGCCGACACAAGGCGCCGCTCCCTTGCTCACTGGAGGCCTGTTTCCCTGCTCTTCCCTCCCGGTGCTTGTTGGCTTCTTCCCTGATTGTTCCCACCTGTGTCTCGTTCCCGTGTGTATTTAGTCTGCGTCTTTCTGTGTGTCCGGTCTCGGATCGTAATGTTAGGAATCGCACAGATTTTACTCGAACAAACTGATTTATTTCCACACAGGAAACACGGAGAACACACCACGTATGAACCAAAACGATCCGAGACCGGACACACAGAAAGACGCAGACTAAATACACACGGGAACGAGACACAGGTGGAGACACAGGTGGGAACAATCAGGGAAGAAACCAACAAGCACCGGGAGGGAAGAGCAGGGAAACAGGAAACAAGACAGAGACTTCAACATAAAACAGGAAACACACAGAACCTAACAAGAGGTCCTTTTTCTTTTTTTCTTTCAATCATTTTATTTTACGTTTTTCCAAGTTACACCAGACAATCAAAAACGAATAAATACAAAAGTTACAAAAGAATCAACTATACGGACAATCAGACAAATTAAATAAAATAATAACAAAAAAAAAAACATGAATCATAAATCATAAATCATCATCTTCCATATTGAACCAACTATAACTATCATTCACAGAGTCACTTGGGTCTCAAGATTGCAAAGCCTCTTCTTGTGGATTCGGCATAGTCCTCGCCAATAAAATCCATAAAAGGATTCCAGACGGAAAAGAACCTGTTGGAGCTATTTAATTTGACATTTGTATTTAAGTTTAATTGTAAAGTAATATTGATTATTTTGTGCTTATTTAGGTTATGTTTTGATAGGTTAGTTGTTTCTTAGGATAGTTGTAATTTAGTTTAATATAATTATTTTGTAGGTTCACTAATTGGGTAACACTGGGCACCTGTGGCTATATGTAGAGGTGGAAAGGCACAGGACCAGCATGCACCTGGGTGGCCAATGTTTTTTTACCACGCACATACAGCTGGAGGAGATGTTTGCATTTTGTTTGTTCTTTTTTTTGTTGCTTTAGAAAATTATAACAACACTATCGGACGGAGATGGACATTACTTTCTTTTGCGTGCGTCAGAACCAGTTCATGTCTCCTTGGAGGACAAAGTGAGTCTTTCCAGAGGCAGCAGTGGAGGACATTGTGATTTCTTTTTGCCTGTGGTCTTCCATGCAACACATCTCTTCACATGTCAAATCCTCATTTCATCCTCCTGTTCAGTGCCATCCACACCACAATGACCTTGAGCGTGACCTCTTCGGCGCGACCTCCTCTAATGTTTTCCTCCGTTTCTTCTCCTTGCAAACTCTAGCGGATGAGCCGGGGTGTGATAAAGGTGGGTACGTGTGCAGAAACCAACACGATTCATAGAGAACACAACCTCAAGCAGAGCAAATGTTGGCCTCAAAGCCTCAATGTGTGTGTGTGTGTGTGTGTGTGTGTGTGTGTGTGTGTGTGTGTGTGTGTGTTTAATTCCTCCCCTCCTGCTGTTCGCACACCAGACTATGATGTAGGTTCTTTGCAGTGTGTGTGTGTGTGTGTGTGTGTGCGTTTGCACCAGGTGATGCAGAACGGCGTCCCCAGAGACCACGCAGAGCTTGTTAAAGATAACAATAGCTCCTCTTTTCTTTTGTGTCGTCCTCCGGCTCTATTGTCTTTTGTTCCGCTTCCCCTCGTTATCTTTCAGTTATCTTCTCAACCTGGTTTTCTCCTGGTTTTATTGAAATGTGACAGAAGTCGGCGTTCGGTCTGACGAAGTGACCGGAACATGGCAACGTAAATCTCTTTCTTTAGTTTTGGAATTGCGGCTTTGTAGACGTTTGATTGTGAGACAGATTCTACCTGAGTAGGGAATCTTTGGGGAGGCGTGTGTGTGTGTGTCTGTGTGTATGTGTGTGTGTGTGTGGGTCCCAGAGTCTCAGCTCACAGCCGGCTCCTCACCAGAGGAAGGAGAGCCGTCTTCCTCCTCTCTCCTCTCTCCTCTCCTCCTCTCCTCTCTCTCTCCTCTCCTCTCTTCACGAAGCCTTTCTTAGTGTCCGTACCTCCGACCACGTTTCTTCGATATCTCAACCCCTCGCCTCTCGCTGCCGCCTGTCTGCCCCGCCCTCTTTGACGCCCCCATAGCCCTTCCCCCCCTCCCTCCCATCCCTCCCCCCCATCCCTCTTCCAGCTCCCCTTACTCCTTGACTCTTCCAGGTCTCTCACCCTGTGCTTACCCCCCTCTCTTCCCCGCTTGCCTCCCTCCAGAGGACTGTGACTGTGAGGGCTATTTCAATGGACAGTACATAGGTGAGAGCGTGAACATCTTCCTCCTCCTCCTCCTCCTCCTCCTCCTCCTCCTCTTCCTCCCGCTCTGCTTCCTGCCTGCTGCAGCCTGGCTGTGCACAGCTGGTTCCCCCGATGCTTCTGCGCTTAGGGGGTCAAAATAACTGCTTGTCGGGGGCCGGGGTGTTGAGGGATAAAAGGAAAGGGGACAAGGGTCCAGAGAAGGATGCCAGAGGAGGAAGATGGATGAGGGGAGACGTGTGCAGATGTAGGACAAAGTCTTTTGTGTCAAATGTGAATGGAAATAATGAAGACATAAATGTGTAGGAAGTATGGACTCACACTTCTGGAGGTACCAGGAACAGATCTCCCTCTTCGGGGATGCCACTGAATACGGGAATGAGAGAGGACGGTGTCAGATATCACAGTACTAAAGAAAAACAAACAGAGTCCATGACATCAAAAGCAACGCAAGTTTCACTGGTTTATAATTCAAATTATTGTCTTTTGGTGCTTGATATTTAGGGTAAAGTGTTTAATTGGTACGCTTCATTTCTACACTTAATGCAATACATTCAAAATAATTGCTCGCACATGGAGTCTTTTAGTAAGTGTGCTGCATATTCATGCAGAATACGTGGAAATGTCCTCGGGTTGAAATCGAGCTGTTCTTTCAAGATAGTTCCTAATTTAGTCCAACATAAAAATGAATCCAGGGTACTGTATTGCAAATTATGATGGTACCCGATTTTCTCTAGCCCCTTTATTCCCCCCCCCCCTCACCCCTCACGAGCCCATCCTGACTCCCCGTCTCCAACCCCCCCCCCACGCTGCCGGAATGATGACGAGCACCAGGAGTGAAACAAGCTGATCGGCACCTTCTCCCTGTCACACAGCATCCATTATTAAAAAGAGTATCCGTGCTTTCCATCACGCACTCTGCTTGAAGCTGTACAACCCCCTCCCCCCCTCCACCTTGCAGTGTTCGGATCCTCGTCGACCTCCCTCGCCTCCGACCCTGCATCGAACTAACTGCCCCCCCGGCTGCTTGTGCTGTGGCCAGTGCATTGCTTTCTTTTCCCAAAATGCATTGCCCCTAACCCCCCACGAGGGCCCATCGCACACTCCACCAGTCACGCTCGCTGCTGCTCGTGTGACGCTCTAACGCCAGTTATAGTCTCTCCTAAGTGTAAAGAAGTGGCGCCCTCCTGTGGCCAGGTGTTTTCCTGGGATTTTTACTCAGGTACAGTGGCCTGCTCATTCCCTCGGGGACACTCACCACTGAGGGGGGGAGGGAGGGGGGGAGGGGGATACACCGTCCTGGCCGTGGGAGAGACCCTGCAGTTGCCGTCACTCTGTGCCGATGCGGTGTTTCTCAGGGCCGGGCCGGCCTGCGTGTCCCGCCTCAGCTCCGCAGCCTCTTTTCAGAGCAGCATGCCTCGTTTTCGGACCGTATTGTTGGGAAACGACACGTCTGTGTCTTCTTTGGAGCCTTGAGGATCTGTTTGAATCCCTTTGAAACGATTTGCTTAAGAAATGGTTCGGTTTTGAAACGGCTTCACCTGTCAGCTGCATGTGTTTCTATTTTTAGTAGAAGCATGACGTCTAAAGGTTCAGCTAATATCTCACGCTATCTAGTATCTACACTTCAGATAAGGGGGAGTTATTTTCATCCCTGCGCACTATTTTAAAAGGCTTTTAATGCATGATTATCAGTTGGTTTTGATTTAAAGTGTTTGCTCACCGCACAGATCTAATAACAGATCTTTTTAAATAATAGAACAAATGTATCCGTATCATGGAGGTGAGATAGTGAACTTATGATCGCGTCTGGCTCATGTCACTTCACAAAACACCCTTTTCTTTCTGCTCCTTTCCCCCTCGTCTCCCCGGTTTCTGCAGCCGGTCTGCGGAGGAGTTTCCGTCTGAGTCGCAAGGACAGGCAAGGATCCTCCGGAGAGGGTTCTGACCTCGGGGACTCCGACTACCTGACCTATGAAGAGGTCACCCGCTACCAGCAGAGGTCAAACGAAAGGCCCCGGCTGGTAGTTCTGATCGGTGAGACGTGTTCTCTGTGATGACGGGGACCCCTTGTGGTTCACAGCGTGTGTTACAGCCTACCGATGCCACATTTAATGAAGCCTTTCGATGACGCACGTGCAGTTAATTCTTTTCTTCTCCCTTTAAATACACAATCCCACGAAGGATCTCTCGGAGCACGGATCAACGAACTCAAACAGCGGGTCATCGCTGAGAACGTGAATCGCTTTGCAGTGGCCGTGCCACGTGAGTCCCGACGCACACACACACCGGGCCAACACACAACTCTATACACACTAGTAAACTCCTCCTTTGGGTTTTCACAGATACCACCAGGCCCAAGAAGCCTCAAGAGAAGGAGGGTGTGGAGTACCACTTTGTTACCAAACAGCAATTTGATGCAGATGCTCTGAATAACAAGTATGTTTATGTTTACACGTGCAGATGCTGTAAACACACACAATTTACTTCCCCACTCATTACCTTCGCATTGAAAATGCGG
Organism: Liparis tanakae; assembly: GCA_036178185.1. Lineage (NCBI taxonomy): Eukaryota > Metazoa > Chordata > Actinopteri > Perciformes > Liparidae > Liparis > Liparis tanakae. Next base: position 3,143,920 of record CM070091.1, on the reverse strand, counting down.
AAGGTTATTTTTTGATCGGCATGTATTTATTTATGTATTTATTTATTTTATTTATTTATGTAATTATATATTCATTTATTTGTATGCGTGTTACTCGCATAACACAAAAAGTATTAAACCGAGTCGCATGAAATTTAGTGGGATGATTAGTTATTATCCGGGGACCATTTGACTAGATTTTTGGATCGATTGGGTCAAAGGTCAAGGTCATGAAAAGGTCAACATCTTCTTTTTTTATCCAATTGGCATGCAACTAATGCCAAAATGTTCATAATTCAATGTGACATATGCGCTCTACCGAGTGCCCGTTCTAGTCTAAAAGTATTGTCGTCCCCCCACAGGTTCATAGAGCACGGGGAATACAAGGAAAACCAGTACGGCACAAGTATAGAGGCCATCCGCTCCGTACAGGCCAAGAACAAGATGTGCGTGGTGGACGTGCAGCCCGAGGTAGGCGTCACGCCACAACGAATCCCGACAATCAAAAACGCGTCGCACGTCCGTATCGGGTTTGCGTAACGCGGATGCCGCAGGCGGCCGAGTGAGGATGAGGGCAGCCGGTCACATCCCATCCGATCGCCGCGTGGAGCGTCTAACGCAGGGGCGTCAAACTCATTTCCACCGTGGGCCACATCAGCAACATGGCCGCCCTCTTAAAGGGCCGGATACACTTTATAAACTCCTCGAACATATTATTAAATAACTCTCTTTGCATTTGATTATTGTTTATTTGAGTGTAGAACTAATGCTCATAAGAAAATGCATCTTATATTACAACATAAATCCATTTAATGTGAAACCTTCAAAATAAAAGCATGGGCAATGTTTCTTCAATTTCTTTAAGAAAAGGTGATCACATGTCTTTTAAGCCGTCAGGGGCCACATAAAATGACGCGGCGGGCCGGATTTGGCCCGGGAACCTTGTGTTTGACACCTGTGGTCTAAAGTATCGGTGTTGAGCCTCTGTGTTTTGCTCTGTTGTGCGTTCGCCCTCCGTCCCTCCAGGCCCTGAAGAGGCTGCGGACCGCGGAATTCAAGCCGTTCGTCATATTTGTCAAACCTCGCGTCCCCGAGAGCAGACGCCGCCGCAGCGCCGCGACTTCTCCAGGAGGGGCGGAGCACAGCCGCGTTACAGTGAGTCCGACTTGTTCTCCATACTGTTTGAGGGGGCACTTGATTCAGAATAACCATATTTAATGGTATGTACAAGTATGTACACTACCGTTCAAAAGTTTGGGGTCATCCAGACAATTTGGTGTTTTCCATGAAAACTCACACTTTTATTTATCACATGAATTCCAAAATTAATGGAAAATATAGTTGAGATATTGACAAGGTTAGAAGTAATGATTTTTATTTGAAATATTGATGTTGTTCTCCAAACTTGTGGCTCAAAGGCTCAAAGCTTTTCTCACCAGCATAACTGTTTTCAGCTGTGCTAAACCTCATTGTAGATATTTCATTAAAAACCAGACGTTTCCACCTGGAATAGTCGTTTACCACATTAACTATGTATAAAGTGTATTTCTGATTCATTTTATGTTATCTTACTTTGAAAAATAAGAATATTTCTAAGTGACCCCAGAATATTGAACGGCAGTGTACATATGCAAGAAATTTTACTTCAATGTTACGATGCTATTCAGTAAAGGATTCACGTTTTTCATCCATCACTGAATTGCTTTCGAAACATTTGCTGGTTTTCTGCCTTGCATTCTGTATCCATCATTTTTGCTTTCCCCAACAGGACGAAGACCTCCAAGAGATGCGTCAGTCCGCGGTTCAGATCGATCAGCAGTACGGACACCTGGTGGACCGGGTCCTAATCAAGGAGGACTCGGCCAGCGCCTGCGCAGAACTTCGAAGCATCTTGGAAAGGCTGGAGCGAGAATCCTTCTGGGTTCCTCTCAACTGGGTGCGGACCTAAACTTTCCTCCCTGCATCTTCCAGATAAACTTCACCACCACCAACAACAACCCACCCCAAATCCACTACCCCATACCCCCTTCCTCCCCCCCTTCAGAGCTGGTAAGACAGCCATGAGCTGAGGCCCGCGACGGAAGAGGATGGAACACCTCGTCTTACTGACTCAAGTCATCGGTTTCATTTATTTACTGACTTAAAAACAAGCGTCAGATGCCAGTTTGTGGTTAAAGGAGTGTATTATATTTCTCACAAGGGCACAGCTGCATCGTTCTTGAGAGGTTCGGGATCCCCGCTCGGAGGATCCGCTTTATCGTGACTCTTGTTGGAGTACCTTTTAGTACCACGTTTTGGTTTTAGGTTCACGGTTATATTCAACTCAAATCCAATCTCGGAACGCTTCCTGTTAATTCGCACTGCTCATGCATCCTGTGCACATTTAGAACCAATCGTCCATTAAGCTGAACGGGAGAAATCTATATGGAGAGTTTAAGTGAATAACATTTTAAACTGTGTTCTTTTTTGCTAAATCTAGTTTACGAATACGGACAGAAACTAAACGATACGGAAAGTGAGAATTTTATTTTCTACGAAACCATTTGTTTTTATGAAACGCATGACAACTCGTGATTTAATCTCAGATGTACATATTGTAAATGTTTACTCCTCGTGTGCCAACGGAAGATCTCGTAGCACTTCAACGCAACCTGTTTACCTTTGATCCCCGAACCCACATCTGTTTGTATGTGTAATAATGCGGTAGTAACACGGCGTGTGTTCTATTACGACAACCTTCAAGTACAGGAATGGGTTTCGTACAGTTTCCTTGCACATATCTGTACTTTTGATTACAGAAGAAGAGGCGGGTACTAGAAGTTTTCTTTGATAATAATGGTTTTGCTTTGTTGTTTTCACACAGTGATGAGGCAGGAGATATAAAACATAAAATTAGAATTGAAAGAAAATTCGGTCGGCAAATCTCGGCTAATATTTTGTGATGGAAACAAATGTTTATTTATTTATCGAGCAAAAATGTCAAACATTCCCTGGTTACCGCTTTTCAATAGCAAATATTTATACTTCTGTGTTGACAAACTGCACAATAACAGAGACAAGTATTTGCATTTGAGTATATTATCAAGATAGACTTGATACATATAGATGGATAAACGATCACCTCCACACTGACATTTGGTCATGTGTGATTAAAATAAAGCGGCTTCCAAATCACTTTCAAACATGCATTTGAAATATGGATCTCTTCTTGTTCTGTATGAAGCCAGGATGTCGAGTGTGTCATGTGACCTGTTCAAAGTGCCATAATAAAAAGCTAGCTGAGTCAAATATTTGATCTGGGTGTTTGCTTCAAAACGTTTGCCCTCCTCCTCGGCAAGCCGGCACGTCAACAACATATCACTGCCTCCATGTTTCACGCTTGTGTATTCACCCCTCAGTGCAGTTCATTTAAATGCTTCTAAAACGTGGCTCGGGCTATAGATTAGTCAAGAATAAATCGAAGCTCTGGAAATAATTTAAAGGCTCTTCAGAAGAAAAAAACAATGCTTAAGTTCAAACTTCATCCTTTCTTTCATTAGTTTTAGACAAAAACTGAATTATTGCTCGTCAATGCAATCTAGCTTATTAACACAGGGTTACATCTCAGAGTATTTTTACTTTTTTTAATCACGCATTACATACATCATCACATACATCTTAATATGTATTATTTAAAAATAAAAGATAATAACCATGAGAACATGCTCCCTGTTCATAGATGTTTGTTTTGTGTATTTTATTACAGTCAATAAAATCAAATACAATACAATATTGTCCTATATAATATACAAAAGAGAGACTGAAACGGTATAGGTAGAAGCAAAAAATGCTTATAAATTCATATCCTAAATTGAAATCAAAATAAATCTGAAAATTAATATAAAAGAAAGAAAAGAGAGAAAAAAAAAAAGAAAAAAACTACCACATACATCTTCCATATAAATACGTTTTTAATCACATTTATAACTCTCAAGAATTGTTTTATAAATAATTCCCATGAAAACCAAAAAGCAGTTCACCATTCTTACATCCATTTCAACATTATTCCATAATTGAATCCTACAACAGAAACACATCTTCTTTTAATCCCTTTTTTTAGCCTTTTGTACCGTGAACTTACAAACATCTCTCAAAAGATGGATGTTGTGATTACAATAAATCTCTCTTGAGTCTAAAAAACTATTGCCTCTTTGCTGTAGTGAACATCTATTTAGACTGCGAGAATTCTTTATCACTGCCCACATTCAGCTTCTGTAATTGAAAAAGATAGGAAGCCCATTATTCTTCGGCGAGCAGGTTTTCATTGTGTTTTTTGAGGCAATTACCTCCTGCGACTCCCGAGATTGCCGCTGACAGACAATTACACCGGGTAACAATCATTGTAATTAGTAATGCTGCTCCGCTGAGCAAAATCAAATAAGTCAGTGGGAAGGTGTGCGGCGGCAGCTGATCCACTGTGATGACCCACATGCTCACACACTCACACACACACACACACACTCACACACACACACACACACGCACACACATAACAATAGTAGCATGCTGGTAAGTATCAGCTTTGTTTAAAGTGGCAATCAACATTTGAATAAAGTTCTGTTCGGTCATTATCGTTTGCCGAGGGAGGTAACACTAACACTATTGCAATATGCTGGATACTTATGTATGTGTACTATTATAATGTGGATTCCGAGCTGGGTCTGTGGCAACATTATTGGGGAGAAAAAGCTTTATTAGTTTTTCATATTGAATAGATGAGAAACGTAGAGGCCTTAGTGTCATTGTCCCCGAATTTTGACAATAACCATCAGATTTTGATTGCGAGTTGTAAGCATCTATTATGGTTGTAACGATCCCATCGTTTCCAAAGTTCATCTTATGCTTTATTACTCTATCAAAAAAGTCTCTTAATTACATTCGCATTGAATATGGTCATGTTTTGATCGCCATGTATTTGTATGCGTGCGTGCGTGTTATTCGCATAAGTCAAAAAGTATTAAACCGAATCGCAGGAAATTTGGTGGGATGATTGATTATTATCCGGGGACCCTTTGATTTGATTTTGTGATTGATCGGGTCAAAGGTCAAGGTCATGAATAGGTCAACATCTTCTTTTTACCATAGCACAGTCAATTTCTATGTTCATAATGCAATGCCCAATCGAGTGCCCATTTTAGTTGTATTTGAAGTGCTCCTGGTTATTTAATGAATATTTGTCTTTCAGTTCCTGGAAACTCACAAGACTTCCTTCTTTAATAACTGCATATTGCTGTACATCCAGATGGAATCCATTGTTGGTAAAGAGTACCTGGAATAAATTGTCTACCGTAGAAGCCTGAGCTCTTCTTCTAATTGCATCAATTTGAAGAAGAGCGTAACCGTCCATCTGTTCAAATAGACCTTTTGCTATATCTCCAAAAAGGCTTTCAATTTCCCTTTCTTCTACGTATCGTTCAAGGTTTTTCTATTTTGCTTCATAGTCGTTGGCACACAGTAGATTTCTGGTCTAATTTGATAATGACCTACCCGCGTTATTCATCCGTAGTGTTTCATCTTTGATTCTCGGCCTTTGGCCGTTCCATATAAACCTTGAAATGATTTTATCCCAGGGTCTGAATTGTTTCTCCGGGATCTCGATCGGTAGCGATTGAAAGAAATAGAGGAGTCTTGGAAGTATGCTAATTTTTATTATATCTATCCGTGAACTGAAATCTAGTGGGAGACCATCCTTCTCTCCATATCTCTCCTATAATGTCCTGATCTACTTTAGTATAATTGACTTTATATACATTCTCAACTCTTTTGGTTATAGTTACCTTGAGGTATTTCATTATATTCAAACTCCAATTTCGATTAACATTTTTTTTTTATAATTTCGGATGGTTTTATTTAATTTGAAAATGTCCCCCTACACCAATAGGCTAAGAGATAATATAAAAAAGTAAAACAACACGCTCAGAGCATTGCAGTATACACCAAACGGTTTGAAACGTCACATTTGTGGACGTAACATAAATCACACTTTAACTTCCAACAATGTTCCATTAAAGAAATTACACATCAGCAATATGAACTAAAATATTGCTTACAACTTCATACCTTTCTGTAGTTTTGGTCTTTTGTTTGTGCTTCGTTCCAATTAAAGAAAATGTAAAGAAATAATTTTATGATTTTGATCATATAAAGCCACATTGTGGATACTAATTATAAAAGAGGCATTGTGTCTGTTTAGCCATTAACTAATAATAATAATAATAATAATGCGTTTCATTTTTATCGCACTCTTCCTTTAAAGAATCTCAGAGTGCCACACGGATAGTAAAACACTGTCTTTACAATCATTACCTCTTTCAAAATAAATTAGATTTCAGTATGTCTGCCATTCCTGCAAGGGACTTGTTGACTGTTCCAGCCAGAAACCAGGCCTGCATGTGACAGCAGCACAATACATTTGGCATAAAACTGCTCAACAATCATCGGATGAGGGAATACATACTTTTATCTTTGTACAATAACCAGAAATCATTCTGCGACACACTTCAGCTGAAGTTTTGTGGCCGTTACATAAAAGACATAGACTTTACTTTGTTTTCCCCCTGTATATTTAGTATTAGTATTAGTTTTTAGTTTTTTAGTATTTAGTTTTGTGTTTTATAATGATTTTTTTTTATTAATTCTCTGATGTGCACCACTGCTGTGATTTATAAATGTCCCCTCTGTAGGACGAATAAAGGAATATATCATATCATATATCATCATAACAGATATTCTCAGAGAGAACTGAGCGAGCCGCTCCGGCGCCACTAGATGGCGCAAGCAGAACACGAGGGAGGATTATGTGTGAGGAGACAACTTTAAAGATGTTTTCACCCCCAAAATAGTTTTCTCATGATAATGTTATCATCCTTATTCTAATTTCCGCCAGACACCGAGAGCCGCCCCGCGTCCCGTTTTGTTTACTCTCTTCCTCTTCCGTGAGATGTGAGATGAAATACTCAGGAGCGATGCTGGTAAAGGCCGCTTGTTATTGAATCAGGACTCAGCACCTGGTCACGTTGACACGGTGCGCTCCTCCACCATCGGCCAATCACGTGTGATCTCTCTGCCTCTTGGGTACAGAGAGGCCTCGAGGACGCAGTAATCCCCCAAGATGACTACTCTTCATGACGTAACCCGCACTAAGTAGATTTTCCCGGTGATGGATGAGTCGGAGAACAAATGGCTGTCCTGGTGGAGGCTCCTGTCCAAAGGTGTCCCCCATGGCCTTGGTTTCATTGCCTTGGCCCAGATCTCCCCTCGCAGGCAGCATTATCCATCACTAAAGCTTTTACTGAAGAGCGCGCACACACACACACACACACACACACACACACACACACACATACACACACACACACACACACAATATAATACACATCTGCTCACCCGTTGTGAATGTGATGGCTTTGGGTATTGCGATTTAGTTTATTATTAATTCGGCTAATTTACATTTTTAATCAAAATCACAATTTTCACACAGCCTTTTTGTTAGCGCCGGCAAGATTGAGGACGTTTTTTTTTGTTTATCACGTAGTTTAAGTTGAATAATGTGCAAGTTCTGTGAAGATGTGGGAGTCATTCATTCACTTATTATCCATTTCAAGGAAAATAAATGAGAAATATATCCCCCACAGATCTTTGTCTTCGGTTAAATAACATTTCAAATTGTTTTTTCATCCTGATCATGTACGTAGGCTGACAGAACCACACACACACACACACACACACACACAGAAATACACACACACACACACACACTCACACACCACACACACACATGGAAGTTTCGGTCCATTGGTCCTCCTCTGAAATATCTCAATAACAAGCCTATTATACGGACTGCCAAGCAATTTTGGACCGCCACCCTTTGACAATCAGAGGATGAAGTCGATTGACTCTTATTTATTTCATATCCTCATTAATCATATCACAACCTCTCAGATTTCATCCTGGAATCAAATCAAGCCTCAAATCCCAAAACACAAAGATCTGAAGCGTTCATCACAAATTCATCGTTAACACTACATGCCAAGTTTAATCTTTAATGAGGGAATATGCAGCTCTTCAGGTTACGGCGTTTTGATGTTTGTATTGTTGACTCAGTTATTAGTATTATTATTATTATTATTATTATTATTAATAATATGATAGTACAGAGAGATTCTCCTGGAGGTTCTCTGGATTGTTGACACATCAACATGGGTCAGGTGTTGTTTCATGAGCCACGTTCACCATTACAAAGCCACTGATTTCCCAGGGGCTCGTTAGGAGCCTGGGTTACTCTGTGGCTCTAATATATAATTAATGATCAACCCTCGTTAGCAATAAACAGACAACAGGTAATTAAATATGATTCAGGCCCAGTAATAGTCAGCGAGCAAACACAGGATAGAATATCACGCAGGAACATCATTGAATCTGTTATATCAGCCTGGTTGAATATTTTAAAAGTACCAATTCACATATTTATTAGAGGAGCACAAATTATTTATTTTAGTAATATACTCTGTCAGTGCTGCTACGCATCATACTCAGTGAGATGAAGTCAGCAGCTCTCCACCTTCGCTGTCGGTTTGGAGTTGAGAATTAAATCATGTTGCTAATTGTGCTTTTCTGACATCAAATTAGCAGGATTAATATTAATAGACGTTCAAGGTAACGGCACACTTCTTCGCGTGGCTGACGGAGACGACGGTTTCCCAGAGATCATGCTGGAAATAACTTCCGTAAGATTAGTTAGAGGATGGAGAAGTTAATGGAAGATCTAGCGTGTCAATGGCGAACAAGAGGAAATGAAGCTGCTGTAAAAAGTCTTTCTCCCGCTCTGTATTTTCTCCATATAGCTCTCCTGCAGCGTCCGTCTTGATCTCAATGTACAATGTTCTTTTTGTTCAGACTATTAGCTCCGATGTTCTCTGTAATATTCTCACCGGCTGTATTTATCTCTCTGACACGACGGATGAGTCATACGCACGTGATGATTAACCGCAAATGATGTGAATGATGTGAAATCAAACTGGACGTTCTGCTCTTTTCCCGGTGAGCGTTGTCGGAATTCATGGAGGGAACTCATCGAGAGATGAGGTAAGAAACCGTAATGCAGAAATGAGTGGTTAATGTAATAAACATAATTAAAAACTCTTGATTTTAATAACGACACACACTAAAGAGCCTTAAGAGAGCAAACAAATCACGTTGCGTTCGCACTACTGAAAACAATTAAAAATGCCAAATATAATTTATAATTGAGGAGATCTTGGAGTAGATCCCATGCAGCTGTCATGTGACTTTGGTCTGTCCTAGAGTTATGTTATGTTGAGTAGTTTGTCAAAAAGGCTGTATATATATACAAATATATATATACATATATGTATTTATTTATATATATATATATACATATTTATATATATATATATATATATATATATGTATATATATGTATATATACATATATATATATATATATATATATATATATATATATATATATATATATATATATATATATATATATATATATATATACACATACATATAATATAATATATACAAAATCTATTTAGACAGAAGGAATGGAACCGATTAAACTTTCAACCAATAAAGACAGGAAATAAATGATGTGCATTTTCTTTGCTGCTTATTCCTTTAAAATCTGTTACGGATTATTTTTAACCTGCCAACCAAAAAATATCCGTTTTTGCACTCATATTTAAATAGTGTTAGATTGATTTAAATGTATTAAAAAAGTTATTTTTAAGGAAAACATAAACTGCTACTGACGTGTGACTCTTTGCTAGTTGGTTATGGTCCCCTATGATATCCACATATATTTCTGAGTTTAAAAGTTTTCATTTTATGGATGAAACAATGTGTTTATTAATGGAGACGAATGCCTGGCAGATTAATTACCTTCGCATTGAAAATGCAGAAGGTAATGTTTTGGCCGGCGTGTATTTATTTGTGAATATGTCCGTCCGTCCGTTTGTTATTCGTCTAAATCAGACAAAACTCAGCCGAAAGTTGGTGGGATGATTGGTCATGACCCAAGGAACAATCGATTAGTTTTTGGGAGTGATTGGGTCAAAGGTCAAGGTCAAGGTCACGAAAAGGTGAAAAACGTAAATTTGCGATATCTCGGTTAATTGGCATCCGATTTGCGTGAAACTAGTGCCAAATTGTTAATAATTCAATCTTGTGATATGCGAAGGTATGCGCTCTACCGAGTGCCCATTCTAGTTGGAAATGAAAATACTAATTAGTTTCAGCCTTGATTTTACATTATAATGTGAACTTTTTTAAAATAGATATCGTGCTGATTAGATGTTTGTTTCCATGGGAACACAGAGGGTGTTTGGCTTCTTCAGCATTGAACTTCCAGGCTGACTCTGTTGAACTTGACACACCTCCTCTTTATCTTCTTGAGATAAACCCGTCTCCCCTTTGTTTGAGCGCAATGCGCTGCATTATGTGTTCTTTAATCCACCCCCAGAGCATAAATGACTAACCGAAAGGATCTTTTTCAGACTAAAGCTCGACCATTTTTATAGAGAAAATGATCTCTTTTGTGTTAATAAATCCATAAAGCCAGATTCTGGAGTTAAACCCTCTAAAGTCTTAAAGTAAAAGGTTACAAACACTGACACTAAATAACACATTTATTTAATAGGATGGATTTTGATGCATGAACTCTTGCTGGCCGAACTTTGATAATAGTTATGACACTCCTGCCCTATGCTGAGCATTCTTCTCTTCTTGATTCATTGTTTTTGATCTCATTGTTTCTACAATGCTCTTTGAAGTACTTGTGAAGCTTCGCTTGTGTACTCTACCAAAGCAACCGGTACATTTATAACGAGTTGCTGATGCACTTTGGCCGACGACCTGCAGCCGATTTCCTAAATATACAAAGTTCACAAAGTCACTGGCGATGTTTACATTTATATAAATAGACCAAAACCCAGGGATACTTTTCAACAATAGTTAACTATAATACATGTAACTGTTGCTCTGACGTTAAACTTAACCAAGAGTCCAGATGAGGACAATCCCCACTTCTTTATACATATTAAACATAAGAAGAAATACTTTTATTGTCATATTACATATACAAAATGTATTCTCTGCATTTAACCCATCCTTAATTATTTAGGAGCAGTGGGCTGCAGTGAAGGACCTGGGGGTTCAGTGCCTTGCTCGTGGACACTTTCAACTAACGGGGTGAGTGGGGATCGAACCCACAACCTTGGGGTTGCAGGACGAACCCCTTACCCCACTGAGCTACAGCCTCCCATCATAATCAGCTTGACTTATAATATTTTTCTAATAGATTTTTGGGATAAGAACGTAATCCATGAACATCTCCTCTGCAGCCTTTTTGTGGAAGGCTGTACGAGGCCAACAGTAAATAATGAATCGAAAAACTGATCATGAACCCCCTGGCAGAATATGATTTGTGCATTTTTGAGCTAGAGGTGAATTAATAAAACAAATCTGTTGCCAAGGAGGCTGGACAGAAATAGCGCTCTCTGAGTGCAAAGCGCTGCCATAGGAAAGCAGATTGTTCGGCTGCTGTTGCCCCCGTGTTGCCCAAGCTGCTGCAATCATTTGATGCTGAATGGGGGAACACTTCAACCAATATTAAGTGCACGCCGCGCGGATGTCAGAGTGAAATTGTGCCTCGCTACATTTGACCCACCGTGGCTTGTTATTCTCCAGGTCTTTTTTTTAATTCTCTTGTGATATGCGAACGTATGCGCTCTACCGAGTGCCCGTTCTAGTTATATTGTTTCTTTGTCCGCCGTGAAGCAGTTTGAATCCTCTTCTTTTTGTAAAGGTGCGGTACAGATGAACTCGCCTCGCTCGGCCTCGCCACAACAGGACGCCAGCGCTGCAAAACAACTTTTTTTAATTTAATTGTTTCACATTAAAAACACACACACTGTATGCTGCATCACAAAATGAGAAAACGCTGTCCCGCGGTAACAATTGAAGCCAAAGTAGAGCCGAGAATCGGTCGTCTCGCACCCCTGCAGGTCGGCTGAAGAGCGTGTCCGTCTGAAGCCACGACATTAGACAGTACACACAGGCAGCAGGTCGAGCCACAGATGGGAAATCACAATTCAAATAGTCTCACAAAGCACTTGAATTCATTTCTCCCTGTAATGCATATTACCAGGATGATCATGGACTCTTACACATTACATTTTCCACATCATCTCACACAAGCTTTTGGTGTGAAGCCGTATCTGTAACTGTTGTTTTCTGAGGACGCTGAAGGTTTCCGAGAGACCTGTATTGAAAAAGGAAGTCTGGTGCTCATACAAAAGTGTTTCCTTTATGGCAAGAATGACATTCAACTTCCCTCGTAAATGCGACCGCCTCCTGTTACGTCACATTTTCACCTAAAGAGTAATAACATTATGGAGAGAAAAATAAATCACAAATATGAAGTCACTTCTGCACTTGGAGTGAATCTTTCACTGAATTTCTTTTAGATTAAATCTGATTCAGGTCTGCGTGGTACCCGTTTCTACGACAACCCCATCCCCGACCCCCCCCCCCCCCCCCACAGATATTTACACCACATCATAGCAGACCATGTACTCCAAAAACAGATCCAAGCTGAACCCTCCTCATGGTTATCATTTACATGACCATGAAAATTGTTAACATTTTTGTTTTTGTTTTCTTTGTTGTTGGTGAATGACAAAAGGATGCCACTTGCAATAAAGTGGTAATAGCGGCCTGAAATGACATCCTCTAAATGAAATAATGGGTTGACAACAGTCTGGGCATATTCATTTGTAGCAGTGTTTTGTACATGGCAAGCAAATAAATTGACATTTCCCTCTACTTCCCTCGCTGTGTGCTGGCTTGAGGTGCAGCAGCTAGAAGCAATTTATTCATATAAATTGAAGGTAGGAGTATGACATCCCTTTAAAGACGTCTGTAGGGAACAGCTTAACACTCCTGGATTCACATCTCAAACATGCCTTTTAATAAACCGACTAAACCGAAACTGATGCAAAATTCATACTGCAAAATATTAAAATGTCCCGGTTTTTTAGTTGATTACATTTGATTGTTTTCCCCTCAATGATGGTCACACATCATCAACCCTCTTCCCCTCAAAGGACAACAAACAAAGAAATTATAATTTGCTCTTCAGAATCAAATTATCTGCTTTTGTATCTGAACTATGATTTTAAACAACCATAAATTCAATCTGTACATTCGAAGTTTGACATCTCACCTGCGCCTGCGTCACAGGCCTGCCCTGCAGGTAGAGAGAGACACATTGCACACATGTACAGTAAAGCAAACACTGCGGTCCGGCCTATGCATCGGCAAAGAGAGCGAAATAGATTGACGCATGCAGATCAAAACCAAGTTTGTACAGTTCATTTGGCAGTGAGCGACATATTAATGTGTTTGTTACATAGATATGCTGCACAGGGGGGTGGTCCCCCCCCTTCATAGCTGTCCTGCACAGTCTCTGATTTTCTATGCGCGTGAATGTGGAGACACGGACCCCACTGCACTGGTCTGGCACAACGGAGGCCGCCCTCCCACCGCAGTCCAGTGCAGGCTGACCGAGAAGCCGGATAAGTCCAGCTGACGGCTCCTTAATCCCCATTAGTGCCTCAGACAAGGGCGGCTTGACAGAATGCACGGCTGTCCCGAGGCCAGGCCCTGTTCCCGTCCTCCCCTCCCCTGTTAGGGACCTGCAGGATGCCCTAACAGAGGATGTGGCGCCCCCAAGTGGAGGCAGCCTCTGGTTGTGCGTGGCTCTGAGGGACAAAGGGGGGGGTGGGGTGGGGGGGGAGGGGCCTCAGCAGGCAATCTCCTCCAAGGTGCCCAGCGTTGTCTGCAGGGGGACCGTCACCGTGTGGCTGATCGACTCCGAGTGGTTTGCTACTGGGTCACAGGAACTCTGGGGAAGAAAAAACAAACAGTAAATGAGTCAGAGTGTTTGTTCAGACTAGAGCGTGAGAAAGGAATATTCATTTGGACGTCCTTGTTAAATAGGTGTTTCTGGTACTTGTGGAGCTAATTGCATCCTACTTAGCTTCCTCTCTTGGCTGGAGAGCGAGCCACTAACACACAAGTGCATCATGCCAGCACAACCCAGTCACAATAGATACAAACTTAAAGGGGACATATTATGCCCATCTTTCTACAAGTTGATGTGGTTCTTTGGGGTCTTAATGTAATGTTTGTAACATATTTTGGTCAAAATACCACAAGAATCATTCAAACAGCCTTTGTATCTGTCAGAAACACCTCCCCACAGACTGACCTGTTCTGAGTGGGCGAGGTGCTCCGGGTTGCCAGGTTGGAGATGGTGAAGTATCGTACCAAAGGCTCAACATGGTTGTATTATTTGGAGGGTAATTATCGTGTATCTGGCAACCCTGAGATGGGTTGACCAATGACTGTCCTCTATAATGTCAGAGCTCGCCAAGAAGGTGGAGCGTAAGGGAGATACCATTTCAAAACGTGTAAGGGGTAAATACTAGTTTGTGAAAACCCAGAGAAACACAAATGTCTCTCAAATGTGGGTTATTTGGGAGTTTTCCCTGATCCGATGTGAGGTTTTGGGGCAGGGATGTCTATGTGTACATATTGTAAAGCACTTCGAGACAAATTTGTAATTTGTGAAATTGGGCTATACAAATAAACTGAATTGAAAAAATATCCGACGTTTTTGGAATCCCTGCCGGACGCATTTTTGAGGTCTCAAAAATTAGACATGTCCCACATTAACGTATAGAAGCACTAAAAAAGTGGAATTTTCATAATATATCCCCTTTAAACACGATTTATTCAAAAGATGTGACTTTGACCATCGAGTTCTGTACTGGAGCAGTTTATACGAATACGCTTCAATATGATTCATAACTTCTAGCAAGTTTATTTATTTATTCATGCTTGTTCAGGAGTGTGCATGGTGCTGTCGCCCGCCCGTTGGGAATCCTCGTCGTTGTTTGGAAGTCCTTCAAAGAGCCGAACACTTGTTGCCAGATTGTCTCCGGTCGGTGTGAACAGTCTCAGGTTTGCTCGGGTGCTCGTTCTCCCCGCTCGTGTGGAGGGGTAATGATCGGGCGAGGTTCGATATGCATGGTTAGAGTGCGTGAAATTGCACTCTGTGAGGAAAATTGACAAGTGGGAGGTTAAAGGCCACACTCACCACATCCTCTCCATGACTCTCCTCTTCCTCCTCTCTGCTCAGTAAATCCAGTAGTCTGTCTTTCACCACCTGGAAAGTGGTGAATAAAAGTCAGAAAAGCATAAATTAATAATTACATATATATATATAGATATACTGTAGATGTATACAAGTAAAATATAAAATACAAAATGAAGCATATATGTATGTAAAATGAAACATGTTTATATATATATATATATATATGTAAAATGAAAAATGTTTATATATATATACACACACCCAAACAAATACAATACAATGGCTGTGCAAAGTATACAAAGTAAAACATATAAAATACAAAAAAAAAAAAATATATATATATATATATATATATATATATATATATATATATATATATATATACACGACATACATATACATGCATACACAAATATAATACTAATGACAAATGACTGCAGTGTAAAATAAAATAAAATGAATATAGACAGTGTTCAAAATGCAAAGTGTGTGTATGTGTGTAGTGTAAAGGCAATGTGTGAAGTGCAGATCAACATAGTGTATATATGAATGTGAACAGTGATAATATTACAGTGATAACATTATTTGAGCCTGCGTAATGTTAGCGGTAGCTTTAGAGGTGCTTATGTCAGCGACATGAGGGCTTCTCATCCCCATTACTCTGTTATGGCTATTAAAATAAAACATAATGTATTTCGACACCCCTCGGGGAGACAAAGACTACTTTGCCAGAACCCTGCACAGCTGAAAGCAGCATAAGAAGCTCTAAAGAGAGACACACAGTACAGCAAAGATAATGGGAAAGCACCAGCACACAGACATTCATCTCAGGCTGCTTGTAAAGTAAATATATCTATTTGTATGACATCTGCTTTTTGTATGAGGAACATCGCTTTTGTTGACAGCTTTCACGGTCAACAGATGCTCTGATCTAATATAATCTACTCTTCACTGAAAACCCCCAAATGAGAGCTAACGGTGTTTATCTCAGAGTGAGAGCCGTTAGAGGAGTGATGTGTTGCTGTTTTTAGATGTTTCAACAGTAGCGTCAGAACTAAAGGGTGAAATCAGCATCTTAGGCCCACCTCATAAGCGTAGTCGAACAGCTCTAAGATGGTGAGGATGCTGGCTCCGATGAACAGACCCATCTGGCCTCCAATGTCACCTGCAGACGGAGGCCACAGTTACTCACAGCGAAGCAGAATAAATTACAGGTATACGACGTGAAACCCGAATCCGGCCCGAAGAAACAGCTTTCCAAAGATGACTGCTGTTGTCAACGGGTCTAGACTGAAACAAATGACAGCAAAATCATTGACGCATGCATATCTTTTTTAATGTATTTTATTTGTGTTGTGTGTTTTCTGTTGTGTCTTGTGATTGTTGTAATGTTTCTATGCTGCTGTCTTGGCTAGGCTTCCCTTGAAAAAAAGGTCATTGTATCTCAATGGGACCGACCTGGTTAAATGAAGGCTAATAAAACAAAATTAAAAAAGAAATACAAAAGGTGCGTTCACACCAAAAGCAAAACAATTATTTCACGCGACTGAATCCCATGAAAAGTCAACGTACGGACGATTGTGGCTGCGATAGACGCAATATTTTTCCGGGTGGCGTGTTTGGGGGCGACGCGATGTGGCCGATGCGTTTTCAGCGGCACAATTTTCGCCCCGAGTTGAAATATTTCAACTTTGAGGCGTCATCTCGCAACTCGGGCCAATCGGCTCTTGAGTTCTCTCTCGTAGCTGGAAGCGGAAGTCTTTCAGGCGTAACGGTAACTTCATCGTGAAAGTGACCGAGCTGAGTGAGCCTACGTGTGATGTCATCAACCCAAACACGAGGGCGTCAGCGTGTGGGACGTCCTCAACAAGTATGAAGCAGAACTAGTGGTGAGTTATTCCGCGGTGGATGAAGGAGATGATAACGGTCTCTACGGAGACGAGACACGGAGATAAGCCCCGCCCCTCGCGGAGCGTCTCGACGCTCATGGCGAGAACACGGCGAACGGTCGAGCGAGTAAACTCACGCGTTTTGGGCGACGCAAAAAATAGTTTCGCTTTTGGTGTGAACGCACCTTTAGAGATGAAATGCAATGCATACTGCACTTTGTACAATATGTATACACTATCTGTGCAATATTGTCATTTGTGTGCCTTATTCTTGTGCAATAATACCATATTTTGTGACTTATTTGTAAACTGTGACTTATTTGTATTTCTTTCTTTCTTACCTTGTAATTTTGTTTAGTTTGGAGGACCCAGCAATATAAGCTTTTCATTGTACAAATAACTGGTTATATGTGCACATAACATTAAATATCTTGAATCTTGAATCTTGAAAACAAGCAAGTGCGATGACCGCGTTGTGTTCAGTCAAAGATTGTAAAGAGGCACATTTCAACTCTTCATCTGTAGAGGCTGTGGCTTGACTGACAACATAGTAACCCGATATCTCTCTGCCAGTAAACATCGTGCGTCACAGTGCTGACGTGTTGTCATCATGACCTTCTGATCAGACATCTTTGATCTTCAATCTTCTGCCTTCACTCAGTGAGACATTTTCCATGAATTAAAAAACACATATTCAAAAGTAGCTGTAGACTCGGACGAATGTAGACCGGATCCGAGTTTGGAAAATAAAGTTAATATTGAATAAAACTTACCCAGCAAGCCCGCCACCTCGTAAGCTTTCTTTTGCTCGATGGTCTCGTAGTTTAAAGCCTCGAAGAACACGTCCAGCACTAAGATGTTGTCTCTGCAAAAAGAACAATGGGGCGTTGGTCCTGAAGAATCCAGCAACAGTCATCCAGATGCTAAACATGTAGTGGTAAAAAGGCCTAAAAATTATCAGCTGCACTCATTAGAGCTTCATTCACGATGGTTTTCTTTTCATTCTTTGTAAAACATGACATCAGAGGAAACTACAACACACTCGTGAAATGTGTGATTTGTCTTTAATTGACCTGCATAGACTTTGGATTGTTCTTAAATTGGACAATCATTATCTTTCATTAAGAACAAGGATTAAAGGAGCCAGTGTTTTTTTCCTCTCTGTGATTCATGGTCTATGACAAACCAGATTAATAATTGGTGTGAATCAGTGGTCCCAGTATTGATTATTACCAATACACATTGTGTAAGCATACAGTAAAAGTCTCTAAGCTATGTTTCTTCATTCTAGTCATCATCCTAACATTCCTCACAATACCAGAGCATCCCTCCGTGGCGTTGGTACTCACGTGATGTACTTCTCCGACTTGTTGAACTTCTTCTGCAGGTAGCGGGCGGACGTCTTGCTGGGGATCTTGACCATGGACAGCTCTTTGTTGTAGCGGGTCATGTTGCACGGCGTCCTGCACATGCAGTTGCTGCTCTCCACGGCCGACAGTTTGGCTTCACACGGGAGGGGGCAATGGGGGGGGGGGGGTGATGAGCAGAAAGAAGAAATGCTCTTTTAGACACAAACTGAGGCCGTTCCTTGTATAATCCCAGATATACTAAACTACCGTTCAAAAGTTTGGGGTCACTTAGAAAAAAGAAGAAAAAAACACATTAAATGAATCAGAATCAGAAATACACTCTATACATAGTTTATGTAGTAAATGACTATTCTCTGTTTTTATAGAGGCCCATCTCCATGTTCTAGTGGTACATTGTGTTATTGCCTTAGAAGACCAGCAGAGGGTTATAATCACCTTGAAACACTTTTTTTTATAACTTTTTATTTTGCATTTTCCACGAACAGATTAATCCTTGACATTGAAACCCTTTTTATGTGAGCGCAGTTGAAAACAGTTATGCTGGTGAGAGAAGCTCTAAAACTGGCGACAAGTTTGAAGAACAACATTAACATAACAATGAAAATCATTATTTCTAACCTCGTCAATGTCTTGACTATATTTTGTATTAATCTTGTATTCATTTAATAAATAAAAGTGTGAGTTTTAAAATACTAAACGACAGACAAACATCACACAAGACAGACATTATAAAGTATTCTTACATGAAGGTCACTTTAAAATTAGCGTCGAAATAGATAGAACTATGTTGGCTGATCTCAACTCATCAAATGTTAGGGTTTTAATTTTTCTATAATTGGACTATAGAAATGTTAAAGACAAAATGATTCTTCATTTTTTTGGGACAATATCATCAAAACATAATTTGCTGATAAAGTAATCATGACGTGGAGCAGAACTAATACATTTATCAAGGCTTTGAGCAATTAAGAGTTTTTAATTATGTTATTTTTCCTTTTTTCGGTATTTCAATTGCAAACCGTACAAATGGGAAATAACATTATGTTAAATTTTGCCCGTGGTCATCACAGCCTGATACTTCTAATTAACCACATACAGTACGTGTGGTGCGTTGGTGCCAGCTGTACATCAACACTTCATCACAGCGAATAAATATCAAATTCAGGCCACATTCCAACATAGCCGGTATTTACAGAAACAAATATTTCTGCCCCTCCGTTTTCAAAAATAACGTTGTACACACAAGGTTGTTTTCAAAAAAGTATCAGTTTCTCTGAACCCGCATAAATACGCCGTCCGCATACGTCCCACAGGACGCTCACATGACAGGAAGCATCTTTAGTCGCACACTGTGACGTTTGACCACCAAAAACACAAAAACTGAGTTTTCAGAAATCTCCACTTTGGCCGAAGTTTTTAGAAATGATCGTTTTCTGTGATAAAACCTCCGTTTTTGTGTAAATGAAAGGTCAAAACGCATGAAAATATATGCGTTGTCCCATCGTGTAAACGGGGTCTAAGGCCTGGAGCGTCTGCAGCTTTGTGCACAACGTATCGCACCACAGTAAAAACAGTGGGGTCAGATTTCCGATGATGAAAACACAAACTACTGTACCTACAAACGCAATAGCACAACACACGGCCCCATTCATACCGCGCCTCGAGCCGTGCGGATGTTTACTCCATAAAAGCCTGAACGGCAGTATAAGTCAACGTCACTGTCAAAGTCACAATATATAAAACACAAACACGGCCTCGAGCAGCAGCCGTGAAAACAGCCTTCGCGCTGACAGAGACAAAGTCCTGATGCAGGAACGCGAGGCTCTATTCACGGCTCTGCTTTGGCAGATTGACTCAGGGAGAGAGAAAGAGAGAAAAAAACCTGCATTGTATGATTTCGTGTTCAGCCCACAGCCAACACCGACTCTCTCCCGGTGACTGTAATGTCAGGCGACGCAGGCTTTTCAAATATAGCTCCATCAAAAGTTTTCTCCGGCACAGAGGCTGCTCACGCTCCCCATTAATCACTCACATAAGATGAATTCATGATGTTGCAAAGTTTAAATAGAGCTCTAATGAGTCATTTCTCTGTACCGAAAACTTCTTTCTCTGGATTTAATAAAAATACCCAAATCCCTAATTCTCTGAATGGAAAGAAGAGGTTTGTGTCATCAGAATTATTTCTCACTGCGGCAGCTCTGTGGCAGAGCCACAGATCACGGAGCACCTGGCAGCTTTTCCGCCCACGGCGCTCTGATAGCCGGTAGGACCACACAGTCACGTAATCGCAAGAGAAAATTCAATCCGGCTTCTCTGTGGTCTCCTATTTTTATTCAAATTAGATATCATTGGATACACAGGGGCAAAGCCTCGTGCATTCAAATGATTGATTTTCTCCAAACCCCTCACCTTCGTCCACCGGCCTCTCTCGTTTTTTCTCACATGCATTTAAATCCAAAAAAGGTCAAATGTCCAGAATACATTTGTTCTCAATAACACGTATTTAAGACAGTTTTGGTATCTTCTGTTTGGAAGCGATGACAAACATTGGAAATCCCAGTTTTAAAAGATAAAGTCCGAAGCAAATGACAAAATGATTAAGTGTGCGATCACAAAGTGCTTTCAGAGCTGTCTCCAAAGACTCAGTGAAACAGTTAAGGAGGAAGAAAAAAAAACAATCAAACACTGTATGTTGACGTGTAGAGCAAATTGGCACTGCCTTTAAAACAAGAAATTGCAATCAATGATCCACACTGTGTGTGTGTGTGTGTGTGTGTGTGTGTGTGCGTGTGCGTGTGTTTGTGTGTGTCAAGATTGTGTTTAACGTTTTTAGTGTTCAGAAATCATTTCCCCTCGCAGCAGGAGAGAGCAGAGGGACCGGAGTGGGAGGAGAACGGTTCCTCTGATGTCGCTGTGACTCCCACTCGCCAACAGCTGAGGATCACATGACTTAGTATGTTTTTTAATGAACTAATCAGTTGTGTATAATTCATGTTTTCACTAACTCGTATCCATCAAAAAATTTGATTTTATGAGAGTTAATATTACATACGGTGCTTTTAGTTGAGAATATGTTATAGTGTGCTATAATTTCTTTATGGCTATGGAAGAAAATTCATTAATCTTGAGGGGCGCTTTTATACCTTTACGTTGCCTCATAAGGGCATCAGTGCCCCCATATTACAAAAGTGTCTTTATTTTTTATAATATTACCTCTTACCTCACTATCATTCATCAGTTGCAGACATCATTTCGGCCTCCACAACAATATACAAATTGATAAATAGAGCTCTTTGAAAATGGACAAAACCTAAAAAAGACATTTCTGATTCGTAGTTGAGCGTCAGATATAATCTGTTGATATCACTATGGCAACACTAAGAGCATGCCTCACAGATAATCGGGACGTATCATGGTGTAATGATGTCCCTCCACTACGTCTCTGTTCTCCGGGCTGTGGCTTTGTTAGCTTCACTGAAAAATACTTAATTGAAAGGGAAATTCACACCTTTTATGTGGATGTCCAATCTTTTAATGCTAAAAGCTTTGAATTCCTCAATGCTCGTTATATTCACAGAGAAAGCGGCAGCATCTGTTGTTCTTCCTGCATCCGGCATCGTCGTGTCACGTGACCACAGTGAAAAGAAGAACAGATCTGCCCTAACAGAAACACATTATGCTCATATTCCAGTGCCCTAACCTTTTATGTGTGATTGAAAGGTGAATATGTGCTTTCATGTCTTTTAATAAGCTGGCAACATGCAAGACATGCACCCCCAATGCATGCTGGGACAGGCTCTTTAGCCTTCCTCGCGACCCACGAAAGACCTAATCGGAAACAGGGCCAGACTCTGGCTGGAGTTCAGGTTTTATAAACACATTGGAGACCTGGATGCTTTTAAACAACGGTGGTGTTTTAACGGTATTGTTTGTTCGGGGGTGGAGGAGGAGCTGGTGTCTGCACCACTTTTTATTCGGTAAGACATGATTTATTTTTGTTTTAATGATTTTTTTGTTTGAACTTCATTTTAAACAACCTGATTATTTAAAACACTTTATTTTTTAAGATACGTTGTAAAAGCTAAGAAAATGTGAATAAAGTGTTTTTCAAAAATCACCCCAAAAATCTCTCTCTCCCTCTCTCTCTCTCTATGATTGAAGCCTTCCAATACTTTTAAATGTATCTAATTTGGATACAGTCTAAAAAGAAACCTTCTCATCTTAAATCCACGAGTCTGCAACAACTCTACGGCTTTTTCAAAAGGGACAAAAGGAATTTTCCTCAAAACAAAAAATAATCAATTCAATATCTTTAAACGGCTGAACATCAGATAAAACTGACAAAGTTAATATAAAATCGTTGAATGAGAAAAGATGGAGAAAAGGGCGCCAACAACCTCTTTCACGGCGACTGAATTCCCCTCAACGCAGGAAATATGTCACGATTATCCATCTGCCCACCCGTCCGTATAACCGTCTGCTCCGTTGATTACAGAATTGATCTCAATATCTCCCCATGTGTGTGAAGAGGTGATGAGCTCTTCACACACTATCAATCCTCATCTCTTGATAAATCAGAAAGTTAAGTACAGACACGATCCTCATTTTACGGGATGTTCTGGAGAACCGTTGGCCAGTTGTGTCACAGAGTTATCTCCTGACTGTGAAACTGTGTTTTTAACAGACAGTCTGACGGTGGCTATCACTCGTTGCCAAAGTAGACTTGTTACTCGCTCCGGTGATTCGGCATTCACCGTGAATTACTTAAGTTGCTCTTAAGTTGAGCCGACTCCAGCTTCACATTCTCTGCTGCTCATCTTTAAAGCAGGTTGAGCATTAAAGCTCTGTATCAACAGGGGAAAAAAGATAATTCTAATCCTTTGCAGAGGCAAATAATAATATGTAAACCAGAGGGGAATGCATGCATATGTGTGTGTGTGTGTGTGTGTGTGTGTGTGTGTGTGTGTGTGTGTGTGTGGTTGTGTTTATATGCAGACTTACCAAGGGCAGGCTCGGCGCAGTCTTTGTACTGCTCAGGCGTGCAGTAAGAAGCCTCGCCTAAGAACAGTTTCAAAAAGGAGGAATCACTCAATAGTAGTCTTTACAATAAGTTATTGATAGATACTTAGAATATAGAAACAATACGTGATCCGCAGCATCATTTTCCTGCCAGACGCATAATCCCAGTTTTTCTTCAGTGCCAAGAACTAATCCTGTATTGAATTGTGATATCCACACAAGGCCTCCCCAATGCAATCTAATCCTACATAAATTACCACAAACTTGTCAACGCGTCCCCAAAAGTGTCTTTGTGTGTGCGCTCAGCAGCGGCGCTCACCGGGCATGTGCACCATCCTGCAGTTGCAGTTCTCCACGATGTAGCGCGTCTCGCAGTCGATCCTGCAGGCGGTCACGCTGTACACCTGGAAGAAGCCCGACTCCAGAGCCTTGGACTCGCACTCTCCCCACGGGGGAGGAAGGTAGGTCAGCTGCAGGTGAGAACACATGGGGGGGGGGGGGGGGGTTAGGAGTTTCTGTTAAACACACACACACACACACACACACACACACACACACACACACACACACACTAGGGACTAGAAACGACAGAACCTGTCTTTTTCACAGTCATACTGGTCAAAGAATGTGGAAGACCAATAGATAGAGCGGCACTTTAATCAGGCTTCCAGTGTTCCCCTCCCCACTATGTTTCTAGTACTCTCTCAGCGTTTCTCAATATGCATTATTTTCTGTACTTTCCTCTACTTGTGTCCTTTCCTCTACTTGTGTTCTTTCCTCTACTTGTGTCCTTTCCTCTACTTGTGTCCTGTCCTCTACTTGTGTCCTTTCCTCTCCTTGTGTCCTTTCCTCTACTTGTGTCCTTTCCTCTACTTGTGTCCTTTCCTCTACTTGTGTTCTTTCCTCTACTTGTGTCCTTTCCTCTACTTGTGTCCTGTCCTCTACTTGTGTCCTTTCCTCTCCTTGCGTCCTTTCCTCTACTTGTGTCCTTTCCTCTACTTGTGTCCTTTCCTCTACTTGTGTTCTTTCCTCTACTTGTGTCCTTTCCTCTACTTGTGTCCTGTCCTCTACTTGTGTCCTTTCCTCTCCTTGCGTCCTTTCCTCTACTTGTGTCCTTTCCTCTACTTGTGTCCTTTCCTCTACTTGTGTTCTTTCCTCTACTTGTGTCCTTTCCTCTACTTGTGTCCTGTCCTCTACTTGTGTCCTTTCCTCTCCTTGTGTCATTTCCTCTACTTGTCTCTATCAGTCTCATGTTCACATTCAAAGTCCTCTTCTCTCTCTTCACGGTCAAAATGCCCGGATGTGACTTGATCCTCCCACTTTACCCAGGATGCATCAGAGGAGACTTGTGCGTACTCTGGTCAGCAGATATCCCAGAATGCATTTCACCAGCAACCGGAAACAGTAGCGGAGGAGAAAATAAAAAAACTGTTGACTTTTTATAAATACGACTGTTGTCGAGTCACGGGATGCAATCATTTAATTATATTTAAAGGATAACGGAAAGAGCAGGGTTATCATATTTTGTTTGACTGTAAAAATGTGACTGTAAAACATTTTTGCTCTCAGGAGCAAGAACAGCTGATGTGGTGATGTCATGGAATAAGATGCTGGTCCAATCGCAGAAAGACCGTCCTCCCGTCCTCCGGAGTCTGGACTCCCAAGACCGGACTCCAAAAGAACACAAGTCTGTACTCAGAGTACTTGGAATTGATAAACGCCTTCTGTCTGTGTGTGGTGGTGTGTGTGCGTGTGTGTGTGTGTGTGTGTGGGTGTGTGCGTGTGTGTGTGTGTGTGTGTTGCCGTGGCTTCTCCACTAACTCTCCGGGCTCCCGGCTCCCTGATTGCTGCCAAGCTGTTTTACCTGCCTCAAGCAACACACCTGGAATACATCAACTCATCAGCCCGGCAGTATCCTCCCACCCTGGCGGTCCGCCCGGCCCTCGTTAGATCGCTCTGTCGGCTATTTGTTATTCTCACGCTCGTGGCTGCTCCGTGTGTTCCTGCTTTAGCGTGTTATCTCCCCGTGTGTTTGCTCGGTTTCCCTCGTGCCTCGGTAACACACACCTGCCAGCCTGCTTCCAACCTCACCCTCGTCCACTTTGTTCCTCTTCACCCTCCTGCCATCACTGGTCCTGGTTTATTGAGCAATTTCAATACACCAGCTAAACTTTATCCGTCGCCTAGTTTGTGTTTAATGTGTCCATGTGCTTAATAACAGCACATGGACCCAGATACACTGGAGGAAATTGATCAACGGATTAGCCAATTAAAAAAGTTAATCCAGCCGTAACGGACGACCCACGAGTCGATTGCGTTTTGCAGCTACTGTTGCCAGCGGCAGCATCTGAAACGTTCCCTTTGAAATAATTAAACAGCCTGCTAAATGCGGTTAATCCTGTACTGGCTGCTCTGCACTGGGATCCCTGTCAAATCAAGAATCACATTTAACGTCCTTCTCCTCACCTACAAAGCCTTGATTGGTGATGCTCCATCATATCTTAAGGAGCGTGTAGTACCATATTGCCCCACTAGAGAGCTGCGCTCACTAAATGAGGGGCTACTTGTAGTTCCTAGAGTCTTAAAAAGTAGGAGGAGCCAGAGCCTTCAGGATCTGAACCAGGTTCACCTGGTCCAGACCTAGAGATGCTGCTGTAGGTTTATAGGCTGCTGGGGGACGTTTAGGATACACTGAGCACCTCTCTCCTCTTCTCTCTCTACTTATGGATGCATTGACATCTCTCCATCACACATTATTAACTCTGCTTCCTCCCCAGAGTCTTTTTACTTCATGATCTGGCTGTGTTTGGTTTCATGGCCCTGCTGATAGATAAATAAACTCTATATGTATTTTATTTATATATATATATATATATATATATATATATATATATATATATATGTATATGTATATATTTGTATATATGTATATAAATATATATATAGGTATATATATGTATATATTTGTATATGTGTATATACATATATATATATATATATATATATATATATATATATATATGTATATAAATATATATTTATGTATATATATATTTTTTTTTATATATATATATATATATATATATATATATACACACATACAGTATATACAGTATATATTTATATATATTTATATATGTGTGTATATATATATACATACACACACATATATTTATATATATATATATATATATATATATATATATATATATATACAGGTTTTTGGGATATTCTACCTAGTATTTGTTTTAATTAAATTGTATTGATCTGTCCATATATAATGTGGACAGATCCGTCCAAATGCTTTCCTTAGTCCTTGAAAACGATCCAATGGAGAGCAGCAGAAGAGAAACACAACAAACCAGGTGGTGCGGAAAACTATTCAACAGATAGCCAGACTCTGTCAGGAGAACCCCATGCCGCCTGGCGATGGGAGCTCAACCACTCCAAATGTCCTCCTCCCTCTCCCGTGGCTCTCAGGACAGCAGATGAAGGAGGGACACCGGGCCGAGCCGCGTGGAGGCCCATCTGCTCCAAAACACAGACGGCGAGCTCGAGCTCCACATCCGCCGCCCATCACCCTTTTTCCCCCGGTTCCCTTCATTGTCATCCCATTGCGTCCTAACTGGATCTTCTTCTGCCAAAAGAGCAATTTTTTTCACATGAGGCGAAACCCAACATCCTGCCAGGTGAAATTTGGCCTAAGTTTGCTTGTTAGATTTGTTAGGATTTGAAACCCTGCCTCTTCTTTCAGGCAAACTCGTATGTGTGCTTTTAGGGAGGTTGATGCTTCACATCTTCAGATCCCTTCACCCGCACACAGGACTATAAATTAAAACACAATCCAACCCGCAATCTAGCCCCCCCGAGTCATTTCTGGACACAGCCGCTATGTCTACGGGGATAATTAAACATGCCCTCCCTGAAGCCAGCAACAAGCACACGCAATGCATACTGCTATCCAGGTGCTATTAATTATATTAGGGACTATAAAGTAAGATGCTCCGCAGCATCCTAAACCTTTAAAACCACCATCACACCTTGGCTAATCTTCACTTCTTGGTTAATTACTCCGATGTGGCTGATGGGAGAGATGATTATTTCTCTGTAATCAGATAATCCAATAAGCTCAATTTTTTTTTCCTCCCCTAAATTGACCTGATTATGATCTATCCAACAAGGCACACTCAGGGTATTATTAATCAATGTTCCGTTCCCCTGTTGCAGCTGAGCAATGCTTCAATTAGGTTTTACAAGTTTGTCAGCAGGGAACATTGCGAAAAAAGTTGGATTTGTGAACAGTGGGTTTTTAATAAGGTTGTTGTATTAGTGCTGGTTGGCTGAGCTGGAATGGAAACTATAGAGAACTGGTTTAGATAAAACATTGTACCCCAAGCAGTCCGTGCAACATATCTGTAATTAATAACAAAATATTTAATACTATTGGCCATGTGTGGGAAGTTGTGCTAATTAGATAATTAATCCCATGAGTTAAAAAACAATTTCACGTTGACCTTTGACGACATCATTCTAGTCATTCTAACCTGAAGTGCAGTGTGTGTTGTATAATGAAGAGTTTTGTTTAGTCTGTTTGAGGAATGGCTTTCTCAACTAAGGGAACACCGTCTTTTAGCTTTAGTCAAACGCAATTTCGATGTCTGGAGAGCTTTAATGAGGACACATGCAAACCCTCACTGGAGGCTGTGCACTTTGTCCTCATCGCTCACTTAATTGCGCGGCTTTGATCGAGGCTCAACGTCATTAGCCAAAACAAGTCATCTTCACGGAAAGGCTGATTGGTATCCATGACAAAGATCAACCAATCACACGGCTTCTTAAAACGAGTTCCACGAGTCCCCAACACACGTCTGTGACCCAGATACTCTCCCCAATCATCATTATCAGGATTGTTTTTCTAACAGTGCCCTCTGGGTTCCTGCAGAAGAAGAAGAGGCTTAAAAAGACAGGTGGGAACATCGAGCAGCGAGAGACGTTTCCCCAGACGTCTGATTCAAAGTGCGACTGTGCATTAATTAGCTGGAGCTAAATGTGCTGGGCTCCCCACTGTGGGCTCGTGGCTGGGGGCGGGGTTTTCAGAGCAGGCCGAGGAGGAGCTGCCATCAGCCTGCCAGTCAGAGAACTGGGCTGAAAGATGACTTCTGGTCGATCTCTTCTGGTTCCTTCCTGCTGAGGAGACTCCCTCTGCGTTTCTCAATTCAAAGTCCACGACTGCAGACTTGTGTTCTTGTGGAGTCCGGTCTTGGGAGTCCAGACTCCGGAGGACGGGACAACGGGAGGACGGTCTTTCTGCGATGGGACCAGCAGCTGACTTGATGATGTCACCACATCAGCTGTTCTTCTCCTGACTTTACTCTCATTATTCACTGTGCATTATGTTTTACAGTCAAATAAACAAAACATCCTAAAATGACATTCCTGACTCAACAACAGTAGTATTTATAAAAAGTCAACTGATTTTTTTTTATTATTTTCTCCTCCGCTGTTGTTTCCGGTTGCTGGTGAAATGCATTCTGGGATATCTGCTGGCCAGAGTACGCACAAGTCTCCTGTGATGCATCCTGGGTAAAGTGGGAGGATCAAGACACATCCGGGTGTTTTGACCATGAAGAGAGAGAAGAGAACTTTGAATGTGAACATGTACTGAGACTGATGAGGAGACAGGACACGAGGACACGAGGAGAGGAAAGGACACAAGTAGAGGAAAGGACGCACAAGTAGAGGAAAGGACACACAAGTAGAGGAAAGGACACAAGTAGAGGAAAGGACACAAGTAGAGGAAAGGACGCAAGTAGAGGAAAGGACACAAGTAGAGGAAAGGACACAAGTAGAGGAAAGGACACACAAGTAGAGGAAAGGACACACAAGTAGAGGAAAGGACACAAGTAGAGGAAAGGATGCAAGTAGAGGAAAGGACACAAGTAGAGGAAAGGACACAAGTAGAGGAAAGGACACAAGTAGAGGAAAGGACACACAAGTAGAGGAAAGGACACAAGTAGAGGAAAGGACACAAGTAGAGGAAAGGACACACAAGTAGAGGAAAGGACACAAGTAGAGGAAAGGACACAAGTAGAGAAAAGGACACAAGTAGACGAAAGGACGCACAAGAACGCTGATTGAGAAACGCTGAATGTTTCAACTGAATTTTGCTTCAGAAATGTTGTCAAAACTGAATATTCTTTCATGTAATGTCCCTCACATTCAGTATGTTGGTGTGCACTTGATAAGCTGGTTAGGGCAAAATGTTTTACTGGTGGAAGTGAACTCTCAGACACTACTTTGTGTTTGAACTCTCAGACACTACTTTGTGTTTGAACTCCAGATGTAATCATTTTTAATTAGGATGCACCGCGTGTAATGACTTGTCCTTTCATCCTCAAACTCTGCTGTCGCTGATACACTTTCTCCATCGTGAAGTCTTTGTCATGCTCATGCATATTCTAACGAGCACAAATACAGTGCATGAGTTATACAAGAAGGAATAGATATAAAATAAGGAGCAGGGCTAAACCACCAATATAACAGGAGCTCTCTGCTGAGTACATGAACAACAACGACGGCTACACACTTGTCACACTTATCATCCACACACTTGACCTCGATGATAAATATCAGCCTCCCATGACATAAACTGTGGCGGCCACGGGGTTGGCCAAGGTTTAGGGACGCTCTACCCACAGAGTGAGAGAGAGCTGCTGGTCGCCATCCTTTAGAGGCCTGAACTCACGGCCAAGGTATCAGGCTTTTCTCCTCCCCGATCCTAATTACAGCAAACTGGTTTCACTTTTTCATGATGTTTAAGAAAAAAAAACTCCAGGAAAAAGAATTTTTAAGTGGCTATCAATTGGTGTGTGATACCCACACATCACTTGTTTATTGGTATGTGTTTTAACTCTAAATCTGTCCTTCTGGTCACATGACATCTATTGTTCTGTCCATCCTGGAGAGGGATCCTCCTCTGTTCTCTCCTGAAGGTTTCTTCCCTTTTTCCCCCCTGAAGGGTTATTTGGGAGTTGTTCCTGATCCGATGTGAGGTCAAAGGTCAAAGGTCTATGTGTACAGATTGTAAAGCACTCCGAGACAAATTTGTAATTTGTGAAATATGGCTATACAAATAAACTGAATTGAATTTAAATAGTGGAGCATTCAGTCAGTGGCTAATATTAAGTTGGATATAACACTCACAATTTCAATGTTTTTTTTTAACTTTTCCAAATGAATCCAAATGTTGCCCCGTATCTTGATGATTAAATAGGCAAATGTTCACTTTTAAGTCCTCTTAAGTGGAGTCGTGAGCAGAGGAAAGTCGCTTTGCATTCAGCATCCTTGGGTGTGTCGGCGAGAGCTGCAGCCTTTAATGTTGCCCATGTGGGATGGACCAACGCTTCAGTGTGATTGAGTGGGTGTGAGTCGGAGTGAAGCACCTCCCTAGTCCCGACCAACAAGGACACAGCCACTGACAGTGGGGGGGTTATCATCTGTCAGTTATCAAACCCCATGAGGCGACTGAGAACGATGTAGGGTGTAGAGGGTACTGGGACACACATTCAGCTCTTCTCCGCTCTTTTAATGATAACAAAGCTGAACTTCTGCAATCAGAGAGTTTGTAAATAGAATATTCATCAATCCATCATCCATCTCTCTCACAATTCAATTTCATTCCATACAATTCAATTTAATTAGATTCAATTAAATTCAGTTCGATTCAATGTGACTTTACTGACATTAAAGTTTCTCTAAACAATGTGGCCAATGCATCACGACACACAAGTACACAAACACATCAATATATAAAGTAACATAACAATAACACAACATTTTGTATTAATATTATATTTTAATATATTTTTTGAGAGGTTGTTAAGCTCTTTGAAATTTTGGATTACAGAGTCGAATTAGTCACAATAAATGTTCCTTATTTCATTGAATGTTTTA
The DNA here is from genome assembly GCA_036178185.1 of Liparis tanakae. NCBI lineage: Eukaryota > Metazoa > Chordata > Actinopteri > Perciformes > Liparidae > Liparis > Liparis tanakae. The sequence continues at coordinate 3,112,481 of CM070091.1, read as the reverse complement.
CATTTTAGGATCTCTCACACACACATACACACGCACACACACACACACACACACACACACACACACACGTAGATACTTAACAGCTTTTTAAAAAGTGCCTTTTTGCACGTTTTATTTCATAGCGACTGCATTGGGCGCGTCTACTGTTGTGAGTGGTGTGCCACTTGGGACATTGTTGGTCCCCATCGGGCTGTGTGCACTCAGGTAAAGGTCCCCAATGAGATAGAAGTACAAGAACTTACACACACACACATGTTTGCACCCCATCCCATCACGCCTGTTATGGCAAGCAATAAATCACAGAGGTTTTCTAAAAGGTATTTATTTTTCGCTATCTCTGAGCGATAAGCTGAACATGTGGATTAGAAGTGAAACGCAACACAAGGAGGAGAAAAGCTATTAAGTGTGTCGGAGTGGAAGAGAGGCACACCTACCCGCTGCTCCTGTGTGGCTACAAACGTCTGGAAGCCAGGAGCCACGCCGAAGCCCAGCTCGTGGACGAACGGGGGCTCCGCCTGGCTGTGGATCTGCACACGCACACCTGCCTCGAAGGCCGTATCCTCTGGAAATGGAGACAGATGGTGAGACTAGGTTAGATGATTTATTCAGGCGATAAACAAACCGATATGCGAAGAAAAGAATCTAAATGTCTTTGGCTTTTTTTTGACTGGTTCAGATAAATTGCTCAGGGAATAAAAGAGCAACAGATGCTGCAGAGAGTCAAAAACTGAATTTCCTGTATGAAACATTTAGCAGATGTGTGTCTTTTGACTCCAAGCTACAAGGTTTTAAGATTATTTATTATAACACAAACTCTGGGTGACCCGCCGGCCCATTAGAGAAGACACCAGTGAGGAGAAGGAGGCTCGGTGCTGACTAGATGAAAGGACCTTTACTCTGAAATTCACATCATTCGTATGCACACACACACACACACACACACACACACACACACACACACACACACACACGCGCACATATAGAATTATCTCTCTCAGCGATACACTCATCAATCAAACACCGGCGGTAACGGATGTGGCGACAGCTCAAATGAATTCATACTAAATAATAGATGAAGGATTCAAACGGGCCTTTTTTTCGGGTACTGGGAGTTTGGAAAACAATCATTTTCAAAGAGGACAGTATAGTGTGTGTGTGTGTGTGTGTGTGTGTGTGTGTGTGTGTGTGTGTGTGTGTGTGTGTATTGTCCATGTGTGGAAAAATTGTATGAGAGAAAAACTGGCTGTTTGAGGGAGATAATCAGAGTGTGTGTGTGTGTGTGTGTGTGTGTGTGTCCTGTGAAATATAGTCCTGCGTAATGAAGGTCTCGTACTTGTCCGTGGCCGACAGGTTTTATGTCCTTTCTGTCTCTGTCCAGCGCGGTGACTTGTCCTTGTGTTCTCCGTCCCATTAGGACGCTCTTAGCTCTCTGTGTATTTAGCACAAACATTTAATTTAATCGACTTCATTCACTGCACTCCCTGGGAAAGGATGGTGTTTCCGGAGCTGTATACTGAATATGAAAAAGCAACACCTGCACAATTCTCGTGACCGCTGACTAAACACCATTATCATGCGTAACGCCCTGCACTCCGCTGGTTTCAGGCTTTCCACCAGATGTTCGAACCCAGCTGTTGGGATCCAGCCACAAGAGCCTGAGATCCAACACCGACGGGGGGGGGGGGGGGGGGGGCGGTGAGGTCTGGTTTCACCACACCGATGTCTACATTATTTTGGCCATATAGTATTGTCTAGTCCTCTTGGGGCAAATCAGACTAAATCTCATGGGAGGTTTTGAGACTTAATTCAGGTTTAAACCAGACAATTTTCTAAGACTAAACCACGTCAAAAGACTCTCAACCAAGCTAAACGAGACAAAGTTGTGTTTGGATTAGGATGACCCCGGAACGACCTGCCGGAGGGGATAAGGCTCGCAGAATCAGTAACTTCTTTTAAATCACTTCTTAAAACCCATTTTTATAGAACAGCTTTTAAGTGATCTAGTCTTTCTACGCAGAACTTTGGTTCCCCTAACTTAGTTTGTCTGTTTTTAATTTATTTGTAATTTATTTGTAATTTATTTGGTTTTTAATTCATTTATTTTAAAAGAAAATTTTATTTTTTTATTTGAATATATACTTTTAAATATAATATTGGTTTCTTACTATTCCACTTGTTTTGCTTTGACTCTCTGTGCAGCACTTTGTAAACATTGTTTTTAAAGGTGCTATATAAATAAAGTTATTATTATTATTTATTTTTATTTCACGACTTTACAAACCTTCATTTCACGACACATTACCATATATTTTAGACAGTGGCGTGTCAAATAAAAACATGAAATTAGACTAATGCTCCAATAGGAGTCCAAAGACGATCAAAAACACATAAAACAGCCACGCTGTTGCACCGGGTGACATACGCCTTCATTATAAACAACAGTTAACTGCATGCCTGAGCCTTCAAAGTGACGTCTGCACA